>CAJVRC010000884.1:385121-528166 GCA_911456345.1 Penicillium egyptiacum
ATATACTTCGCTTTGTCCTAACTGGTATTCCCCGGTCTTTCAATCATTTCTTATTGGGATTATTTCCATTTGCCGCTCCAGTCGTGATTCACTTTCTTTGTTTCTCGCTTTTGGCCCCTTCTTTCTTTCTTGTTATTTCTTGGGGCCCAGTCGCCCCCAAACCTATTCACTTCTGCCTTCTCTTTCAAAGGTTATCCGTGTTTTTTATTTTTTATTTTTACTTTTTACCTTTCTCTTGTGGCCCTATTTCTTTCATCCAAACTTCGCCTTCGAGCCCTTTCATTGAGAGAGAAAAGTATTAAATAAATGTCTTACGATCGAGTTCTCCCCAACCCTGTTGCTCTACGCTATGAGTCTGCTCAAGTCACTCTGCCTAGACCGAGCAATCTACTCGATCACAAAATCATGAACGACGAATTGTCCAAGTCTACCATGGCCATGAGATACCCTGTCGACGGTCCAGTCGGGGCTTCGGTCAGATACTCTGATCCTCGATCCACGGGGGTACACCAGACACACCAACATATCTCACGGAATGGACCCAAAGAGGCACACAAGATGTCCTCCAATGGTCCCGCCAAGTCCGTCGGGCCCATGATCTCGACCAAGGAATTGTCCTTGCGAGACAGATCAGATCGATCATCCTCCTCCTCTTCAGCCAGCAGTACCAGTCCCATCAAATCACACAAAGAGAGTGCCATGCAGTTTTGCCTCTGTCAACCGGATCCGAAAATTCCCCGGCCTCGTAATGGTGAGTCGATACTGTCCGCACCGTTAGAGCTTGGCAAGTGCTTTTTCGATTGTCTCTTTTTTGGTCATCATTAGCCAGATCGGATCTTTCGAACAACATGGACATAGCTAATATTGTGCAAAATCTAGCTTTTATCTTGTATCGTCAGCATTATCAGGCTATGGTGGTCGCTCATAATCCTGGCTTGGCAAATCCAGAGATTTCCAAGATTATTGGAGAACAGTGGCGATCTCTTTCGGAGGATGACAAGAGTAAATGGAAGGCACTTGCAGAGGTAAGACAGACATCTCTGGAAATGTGATCTCAACCACTAACAATCATAGCAGGAGGAGAAAGCTCGGCATCAGCAGCAATACCCTGACTACCGCTACCAGCCTCGGCGGTATGGTCGGGATGGAAGCGCCCGGATTTTGGCCTCAGGTATTGGGCACAACCCATCTGGTTCATCACACTGTAATAGATGTGGCGGTCGACTGATGAATGCACCCGCTTCCCCCATGACCCCGTTCACACCCAGCAGTGGGCCTGGGTATCCACCACCATCAGACTTCTCAGTATCATCGCCACACCCAAATGGCTTACCAAGAGGCCACCGAGGTCGTGAGAAGGACCCCAATCCAGTGCCAAAATCGGCAAAGATGGACCACGATCCCCGTTCTCGCCAAAGACACTGGGAGGAGCCCGGTGGTCGATCTCCTGAGAATAAACGCCGCAGAGTATCCCACGGCTCATTCAAGCCAACTTTACATCCCTCCTGCCGGGACCGCAGTCCTGGCAGCGGCGTTCCCGAGTCACCGCACCCGATGACCCCTCGGAGTGCTCGCCCTGATATGCCGCCACGCCATCTTCCCATGCTTCAACCGCAACGGCCTTACCAAAGTGTCCCAGGACAGCCACACCCAGACCCCAGTCTGAAGCTACCGCCACTCCAGACCACAACACCGGTGATGACTCCCATGACACCCTATCCACAAGAAGGATCCAGCGTCGAAGCAACAGTCATGACGATCCCCTTCCTCAACAAGATCAAAGTCCTCGCCAAGATCTCCCCACCACTCCTCCCCTCATTCCGGGACGACATCCCACCCGCCCGCGGCCCGGTCATCGCCATCGACGGTCAAGACCCCGACCTCGTCCAAACAGCCGTCGAATACCTCAACAACCTCCTAAAGAAGGAAACAAAGTACCACGTCCGGGTATTCGACGGTCCAGAAATCAAAACACCCCGACCCACCTCCGCAGAAGCAGGCCAGATGGGCGACGCCACAGTCGACTACCTCAACACCATTTCCGCCTGGCACCGGATCTCCGACGAAGTCATCGGCTTCGTGAAATCCACCTCAAGAGCCGGCTCCGTCGACGCCCGCTCCGTAACAGACGAGGGAACCCCAGCCCCCAACGTCTCCCCCCGCACCCTCATCCCCAAGACCGCAAACATGAACATCCACTCCCCAGCCCAGTCAAGCGAGAACGGCTCCGAGGCCAGTGCCATCACAACAGGCAGTCACTACGGTGTGCCGATCGCGCTCGTACCACGCTACCAGCTTACCACGGCTGATGCATTCGCCTGCTCCACGCCCATCGGCGACTCCTACGCGCCGCTCGATCACTGGCAGTGGATGGCGTCGCTGTGGCGCGCGTGCGTGGGTCCTGATATCACGGTTTATATCCGCGAATGCAGTAAGGAGGAGCTGGATCGCATGGGTGGGAATCCTGTTGAGGTGCGGCTGCAGGATGCGCGCACGGTCGTGCTGAGAAAGGTTGTTGGGCGGGATTTGGAGGAGAAGGCGCTTAAGCGGATGGGTTTTGAGATTGAGGACTTTTTGACTCAGTAAGCCCAGGCTCAAGCCCAAGCCTGCTTTAGGGCTGGAGAGAGAATGGAATTTGGTGCATTGTTCAAGGATTCATTGGTTGGGGCTTGTGATAGATTAGATGGTAATTTGATGATGGCTCATCGTTCTTCTAATAAATAATATTAACAGGGAAAACTGCCTAATAAGGTTAATATACCAATCGACGAGACGATGCAAAATACATCTAAAAAAGAAGGGGACGTTGTCCTAAGCAATCAAGCCGTGGGGGCCTGGACCCTCTTGATCCACCCCAAACTCGATAGGGCAGAGCCGCTTATCAAAGGCGGTCACCATTCTGCCAGTTCTCTCCGGATATCGTTTCATCCATGCGGTGTTTTTCTTGCAACTATTCACCATGTCGGAGCTAAGCCAATGGGCCTTGGACGGCTGCAACAGACCGCCAGTAGAAGTGAAAGATTTACCTTCGGGGCTTCCTTATGTGCTCCCATCCAGTAGTCCTCAGCCCGACGTGAAATTTGAGGCCCCAAAGGCGATGGATGAGCCTCTCAATCCTTTCATCCCAGAGGCAAATGAGCCTCTTGTCCCAGATGTGACAGATGAGCCTCTCAACCCAGAGGCGAGAGATGGGGCTCTTGACCCCCACAACCCAGAGGCAACGGATGCCCATATTGATCACTATATCCCAGCCGGCGTTTTGCGCAAACTCTCACGCACGCACCTCTACCCGGACTCGGAGGTAGCGTTGCTAGAAAAGCACGAATGGATCCGAACACGCTCCCTTGGCGACAGCAACAATGTACAGGTCTTCGTTCTACCAGAGGCACAGCAAAAGAAGCCCATTTTAAAGAAACGCGGCGATTCCGAAAAGGTTGTCAGATCCGCTCTCAAACTCGTCATGTCCATGATCGACAGCTCCTCTGAAACATGGAACGGCTTGGTTGATGCTTGCCCTGGGCAACCCCATAGCGAAGAAGAATCCCTATATTACATATTCAATACGCTGCAGGAACCCACTTTGATTTTGGACCACGTAAGAGATTCGCACTCCCGGAATGCCATGGAGGAATTACTTGGCAATTCGGTTCGAGGTCTTAAAACAACGCTTTATGAGTTTCAGCGCGAATCTGCTGCTGTGATGGTGCAGCGGGAGGCAGAGCCGGCGCTGGCACTTGATCCGAGATTCCAGCCTTGGCGGGGTCCGACTGGGTTGGAGTTCTATTATGATAAGGAGTCTGGGAGCATTTTGAGTTACAAGATCTTGTATCCCGAGGCCTGTGGAGGTGGGTACTCATATATTCGGACTGATTTCTCAATGATTGCTGGACGGGTTATGAATATCTTGGTGAACTGTGCTGACTGTCACTAGGGATTTTGGCGGAGTCTATGGGATGCGGGAAAACACTCATCAGTCTTGCTGTGATATTGGCTACACGGGGACATTTCCCCAAGATCCCGGTGGAGTATCAAACGCTCAATAACCCCATCAGGTTCAAGACTGGAACATTAATGCAAATGGCTGCTGCTGCTGCTGGTCGCTTTTCCCTGCCCTGGAAGGACCACTTTGACCGGATGCTGGCAGACGGGAACGATTATAGTAATTGTAGGAAGGCCTGTGTGGCCAACAGTGGTTCCTACATCGAACCGGCGAAAAGCAAACGCCAAAGAGAAGCCTCGTCGTACACGCGGTCGGCCAATCAAATTCTTCTTTGCTCTGGTACACTCGTTATTGTGCCGGATAACTTGCTGGACCATTGGGAGCGTGAGATCGCTATCCACACTAGCGATCTGAATGTCCTAGTACTGCGAAATAAGGACAAAACACCATCAATGGACGAACTTCTGAACTTCGATATTGTGCTGTTCTCCAAAGGCCGATGCAACAAAGAGAATCCAAAACCGGACAAACGAGGACAGAAACCGGATTCTCCTATTCTCAATCTTCACTGGTTGCGAGTTATTGTCGATGAAGGGCATGATCTTGCCAGTACAACAACGGAAATGGTCGACTTGCTAAAGAAGCTGAAATTTGAGCGCCGCTGGATGATTTCGGGAACTCCTCTCTCAGAGTTGTATGGGGTGGAACTTAGCGTTGCCTCACAGGAAATGAACACAGACGATACGGAATCGTCACCAGACGAGCATGCCTTCTTGCAACCCCGCAAAAAGGCGGGCAATGCTGTCGAACATGAAATCGGAAACTTGGATAAATTGGGCTTCATGGTCCGTAATTTCTTGGATCTCAAGCCCTGGTCCAATAATTCCTATGATTGTTGGAAAGCTCATACAAGAACGGTGGGTGAAGATGGAATGCCTCGAAAATCCCCATCACTACGCGCGACTCTCCAGAGTCTTGTTGTGCGACACCGGTACGAAACAGTCAAAAAGGAGATCACTCTTCCACCGCTATATAACAAGGTGGTCTACCTTGAGCCGACCTTCTACGACCGGCTGTATATCAACATATTCCTCTTCACACTCGCAGTCAACGCCATTACCTCTGAACGTGAAGGCCCGGACTATATGTTTGACGAGACGAACAAAAAGAACAAGAAAAAGCTGACTGAGTTGATACAAAATTTACGTTTGGCTGGATTCTGGTGGGCTGGCGATGACGATGTCCAAAGCACTGTGGACATTGCCCTGGAATATCTGAAGGGAAACCAAGAGAAGATGACAGTGGCTGATTTCAACCAATTAAACAATGGAATCCAGATCGCACGAAAGGCAATGAGTTCCCCTGGCTGGAATGGATTCAAAAGGATGCATGAGCTTGGAGTCTTTGTTCGGCATTTCCCAGAGCATGCTCGCAACATGTGGGCCCTTGATACCACAGACGCCGACCAGGAGCCCCTGCTCATCGGTATGACCCAAGCCCGTCGCGCGCAAGAATTTGTGATGCACCATCTTCGCACGCCTGATCCCGCCGAAGGTCTCGCAGGAGAGGGTATCAAAGTTCGTCGGGAGCTAGCCAAACACACCCAGACAGCTAGTTTTGCTCACAGTGGTGGCCCTGAGTCGCTAAATCCTCCAGTAAACAGACCAAACTCGAAAAAGAAGAAGAAAAATCAAACTTTCGAGAAGAAGATCTTCCGCACTCTCCCGGAGACTTCACCCTTGACGCAAACAAAGCTGGAAGGAGTAGCATCAGCCAAGCTTCGGTACTTGCTAGAGCAAGTGCTGGAGTTCCAGAATACCGACAAAATCATCATCTTCTATGAACACGACAACGTCGCTGCCTGGGTCGAGCAAGGCCTGGAGTTAATAGCAGTCAAGTTCCGCACGTATGCCAGTACCGCAAGCATGGGATCCAATCTCAAAAGCGAGAATCTTAGCGAATTCCGCCAAGCAGAAGAGGTCCGTGTACTACTGATGAGCGTCAAAGAAGCCTCGCATGGGCTCCACATCCCCGAAGCCTCACGGATGTACATCGTCAACCCAATCTGGGAACGTAACGTGGAAAGTCAAGCCATCAAACGAGCCCACAGAATCGGGCAGAAAAGACCAGTGTACGTCGAAACCCTCGTCCTAGGCGACACCCTCGAACATCGGATGCTCAACCGCAGCAAAAACATGACCGCCGAGGAGACAAAGCATGCAAGAAAGAACCCGGTGGACGATAAGACTATGAGCGAGATCATTCAGAATGAGCCCTTCCTGCCCATGCCCGACGAGGCTTCGGCCGGCATGGCTCCGCTGACACATCCGCTCGGCCTATTCGATCGGCATACATTGCCGATTCCCGATAATGAGGTTGTCCCCGCGCGCGGGCCATCGCGGCCGAGACCGGCGCGGATACCGCGGCGGACTTTGGAGTCAGATGCCGATTCCGATTCGGCTGTTCAGGGATCACCGGCCAAGAGGTCACGGATTGGCTTTGCGGAACATGACCATGGCATGGCTAAGCGTGCTGTGGGCGCGGTTCCTGCGCCGCTGCATGCTGTGCCCGTGTTGAATTCGGCTTTTGGTGCTGGGGCTCCTTTGTCTGGGCCTTCGCGGACTGGCTTCGCAGAGCGTGTGCCGGTTGTCGGGAATATTGTTGGTTCAGTGCAATACATCCCGATGCGCTCTGGGCCAGATTTACCCGGCGACGGTATTAAGAGGCGAGACTCGTTGTTCGGGCCGTTCGGGCCATGATACATGGCCACACTTGCGTTCTAGCGGCATGTCAGATTTTCTTGTGCCATACTCCATACCCAACAGCGAAATGTTAGCTTATTCGAATCAAGAGAAAAATGATTAGTCCATACGATAAGGATACATGTGGTAACATAGATGAAGCAGACTAAGGATCAAAGCGCGTGTGATTCCCCCAAGGATGGTAAGAATATCTCATTAGTTAGAGCTAGATACCTGTCAACTGCTGTTAAAAATATGAGTATCAGTCCTTGCCCGAGCAATCTCCTTTCTCGGACAGGAATAGCTCGAACCGGCCAACTCCATCAAACGTGAAGTCTTCACACCCTTCTCTAGGTATTGGCCGACAGGCCAACTCTCTCCCTGTCGCCCCTTGGGAAGTGGGGTCGCCACTGCACTATCGGCCGGGATGCCAGCAGTCAAAGGTAACACTTCCTTTTCCTCTACTTGAGGTTCGTTCATTATTCCCTCCAACATTTTCTCGACTTGGGCGAAGGCGTTCTCAACCATCTCAATTTGGAAGAGATTTCTGATGGTAGATACATTCGCAACACAGTGCAAATGAAGGTCAAGAAAGTTGCGATTCCGGCCAAGACAAAAAGGAGCTTGCCCGACTTTGGAACTTTGCATGCCTTTCTAGGAACTAGAGCTTGAGGTGCAATTGGGCGAAAAAAAGACGTCACCTTTCTTTTTGTAGAATATTCTCAGCCTTACCGTAGCTCAACGATGTGTGTAACAGTTACCTTAAGATTCCCTGTCGCACTTCAAACCGCCTGGCCTGGCGACGTGGTAAAATGTGTTTGCAGCCTCGGAGCTATCGTAGATCAGGGACCGCGACCGCAGGTCATCGCGGCCAAATAAGAAGGGACCTGACGTATCAGTGATGAGGCGGAGATGCGTCCCGGATAGACAGGTAGGGTCGAGTCCATCAGCCATGAACCTTTTTGAGACGATAACAAAATCAGTAGCCAGTGAAGCGTCGGGATACAGCCGCAAGATACAACCAAAGTGAAAGAATGATGGCGCCCAGCAGACGTCCTAACCATCAAGCAAATTGCCATCCCTCTTCTCCGCTCAAACTGCGGAGTTTTACTCTAGCAGACGAAGCACTGGTCGTTGACTCATGAAAGGAGCCGGGTAAGCCATAGCCAGACGCTGTTCTGCATCCAGGAGAAAGAAATGACTCATGAAGGTAATTGTAATTGTCCAAGATAAACGGTCCGAAGCTAGTCGGCTATTGAGCTAGATCGGGTTGTTGAGCTAGATCGGGTTGTCGGCTGGCCAGATTTCTCATCAACTCTTGTCCAGCTTGAGTGAGATTTCTCATCCACTCGTGGAAGGGGGCTTCCGCATGGTGATAGAGAGCTGTACGCCCAGCAACAGTTCCCGGGAGTGACCCGTGTTCGTAGACACGGCCATCTCAATATTCAAGCTCGACCACAGTCCATGAAGGCAGATACACAACCGCGCGTACATTTGCTAGCGGTTCCAGCGCTTTAAGGGAGGCGACGTTGTCCGCATCTGTGGGAAATTCCATTTTTGGCCAGCGAAGATAAGAATAAGGGCACACACCGCACCCTAGTGTAAGAAGAACCGGCTTTGGCGGGTTGTCGGTCTCAATGCAGATGAACCAACCAGTTTGCGAGAACCTTTCATAATCACCGAACTTGTCGCAATCCACTGGGATTTTTCTTTTGTCGGAAAATGATATTTGCGGTCAATGTCGTCCCACAAATTGAAAGGAGCGGTGCCATTCATGTCTTGCTCCCCAGCCGCCTGGACATAAGCTTGTGGGGGATGCCGGGGCTCGCCTGGATCTGGATCTGCTGCCGGAGGTATGTGCTCTCATTGCTATGCGCTCTCACTGCTGAGCGCGGTGGCGAGGCGGCATCGTGGAGAGACCGAAACTGGTCAGCTGCACGGGCCATATAGTCTCGGGCCTCGCTCTCAAGCCTGACCAGCTTCGACTCCCACGCCGCATTGACAATCGCCACCTGCGCAATGGCAGTGAACTTCTTGTCCCACCGACCACGTTCCCCCTTCCCAACCCCGTTTTCTTTTTTGGCCGGGGCCCAACGAGAACGTCCCTTCCCGCGAACGGGATTTTCCTGGGCCTGCCGCTGTAGGTCTTCCAGGTCGTCGAACTTGCGCCGCCACTGTGCCCCATGCCACTCTTTCAGTTGAGTAGCGCCGGATGTTTCTAGCGTTTCCATTAATTGTAGAGGTAGGTAGTCTTTGTTGAGGAAAACAGGCTGGTATAGACCACTGGAGGCTCCAGTCCCGATGATTCGCTTCTCGATGAGATGATTTCTGTACATCTCGCTGCTGGGGCGGCAGTGGCCGATGGCTGCCATCTTCTAGGCTCTGGGTGTGCTTGTGAGTCTAAACTGCCATCCAGCATAAACCTCCTTGAGGCATTGGCGTGGAGCGCTGAGTCGCATACGAAGAGGGCTAGTTGCGGAGTCGGGGTAGTCGGGTAGATATCGACCCATGAAGAACTTTCCTGTATGCTTTGAACCTGAGGGAACAAGCGGGCAATGGCCATGATAGAAAAGGTCTGGTTCGGCACCCGCCTTGCACTATCCTACCTGATCGGTGCGAACTGATACGCGGACATAGCGGCTCATGTTAAGGAGGTGTCCGCAGTATACGTCGGGTCTGTCTGGTGTGCAAAGGCCTTTACGCTCGGCGGGCCTAGACGGCCTCCAATACAGCGTCGGTTTTGGCGGCATGATCGGACAACCTCAAGCGATTGTGCCACACCAGGCTCAAAGATCTTGATCATTCTTTTGTGGATTGGAACACGGGATGGAATAGACTATCCAGTCCCTTGTTATATCCTGCTGCTACAAGAACCTTGAGGCCGAGTCACGCGAGGGTCAGGATAATGCGCTTCGCGGTTCCGGTTTTTCCTGTGCCGGGGGCCAACGATGAGATTCATACCGCTAGGGATTGCGAAGGTTGACTTCTTTACCGCTTTGACCTGCGGTAGTCAAGCGGGACAAACTGCTGTGTTGAAGAGGTGAAGAAATTAGGAAGGAGTTGACGTGCCCAGCCCTGGAGGTGAGATGATAAGATGAGTTCAACCTTCCATGTTAGGTACCTGTGACTCGGAGGAAGACAAGAATGATCATACGGCCTTGACGTAAGACTGATAGTCTGATTTGGAAGATAATTGTTTTATGTTATTTTTGGATGTCTTTCAGTTGTCTTTCAGATGTCTTTTTCCATCTAACAAGGAAAACACCATTTTTATACCAAAAGGATGTGGGGTCTACATGGTCAAGATAAGATAAACCTTTTACTCCGTACCCCTCACTTGGATTCAATTCTCCAATTCCTCCCTAGGAAAAAATGAAGCCAGTTCACGAGAAAGCCGTGATAATAGGGATATCCGGGCCCTCGAGCAGCGGCAAGACGACCCTTGCGCGGTTACTGCAGCGCGTATTCTGCGGGGTGAATCTTAAGCCCAAAGACTCACGTCTGAACACGTTCATAATCCACGAAGATGACTTCTATTTCCCGGACGATAAGTGTGTATACCCCATTACTTCAGCTCCATGCATACACCCTCTCAAGTGAAACAATCCTCCGTTAACCCCAATATTAACCCCAAGCTCAAATCCCACACTAACAAACCCCAGAATCCCCTACACAACAACCCGCTCCGGCAACAGAATCCAAGACTGGGACACAGCCTCCGCAATCGATATCCCCTTCCTCTCACAAGCACTGCACTACGTACGCGAAAATGGGACACTCCCACTGCGGCTACGGAGCAAGGAAGACCAGAACGACGCGACCGATTCCGGCGTGCCAGACGAGATCGTGCAGGACTTGAGGGGTGTTGTTATTTCTCAGTTGCGAGAAGAAGCAGCGAAAAGCACCGAGAACCCGACTATTGCGTTCCTAGAGGGATTTTTGCTATTTGCGCCTCCCCGGTCCGAACCCGGGGCAGACGGACATGTCCTCCGTTCCGTCCATGACGCTATACATCTTCATCTCTTCCTGCCTGCGGCGTATGAGCTTGTTAAGGCTAGACGCGAGGGGAGGAGTGGGTATGTGACTATTGGGCCGGCGCCGGAACCGCCAGTGCAGAGTTCTGGAGATGGGGGAGATGGTGGGGATGGACAGACGAGGACGGAGGTTGATCTTGATGCTGAGGATGATCGGCCACCGCAGAATTTCTGGGTCGATCCACCTGGGTATGTGGATGATGTTGTTTGGCCGCGGTATGTGACGGATCATGCTTGGTTGTTGATTGCCGAGGATGAAGATGAGGATAAGAAGGGTGGGGACCAGGCTCTGGCGGAGGCTGATCTTGTTCGGAGGGTTGGGGATGGGACTAGGGCTAGGACTGATGTTGGGGTTGAGGTTGCTCCTGGCGGTGGGAGTGCAGGGATGGATGTTGTTTTGAGGTGGGCTGTTCAGTTGATTTTGGGATATTATTTGAATCGGACGTAGGTATAGCAGTGTATACACTAACTAAATGGTCATATACAAGTACGTATACAGTGACTTAAGCAGTAGATTTTTATCTTTTATTTTTTTTCTATCTGCTAATTGTAGCGATGGCTGCGCCTTGTGCAGTTTCTCATTCAAGCCCCGGTCTTCTCCTTCGTAACGATACTGAACCATCTCCGTCGTCAAAGATTTACTCCCGCAAAATTGGTCCTCGACATCCTGCAAGGCAGTCGATGCGGTCTCAAGGATGTTGGGGTAGGAGAGGAGGCAGGACTGAGGAGACCCAAAGCGACAGTCAATATGGTGTCGTCATATGGTAGTTACTGATAATTGTCAAAAACCATGACTCAAGAAGATCACCGTAGATGTTGGGGTCCTCGCGGTCAGGACAAGCGAAGGTAACGGTACCTTCAGTTCGCTCAGACACGATCAAATTAGGGTGGATCTTTTGAAGGGCTCCGGTAACGAGGATAATATCTTCCTCGGGAGCAGGGTTATGCGAAAAGCGTAGACGGATGATGGTCACGATGGATGTTCTTGAAGGCTTGATAGGTTCCTGATAATAGAGGTTTTGAAGTTGGACTAAAGAAAGTCTCTTCGGATCCGCACCCAAAATAGGTTATATTATGCCCAGGTGTGCCTACGATAAAATGATCAGGTCTAAACAGTCAATATGGCGCAGTTATATAGTAGGAAGTATAAATACGTATATATTGGCTTAAGCAATAGATGTTTTTGTCATTTATGTTTGTTATCTGCTAACTCTAATGGCTGCTGATTCTGCGATTTCTTATTCATGTCCCGGTATTCCCTCGATAACGATACTGAGTCATGGCCATGGTCAAAGAATTTACTCCTGCGCAATTGGCCCTCGCCATCCGAGAAGGTAATCGATGCGGTCTCTCAGGGGCATTGGGGTGGTGTCGACAGGTGTGATGTTGACATACTGTTGAACTTCGGATTGAAATAGCTCAGGCTGCGGATTAAACTCCGCCAGGACGGTATTCGCCTCTTTCTCCACATCAGGATTGGTAGTAAGATTCTTTGCGTACTCCACTGGGCCATAGACACAAACTTCGTAGACCACAGAGTTGCGCAGCAAGTACGACCTGTAGATGATGTACACAGATGCCAGAAAACTAAGCACATGGAAAAGAAACTTGATCAGGGTCAACAGGGTGCACAGTCCGCGTACACGGCGTGGCTTCTTTGGCTCAGCGAATGGAGCTGGAGTCTCTGCGACTAGGGTCTGTGTACTCGTAGACTTGGAAGCTGGACTTTTGCCAGATAAAGGCCCAATCAGTTTAGGCTTGTGAATGGCAAAACCATCATGGAGACATGGAGTTTTCGGGACTTGAGGCTTAAAGTAGTTAAGCTCCGGAACACAGATGGCTCCCGGTTGACCACATGAAAATTGGCACCTAGTATCAGCATTCAGATGTTTCAGAGGTATAGTTTCATTCTGGGAGCCATAAATGGCGTAATCTTCTTGCAGAATAGACTCAGCTTCGTTGTAGCTGAGCGTGGGTTTGATCCATGGCTGCCAGGTAGTCTTGCCTTGTGGCAAATTGACCTCCCACGATACCATGAACATATCCAGAGCTTGTGGGATGCTGACAATATTGAGGCGCGAGATTCCAATGCTATCTGATTGCAGCCGAACGGAGTTGATCAGAGGCTTTTTAGCTGTAAAAACGGCGTCAAACTCGCCATCCGGGCCGCCATGCACAAAAATGTAGAATTTGCACTTCTCGGCCCAGAAGTTGTGGTTGATGAGATCAACGGAACAAACAGCATTGTATTTGATCAGATAGGACGATCCGCTGGCCTCTGCCACCTCTGTCCGTATGACTGTGTTGACTTTGTAGTCCTTGAGTTGTCCGTAGTATTCTGCATTGCACTTACGAAACGCACACACGAGGGTTTTTCCACCGTCGAACTGGGCCATCAAACAGCTTTCCACAAGCGTATGTCGCTTGAAAGACGAAGTCACGAATTCCATTCCCTGACCCGGGGGTGTTCGGAAGTAGAGATAACCAGACTCGAATTGGGCGAGTCGAGGCAGTCCACTCACAGCCAACTCCAACCAATCCTTGGATTTTCCTTTTTGCAACCTGACCTTGAGCGAAATTGCGATTTGGTACGTCGCGGAGTAGCCAACGGGAAGGGTCTGCACGTAAAGAATGCCGTTGTTCAAGATGAGCTTGGGCTTGTAATTTTCGGCGATTTCGGCGGACGTCCGGGGCAGAGGGTTATACCCAGGACACGAGAAAAACGATGGCGATCCGATGGATTCGAGTGAAAGAAGTAGGTCCTCCTTTTCTTTGTCACTGTCTCCGGTGTCGGAAAAGCTTCCATTGCACCCACGAGTAGAAAGTGTATCATAATTCCGCTGGAGCAAGTTCGCTTCGGTGAGCGGTTCAGTACCGCTCAAGTCAATCTTGCTGGGAGTTTCTGCATTATGCCAAAGAGGGATTTCGCCTGGTTCCGGTGCATCGTTAACCGCCGCTGTCTTGCTGTTTAGCGAGAGACGCTCGGATGTAGCGCTCGGGGAAACTGGCACAAGACCCGGAGTCGGCGGGTCTTGAGGCAACAGGATGTTCTCAGGCATCACACTGGTTTCATCCAGACTGGCAGGACGACTGTGAACGAGGCTGACGATCTCCTCGACGGTGGTGCTAGTGTCCTGGGACACAGTCTCCAGTCCCGCCGGCGGGTCGATCTTGGTCATCGTAAGTTTGTGTCGGGTACCTTGGTACTCATCGTCAGGAGGGATTGAGTCTGGCAGAGAAGCAGCTTTGGCGGATCTCTTACGAGGGTTTGAGGAATGCGGGCTGCCTAGGCTGTTAACCTGGCTCTTGCGAAGGCCAGAAGAGGTTGAGCTATCCGAGCTATCAACCTGTGCGTACGTCCCCGAGGTATCCACAGTACGAGGGACAACCAGGGGATCTTCATCACGCGAACCATCATGAACAACAACACTCGCAGACTCAGCAACAGAGTCACTATTGGCAGGGTATGTCTCGGTCTCGTCACCATATTCTTGGCCAGACTGCCAAGCCTCTTTCTCGGGTGTGTCGGTATCATAGTGGAAGTCAGGCTTCAACCGGATGACCCAAGACGGGATTTTGACGGTGTTTGGCGCCTGGACATTGAGGATTGGTAAATTGAGGTTGGGATGACCGCAGGTTTGTAGCTTAATTCAGACTACAGTCAGTACTGAGACACAAAGCGTAGACTCGATGGTTGCCTAATATTTCATTACCTCCATGGCGATTGTGATAGACACCGGTTCTTCTGGAATGCCGCTCCAGTCGCACCACAAATCGAGGTTGCTGAGAGGGCTGTCGTTAGGGTTCATGGTGGGCTCCATGAGATGAAAGGAACTGAAATGGAAATGAATAGAAATGAGAAAGGGAAGCTGATAGAGAGGAAAATGATAGACTTTTCAAGAGTAGAGAGTAGAAGAGAACAGAAGGGAAGTTCGAGAAGGGAAATGGTACAAACAACATTAGGAAGGTACGTGATGATATTAAGCCCTGGAGCCATTGCATTTCCACCTCAGTAAAGGTTATACACCTTTTTTGGCCCTTTTGTGCTGTCTAACAAACTGAGAAGGGGCAGAAAATATCTATATAAACAGACATCTGAAAAGACTACCTGAAGAGACTACCAAGAAAAGACCACTAAAAGGACATATAAAAAGACTATCGGAGAAGACTATCTAAGAAGACCACCAAGAAGACTACGGCCGCATACACGTGAAGATATTAAGCCATTGCATTTCCACCTCATACATCGTCAATTAAGAAAGAGAAAGAAAGAAGCAGCACTTGCAATTAGCCAGTGATACTGCTTAAAAAAAAGGGGCCTGTATGTACAAGAAGGGCTTAAGAATAATCTCACTTTTCTCCCAATCCCATGAAAGAAAGACCTTCCCCTTTTATATCCGCCAGCGCCTGTAAAAAATGAAAACCTTTAGCCACCCAGTTAAAGCATCAAGCATAAAAAAAGAATAGTGAAACACTCCTCCCAGTCTATTAAGACAGAAGAAAGAAAAAGAAAAAGATAAAAGCCAGAACATCGAGGACGTCGAGCAAATCATTGTGGCGTTCCATTCGGGGAATCGGGGTGATCAAAGGTTGTTGGGCCGGCCACGGAGCCAAATCGATCGCCTTCGTTGACCATTTGAGATGGAAGAATAGGGGTATTCGCCTGAGGAGTTTGGTCGAAATAAGCTCGCGCGGATCCATTAGTTCCTTGGGGATAGTCGCGATTCCGCTGTAGAGGAGGAAGTATAGTCGAGCTAGGAGGGTATCCGGAACGGGCATATCCCTGAGCCATCATGGCTCCAGTCGAATCCGGAGTCTGTCTCGGTTCCAAAATCCTTAGCTAGGTGTTCTATTCCACTCTCACAGGTTCGCAGAGGGGTGTCGTACAGGAGTGCCAGGCTGGTTCATCGCCATCAGTTGTCCCACAGCGGCCTGCTGCTGCTGGCTGGATCGGCTTTGACCGGTAGGATCGGGGATCTGGGCCATGGGAGCCGATGCTTGCATGCCCGCTGATGCTTGCATGCCAGGGTACATCTATCCACCGAGGTCAGCTCAACGAGCTCCCAAAATCTGCAAAAGGGGGTTAGGAGTACGAACCGCCGTGTAATCAGGCACCACCTGCCCTGTGTTGTAAGTCTGCATGGCGGCAGGCGTTTGATAGGCTGCTGGCTGACCAGCGTACATGGCAGCTGTTGGCTGGCCATATGGATCCATTTGACGGGCCATTCGACCATCCACATCATAGAGGCCCTGCTGTCTGCCATAGTCGATCGAAGTACGATGACGCTTGACCGGCGGCTGCTGACCGTAGTACCCATAATCTCGCGCCGCCGGCGGATAGCCTCCATAGCTAGAGGATGGAGGAATCTGCACCGCCTGGCGTTCTGGAGATCGAGTGGCGACTGGTTGATGGAACTCGTCCGGTCGTGTGGATCGTTTCCTGCGACTGTTAACTACACGCCTTCACATTCCCATGGGTTTCATAGCACTTACAACATCGTCCGAGGTTCCTTCCGGATGCGCAATTTCACACCTTGATCCGCAAATGATCGCGAAAGGTGGGTTGACTCCATCATCCCGGGGAAACTCTTAGGAGGGGAGACTGCAAGCTTGTCAGCACTCAACTGTGCCAGCTCTCTCCACGGAGATTCTTACCTGTGAACCGCTCTGAGATAACGGTCTTCAAATAGGAGACACGGTCCCTGTTGCCTCTTTGTTAGTTATTGAATCTGGGCTAGGCTCCCGACCCTGCTACTCACTTTCGCATCTCGAACAAGGTAAACTTCAGGCGAAATTCGCCCTCAATCTTCACGGAGAGATCTCCAAAGACAAAAAATCCACCATCTACAAAACCGTCAGCGAACAAGTCTCACTTCAAGACCAACCAGGACTAACCGCTGTTGTCCACGTCCTTCAACCGGTGAAGGGACGAAACTAGGGTTCCTGCTAACGCAGTTGATGGTGCGACGGGTACAGGACGCTCTTCTGTTGCATCGTACAGACTGCAGCACATGAAATAGTAAGGGCTTTGCAGGTAATGCCTGCGCCAAAGTCAGCTACCCGAGCGAAGCCACAGTGAATGCACACTTACTGTGCGAGGTAGGTGTTCTCTTCTCGCACCCGGAGCTGGACGATCGGGGGCGGATCGATAGGTTTGCGCTCTGCAGGCGCCATTAGATCCGGTTCCTTTTCTGTCAGTTCCGCGCCTCCCCGCTTCACAGACGGGGACTAGCCAGGAACAAGAGAAAGAAAGAGAGGAAGCTTCCACGTACCTTTTTCCTTGCCCCCCGCCACGCGGGCCCTATTGGGCTGCTGGCGAATGATCAAGTCAAAGTCAGAACTGGTGTTGTTCAACATTGTCAGTGGGATTCCCTGGACGACCGCGTAAGAGTTGCGACCCTGTCAAAGTAGACACGGGAAGAACGACTCACCCCTGAGCTTCGCGCGAGAGAGAGGCGTCGGAGAATGTCGCACTCATCAAGACGAAGAGTCACAGACAAACAAGGGGAAAGGTGGAGAGAACCCCCAAATTTGAGGTTGCTTTGACAGGTGGTGAACCAGCAGATACTAAGGTCGATCCTCGGGAATACAGAGACCAGCTGGGAGTGATCTGTGGTTTACAAGGGAAAGAGTGGGAAATGAAGGGAAGGAACGGGTCTTTCGACCGACAGAAATCCAGTGGTCAGAGAAGATAAGGACAGGCTGGGAAGAGAACCCTGGACGAGTCACGATGTCGTCGGAGAGGGGTGACAGCTGTAGTGGGGTAATGAATTTTTTTTCTGTTTCCTCAGACTTGAACCATGGAAGAGAAGATAAATGAAGGACGACAAGCTGTAGAGATAGAGAGAGTGTGAGAGATGGATGTGTCGAACGTGACGAAAACGGAGTGGTGTCGTCAGTTTGCAAGCGGAAAGAGCCAACCGAGCACGGTTCCAGACAAAAACCTTAAGCGGCTCTCTTCTGATGGGTATAACGGTGCCCCGATAATGTAGATATTCCGACCGAGATTGAAATCTAACGCATTTATCAATAAATTGGGGGGAAGGAAAAAAAAGATTCAAATTCAGAAAAAAATTCAGAAAATCAATTGGATCACAGGCTTCCAAATCTCCCAGTCATGAACAAATCAGATTCCAGAATCCCACAAAAAAAAGCAAAAAAATAGAAAGGAAAAAAAATCAACTAACCCGATGAATTATCCAGGATTTTAATCGAAAAATAGAAGAAATCAAAAAAAAGGAAATCAAAAAAGAGATCCTCGAATTCTACCACAGTAGCAATCTCTTCAAAAACGAGAGCAGCTGAGGTGGATAAAGACCAAGTGTAACTGTCTTGGAAAAGGAAAGACCAAAGAGAAAAAAGAAAAAGAAAAAAAGAGGAATTAAACCGTAGACGGAAGAAAAGTGGAATAGGTTCAGCTACCCACGGTTGAGGGGGCGAATGGCGATCCGGATGCGCAGTAAACTTCTGGCTCTCTTCTCTTTCTCGTTGGTCCGAAAGAGAAAACGGCCAACCGCTAGTCCGTTAGTCCGCGTCTGTTTCTTTATGATCATAAAAAACCCACAAGGGTTGGCGCCGGCTATGCAGGTGATCAGACCCGGTTTTCTTGTCGGCCGTAATGGTGTTGGTCTAAACGCCAGGTGGACTCGGGCCCTGGTCCGGCGTCTAAGCATTCCAGTCAAAAGTGGAGATATGCACGATCAAGCCGCATCGCCTATGTCCGGGGGTTGCACCTGTGTCTCCACACTCGATCTCAATCCTGCAATGATTAGCTTGGATGGTCAAACAGCAAGAAGACTCATTTTGAAGTTCAAGGACTTCCGAACAGGCGCGGATAGAGCTGTCGCTTGTCAAAGGTTCCAACCATGGTTGGCTGACTTCCTTATGTCATCCCGAACCAAAGAATGCCTTCAGGCCCTAGAACTCCCACATTCGCTTGGGCACCTGCCCCCTAAACAAACCAAAAAATTGAAGAGACAATACCTTTTTCTTGATGCCCTGAATTATTTTTGGTGTGGGAAATCCAATATTCGAATATCGCCCGTGAATTCTCCGATTGCAGGCTTGCGCCCGCGTGGGCGACCTGAAGATGCGAATGTCGGAGCTCAAGGTGAAAGGACTCAACACTCGCGTTCGAAGGCCTAGGTCCGGCACAGACACAGACAAGATGATCGAGAAAGCCGATATCCACAGACACAATTGCGTGTAGTGGCACGTCGTAAAGCCCGAGAGCGCTGGTCGAGCACGTTATTCCGATTCGAGACGACGAAACCATACATGCCGGGTCATGATGCGACAGTGGGAAGCAAGAGAGGAGAAAATGAGTTGAGTTGAGGAAATCGAGAAGGGAAAACCACAAGGCAGTGCAGACTTGGACAAGGCGTTTAAGGGGGAAATGCAGCCACGAACAACGCATCACTGCACGCAGGGCTTTCCCCGTGACGCGTCACATTTCCTGAGAGGCATGCAGGCCCAGATCGCATGCAAGCTACTGTATGTTGACTGCAGTTGGGGGCCAGCGTCAACGCTGGTTGGTTGCATCGGCCGGAAATCCCTCGATCAAGCTATAGGGCCGGGGCAGCATGCATCAGCCAACGAAAAGAAGAAAAAACCATATCAATACCGGAGACTGGTTTGGGTCACTCCTGCAGCTTGCAGATCGGGTGTTCGTCATAATAAAATAAACCGGTGCTTTCTAGTATGGACTACGGGGGCTGTCTTGCGCCACACTCGCTGACCCTCGATTTGCGGCTGAGAATGTACGGTACTTTTTTCCCCTCCAGTTCAATGACCTTCCAGATGGGTTTGGCTGCATCGGCAGTGCACAGGTGGATCCCGCATGCTAAGGCATTAGTCGCTGCGTCCTGCCGAGGAACTTGAATCCCAAACTCTCTGGGCATGGGGGACCGCCTGTCCTCTCCGTTTGTCAGGTCTTTTTCTTGGCAGGATTCATAGACAAAAACTCATCCAGACCCTAGGTTACAGCAGATATTGTGGGGTCAGGGTTTGGGACGGCATAGTGGCGATGATCATCGCCGCCAACATGTGATACGGAGGGCTGCAGGTGCAGTTGGCTATGACAAGCATTCCTGTCACAGTTCACGACCTGTCTTCCCATGGGAGCTTTGATAGCAGTGATCATATGCAAGGGTGAGGACAGCAGGAATTGATTCCAATCAGAAAGCGCCGATCATCCGACAGAAGTCCGGCCCCAATGTTGAATCGTGCAGGCAGAGTTATATCGGTATTGGCAAGTCCGTTGACTGGAGCAGATGGGATCCGCTGGTGGGGTTTCTGACGCCAGTACTCAGCTTCCCAGAAAACAGCGTCTGCGATTCGCTAAACGGATAAGTATGAGCTGACAAAAGGGGGAGTCAAATAAGGAAGAGGAAAAAAGGTAAAATGAAAGGTTGGAAAGTGGGAAAGAACACTCAGGGTACGGGCATTGTTTGGTCTCACTGGCCCTGAACTGTGGTTCTTGCCATTGCATTATGCCTGGGCGACAAGTTCCTGGGAATGCAGTTGATAGGCCCGAAAAAACTTCACAGCCCTAGATGCACATCATTATGCGACGAGCAAGCCCCAGCGTTGGGAGCACGACCTGTCACTTCCTTTTGACTTCCGGGATTCTGGTCCGGCGCCAGGACAGAAGTCCCAAGTCCTGATCTTGGTAATGGCGGGGAAAGCCGCCATTTCCTCTGTTGGGGAGTCATGGTTTGGTTGTGGAAACTAACATGATCCAGACGCTGGATGGAATAATTGGGCGAAAGGTGGCTGTGATACTGGTGCTAACAAGTAGGGACAAGAAGAAAGAAAAGAAGAAAAGAAAGTTCGAGTGCGAAAAACAAAAAATTAAAAGCGACCGCCAAAAAGGAAGCGAATTTTTCGAATTTTTCCCAATTTAAAAGTACAGCGCACACCCTGGCCAAAATCCACTGCGGCCCCGATTGGAAAAACCGGGAACTTGTTACGGAGTAGTGTCGGGGATGTTCTACCGGCTACAGTAATAAAAGGGACCCGTGGAGAACAATCCAAAAAAGGCCAAGTAGTCGAACGAACCCGTGTTCGGCACTTCAACGCACCAAGTCGCCGAGGGAAAAGGAAGAAGGGGGGCGATGGAGTGCTGAACACGGTACTGGACGGGGCGGGATAGGGAAATTTTTAAACTCACGGAGACCGGTGAATGAAATTATTGGGGGATCTCAGCAAATTGCGCGAGTAACCAAAAAGGGTGTCTGACAGCGGCATCTCCATTGAGAACCAGTGGTTAGGAGCTGCTAAGTGGGCGCTACTGTGGTTATGCTTAAATGTTGGCCCTGTGATGGTTCCATGGTGGTTTGGGGCCCGATCCATGGTTGTGTTTCCCTGACAGCTGTCCGTGTTGGCGCCATGTCGATCTTTGTCGATCGGTGCTTTGTCGGGACTATAGATTGATTACTATAATGAGATGATGTATGGTTTCGTATTCCTTCTGATACGTATGATCCTTCAAAATGCTAGCTGGTAACTAACTAATTAGTTACTTGTGCTCCGCATTGGTAAGCTGATCTCACCGTCCCCCCGATCCCAATGCAAATCTCACCTTCCTAAAGGGGGCTGGCCTGAAATCCTCCCATTGTGGGATACTCGAGAGACACATGCGTGATTGTGATTTTCATGGTTATTGCTCGATGTTTCTGCGTATTTTCGATCGTCTAAGCTAACTGTAGGTCTACGGCAAGGATTATACGGAGTAGTCCGTACTTATGTTGGATATGCAGTAAGGGCCCCTAGTGGAACACATCAGATAGTCGCAGATCAGCCACAGCTATCGAGATTAAGTATTACAAGAATGGTCGGCCACTTATGCGGCGTTGCCAAGTCATTTTGGTAGTCTGTTTACTAGCCTTTCAGTTCTCTTTTTATAGCTAGACGGCCGAAAAGGCAGGATAATGCTAAACCGTACAGGTGACTTTTCTATCTATGATCAGGGACGTTTTGTTCCTCGTATATATATACGGAGAAGTGCGGCGAATATGATTGGTTATTACCTACATATGTAAGTCTACTCTGTATGTCCCTAGAGAAAAAAGAGCTACCCAGTAATTGATACATTGACATAAGATATGCTAATCACACACTGTACTCATTCGTCGCAACTAGATAGAAAGAGAAAGCAACACCCAAGCAAAAAAAACTCCAGACACCCCCATCCTTGCTCCGTGCTGGATAAAATCCCTGAAAAAGCGACTAGTAGTAAATGGCCCAAAGAGGATGGATGAGTGTCGCACGACACTCCTCGCCTGGACGCCCACTTAGCGTAACATAGCTTTCAAACAAGAAGAGAAATGGAGAAAGAATATTAAATCAGACGGCGGGACAATGCAGTTCCCGGGGACACGTGAAAGAAAAAAGAAGGGAGAAATAAAGGAATCAGAAATTTCGTTAAAACAAACGCCCTATCCACATGCGTAACTTGCTTTGCAGGCAAAAAGAAAATCTCCTCGAATCATGAGCTTCAAGATTATCATGTCTGCATCACGACATCCCCATCCACTTCGTACTCGGCGTCAATCTCTGCATCCGCGTCTGCATCCGCGTCTGAATCTGCGTCGGTGCCATTGGTATTGGCCACAGCCTTTTGGCCCTCACCTTTTCCGGGGGACTTGGAAGCAGATCCTGGCTCAGCGGGAACCACAACGTGAACTTTCTCTACCAAAGCCTTCCGCCCGACCGATCGCGGTGTCTTTGGGTTATCGTTGGATCGGCGGGAGACTGCTGTTCCGGGTGACCGGGAGATGGAGTTGGTCTTTTTCTCGGGGGTCTTGGGTGCTCCCGTGTTCTTGTCCTCGGACGGCTCGGGCTCAGCAGCATCAATGCCATTGATCTTGGCAGGTGTCTTGCGGGCAAGATCTCCATTAACATGCTCCGGTTCTTTTTCGCTCACATCTGCAGTTTCCTTAAGTTCAGGGGCCAGATTTCCGGCATCCTCATCAACGACAGCTTCTTCCTCGACAACTTCGGTCTTGTCCGGTTCAACACCATTGGCATGGCTAGGTGTTGCTTCAGCTGCAGGCGAGCCCGTGAGGATAGATCTTCTCCCGCGACGAACGCTGCCCCCAGGGGTGACCGTTGCCAACCCGGAGGGCCGTCGAGGTGTGTTGCGACCGCTATTACGGGCGGCCGTGGGTGTCGTTGACGTGCTATTGAGTTTGGTGCTACCAGATGGGCGACCAGGTCTGCGTTTGGGGGGTGCTGCAGGAGGCACAGGAGGCCAAAGTTCGAACCGGGAGGGTGGGATTCCAGCGGCAGGGTTGGGGATTGCAGATGTTTCAGAGTCGCCCACTGTAGAATGGTTGGAGCCATTAGGCCGCAGAGCCAAAGTGGATGGTGGTCCAGCGGAGTCTGCGAGGGTGTCTCCATCCGACGCATTCACGGTCCGGGCATTGCCCTCATAGTCAGTCGCTCTTGCCTCGGTCTCCTCTTCATCTTCATCCGGGTCCTCTCGAGGGGCAACGGTATGTATGGGAGCACGATCGAAATGAGACTGGTTGCTACGACCCATAATGTAAGGCGTCCAGAGTAGCGCATCTGGATTGAGCTGGACGTAGCCCTTGCTTTCCCAGCCACTGATGACCTCGTTGTAATATTTGTGATCGAGACGGATGGCGTACGTCTTGGTAATGGGATCCCGCACGAGAGCTCGAAGCCCTTCCAGAGCAGATACAATGTCATCTGCCGTCATTCCGGTGCGATCAGACAGATCTGCAATGCTGATAGGCGTCTTCAAATCACGAAGTTGGTATGACAAAATCAATCGCCAGTAGTTCCGGTACGATACAAGACCCATGTCGGAGAGCGGCTTCTCGGGCGATCCATTTTTGCCTTCGATGCGGGTAAGGAGGTATGAGAAGTCGATGAGGAGGTTCCCGTAGCCTTTGCGTTGATGGATGGGTAGAGTAAGAATGCAGGAAACATTGTTCGCTGAGCTTGGACGTTTTTCTTTGCTGAAGTAGCCAACGAAATGGCAGCCCAGATCATCAAACTCAGTCATGACATAGAATAAGAATGGCTCAACATCGTAGTAAAGAGTCTTGGAGCCTAGGAAAAGTTTTGCGAGAAGGCAAAGATTTTGACAGTACACCGGGTTCTTGCGCCCATCAACTTCGAAGATTGAGATCGATCGATCTCGATAGATCTCGTCACCGGGGGGATGCTTCGCAGGGCACTTAAGTTTATGGCGCCAGGCGACGAAGTCCGAGTTCATGTACTTGAGGCAGAACTCACAAATGTACAGAACACGGTTGCGGCTGTATTCCTCCGGATAAGGCGCTGCATACCAGGTTTCGATCTCGTAGCCACCGAAATTGATAGATTTGATCTTTGAAGGAGGACCGGAGACCTTTTGTGATGCATGCGCAGTGGTTTCGCCATTGAGTTCTGCTTCCTTCACTTTCTGTTGCCATTCATCTTCGGCTTTCAGACGTGCCTGTTCGAATCGGTCGCGATCGAATTGTGTAGGGAGTGTCCTGGATGTATCTTGGTCGACTTCTGACAGAATGCCTCCGTATGGTTTTGATTTGGCGTCGTCGGTCTCACGGTCGAACAAAGTCATAGAGTTGTAGGATATGGGGGGAAGGGGAACGAAATGTGCCTGGGGTTCTGGGGCCACAGGTGGCGGCTTTGGTGCTTTCTTCTTCTTGCGTTGCGATCGGATTTGAGAGCCTGTTATTTTAGACGTTTTTGTCTCTTCTAGCCGGAACCCAATAATCAATTTCCCGTACTGCCTAGCTACCACGCGGCAGTGCTCTCGGTCCACTGCGCGAGTGCGTCGCACGCGTACAGAGCGTGTCCGAGCAGGAGAGTGGACATCGCCATCAGCAGCGACATCCCCGCCCTCCAAGGCCGCATCATTCAATATAGGGCGATCGGATCGGAAAGATGTTTGTCGAAGTCTTTTGCGAAGCACAGGTGTGTGTTCTTCGGCCTCGATTGACGAGGCCTTTCGCTTGCGTAGCGATCGCGAGCTATTGAGCATCTCGTCGTCCACGCCTGTGTTAAAGATAGAATGGAATCCCTGGTCGTGCGTGCCAGCGTGCGCAGGTAGAAGCTCTTTGGGAAGGGTTGAGGCTCCGAGTCCGGTTTCTGCCGCTGAATTTGTTATTGTGTCGGGCTCTAGATTGTTATGGACACAGCTGGGACATCTCCATGGGCCTGGGTGTTGCGATGTTAGAGCGTGTAATACATTAAAAAGGGAGAGGTGATGAGGTAGAAGTCAATGACCATGTGTTTGCGTACCTTCCGTTTCATCATATGCGTCTTGTTCGCGAGCGCATTGCCGATGAGCTGTTGGGGTATCGAGTCAGTGATGGTCCAACATAATCGGGGTAAAGAGCAAACGGAGCCAAACGTACAGTGATCACCACACACAACACAAGTGAGCCATTCCTCAAAATCTTCGCTGGGATCGTGTTCCTCGTCTTGACTGCAAACCCTATTTGTCCGTTATTAGCACCTGAACTTCCTAATTCTCCGCCCAGCGCTGCATCGAGCCCTTCCACTTACAAGCAATTTGAGCCACTACGGATATCAGTTTCGACATCTTCGCGGCCATTGCTCTCAGCTTCCCAGTCTTCGGCTTCTGACTCGTGTTCACTTGATTCGGGTTCTGAAGCCTCACGGTCATTTGCCTCAAACCCGGGATCGGCATCTGCGTCGGCTGTCTCAGACTCCGCATATTCTTCTTCAGAACCCGCGTCATCGTCAGGTAGCTTAACAGCTCCAACTGGTTCGGCCTCATCATTATCATCATCGTCTTCTCCGTTCAACCCATTGACGCTTGAGTTGTTTCCATCCAGAGCTTCCTCCGGGCCATCCTCATCAACTTCTCCAGTGTATGCTCGGTGAACGGCATCTTGAAGCTGTTGATCCATTTCATATAAGTCGGTTTCTTCTTCGCCCTCCGCATCTAGGTCGCTATCTGCTGGGTCCACAGGCGGGTCGAGTTTGCCCGATTCATCGTTTGCTGGCGGCGCCGTCGCCGCCATAGTGAAAGTTACCGCCACCGCCAGGTTGAGCACAGCAGTGCTTGTTGTATGCGCTCAGGTCGACTGAGGTATCTTTTCGTGAAAGAAGCTTAAACCGATCCGGTTACAGAAGCACCCCGCTGACGTCGGCGCTGATCCGGGAGTGCATCTGGATCAAAAGCGGGTTCGAGGCTAGTTGGAGTGGTACCGAAGATATTTATGAACACAGTATCGTTCGAGATCGACGCTCAAAGTCTCCAGGCGCAAAGTGGAAGCTAAACAAACAAGACGTGTCAGTCCGCCGCTCGAGTGGCTAGGCATCGCAAGCGCGTCGTGAAACAGAGGAAACTCACCCCAAGAGAAACCAGTGCAATCTTTGATTCAAAAGCGTACCAGACGCGTCGACAAACAGTCCATACACCGGGGCCTGTCTCTTTTACAATCGAATGCGATCTGCAGCGGCCTTCTCGCCCCTTGTCCTGTGAGTGTCGTTGCAGCGCGCTGAGTCAGCACAAGCTAAACCACTTTGGGTGGAGGAGACCTCAAGCCTGTCGCTGTAGGAAGAGACACTCCCCTCCACACTCTCCGCGATCTATTCACTCCCCTCAGTCCGTGAGAGGCTTTACGGCTCTTGGTCCTACTTTGACACCTCTCTACGACCATCTACATACGCATACAACCGCACACCATGGGTGTCCCTTTTGAGGCCCTGCTTCCCTATGGGATTATCATGACCGTACGTGCCATTGGTCAATGCCTTCCGGGACTATAGCTCACTAATACAGATGTTTGGTGTGACTGGCTACGGTCTTCACTACGTCAAGCGCTTTGCCAACGACGGCAAGAAGGCGCGCTGGAACCGGGACCTGTGGGATAGAGTAAGTTGGTTCCATCCTTGTCGGGTGCGGTCGGAACTTGCATAAAGCACATTGGCTAACAGTTTCACAGCAAAGTGAGTGATTGCAAACTTATCGGCTTACCAAAAACCGCCTTGGAAGAAATATACACGGGACTAACCTCAACCAACAATAGTGATGGAGAGAGATCAGCGCATCACAGGCTCATTCCGGGGGCAGTCGAGCAACCACCAAGCGCCAACTGGATTCGAAGTCAGCAACCCATGGAAGGTACAAATAACATTTCTGTGTCCCTTGGATTCCAGTCTCCATGCAGAAACGCTGACCCGAGACATAGATCGAGAATCGGATCTACTAGTTTCAAAAATTGCAACCTCTTTTCCTTTACGTTCAATGTCTGCGCCTTCATTACTCCGTGATCATACATATCCACTGCAATTTCTCTAGAAACGTTGTACCATATCATTTATTCTCTCGGATTTCCTTAGTAGTCTGCTCGTCACGTCTACTTGAGCTCCGAGGTCATTCCCCGAATCCCTTGGATCTCAGACTCACGAAGATGCATATCGAAATACTTGGCCAGGGCCTTCACGCGGTCCTCTTCAGTCCCCAGTGCCTGCAAGATCTCCGTTTTCCCGCGCAATCTCTCCTTGACTTCTTTGCCCGACATTACGCACTGGCCAATGATTTCTGTGCCACTTTCGTCCAAAATCATTCGCATGCAGACAAAGACCTGGGTAAACCAGCTGGTTCGGCTCTGGCTGACGGAGAAGTTCATGACGCCGAAATCCTGCGGTAAGAACTCCACATCGGAAAAGCAGATCTGTGGCAACCACTTGCTCTCAGGGTTGTATCTTGTTTGGTAGATCCAGATCTTTTGATTTGGGTCCGTGAACTCAGCAATGCTTTCTCTGACAATCCGCATCTCGGATGGCGCGATAGCCGTAGCAGTAGCACCCTCTTGAAGCAATAATGGAGCAGTGGCACAATTGTTTCCGAAGCCGACATCAACCTGTCCATTTCCTTTAGTATTGTTCATGCGGTAGCTGCAGTAGATCTTCATGCCATACCATGTACTTCTTTCCGCCAATGATCACAATCAAAATCATATGCCCACTTCGCCAGATCGATGGTGTCAGCTCTGCTGAGTATGCTCGGAATGCTAAGCTGTTGCAGAACTTACAATGGCAAATATAATCCGTTATCCAATCCCTTCGCCGCAGCATGACTGACTCTACCTCCAGTGGCGTAAACAAGATACCCCAGGGACCGCAAGACAATAAAGAAGATTCCCGTGTTCTCCATGCAGTACCCATCCAGCCGCCGCTCCACCATCTTCTCAAAAAGATTCTGCGGGTTCAGAGAGATAGTATGATGTGGCGAGTAATGCAGCCCTGAGTTGCCCCATGGAATGGCAGCCAGATGCCGCCTTTGCAAATCACACAGCGCAGAAAGTGCGTCATTCTCGATACACTGGCGGAGATGCTGAAGAAGATTGCTCTCTGATTGAGCGGAATGGGAGTATCCGATGCGGGTCAAGTATAACTCCAGTTGTTGATCGGTATAAGTGGGTTTTTGTGCCATTGTCGGGGTTTCCTTGCTATTTGAGTTTGTGTTGGGATATATGAATTGTCTATATCCACTACCAAGATTGAGGACCGGAATTATTCCATTCTCTCTATGTCGTTGTCATTCTGATGACCAATATTGCCTTGGCTCCCCACATTTTCCCGCACAACCAAAGTCGCCTCCGCGGCAGTTTATAGTGCTCGGCTATATTAGGGAATACCCGTGTTCTATGCACAAATTCATCTGTTGTAGGCAGCCTGTTCAGACTTGGACTGTCGATTGAAATTGAATGTCCATATATAGTGTATACAGCATAGAATGCGCCCACCTTTTTCTATTTGTAGTACTACTCAGCCCTGGGACTACGATGTATTTATAAGAGACACGAGTACCTAAGCATACTACATCCTAACTAAATGATGTCCCCTTAAACTGGGGTAAATAGTTCCAGTAGAATATCGGCAGAAGGTACGAGTCCCTACCTAGGTATACTTGCAGTACTACTAAGAGACAATCTATTGCTTTGTCTTTAAGAATATAATATATCCGAGAATCATTACCCCACGTTTGCTGCGAGCTGTGGGAGATACATATTATTATCAATCACCTCGGCTATGAAACTTGCGAGGAACAGTATTAAATTCCAGACAGGATTGTCAATTTAGAAGATGAAATGTAGTAAATATAGAATTGATTATAGCGAGTCTCACAATAACCCAAAGCTAAGCAATCAGCTTGTGAAATGTTCCTTGAAACGCTCTGAGTTATAGATCTCCGATGATGTAGTATTCATCCGATATCCGGACCTACGGACATGTGCTTCGACTGGTCGGCGAATGGACCTTGCATGGTTTGTGTTCATCATATTCTTCCATTATTTCCTGTCTAAATTCTACTTTGTACAGTCCATCTATACAGATTCAACAGCATATTGCCCCTCCCACCGTGAACCCCCGCATCTGAACACAATGGCTACGCTGAACGAGCAACTTGCGACATTAATCGAGAACTTCTCACCCTGCGATGTATGCCAGAATAAATCATCGAAGCACTAAGTGCATCTAACATTCTAATTCTGCAGGTATCAGATGCCCTCATCAAGTTGCAAAAGACGCCCGAGGGCAGCACAGCAAGAGCAGGCTACCTTGCAGATCTAGGTAAGCCATCAATACAAATCCCACCAAAGCCTTCCATCTATATCTTCAATAATTCCACTCACATGCATCCAACAGTACCATTTTCCCCCACCACAGGACGGAATGAAACAATGCCCAAGATTGCGGCTCCGGCGACAACATTCAAATTCCTAGCCAAAGATGCCAGCCCACCATCTATTGCGACAGAAAATCCCCAGAAACACGGTTTCTCGCCGGGTAAGCACTGGGTAGATCATGTCGGCGAATTTCAAGCGTCAGATCCTTCTGGCGCTGGGTCTATCGTCGTCATTGAGCAGCCTGAGAACCAGTATTGTGCTGTGACGGGCGGGATCATGGCGACCCGCATGAAAGCCCTCGGGACCAAAGCCACGGTTGTGGGTGGCCGCGTCAGGGACTTGAAAGAATTGAAAGCTACTGGGCTTCCGGTTTGTCTTGGTTTATCATAATTTTGTCGTTAGTGTCACTGATTGTTTTCTCGGCTGATGGTAGATCTGGGCTCGTGCTACTTCTACTGTTGGCACCAATGCCGAGGCCAAGGCCGGTGCTCGTGATGTACCAATCACAATTGGGGGTGTTACTGTTTCGCCTGTGAGTCCTAGCTGCTGTGCTGTTCACCGATTGCTCTGTGGTGGAGTTCAGGGTCTAATCATTGCAATGCATTATAGGGAGACATTATTTTCTGTGACCCATTGGAGGGAGTAGTAGCCATTCCTCGCGAGCTACTCGGTCAGGTGCTTGAGCTCATGCCTAAACTAACTACAATGGATGACAAGGCCAAGGAGGCTGTTGCTCAGGGAATGAGTGTCACTGACGCTTTTAAGAAATTCCGCTGATAGCCTACTTCTAGCCAAATTTATATACACACAATCAGATTACATAGTGGGCGACGAAACTGGAGAGACCTGGACCAGGCGCACAGAAGTCTTGTACGAACCTACAGCGATACTGCTGTCAAACACGGAGCGAACATGTAGTCAAGCATGTATATGCAGCTCTAATCTTTTGGTATTCGAAGTATTCAATACATAACGAGAAATCTGTGTATATGAAATAGAAAAAAAGGGCTAAAAAGCCAAATCGCTGTGCAAATATACAATCGAAACATAAGCTTCGTTTACTCTGACACCCAGACAGCGGCCATACCCATACCGGTACCGATACACATGCTGGTGACACCAATCTTCTTGTTTGTGCGCTTGAGCTCAGTAAACAATGTGCTGACCTGGCGAGCACCAGTGCAGCCAAGAGGGTGACCGAAAGCAATAGCACCACCCTTGGGGTTAACCTTCTCGGCAGGGATGCCGAGCTCATTAACACACCAGACACACTGGGAAGCGAACGCCTCGTTGATCTCGTAGATGTCGACATCGTCCTTGGTGATGCCGGCCTTCTCCAGTGCAACGGGGATAGCCTTCCAGGGGCCGATGCCCATGAGCAGAGGCTTGACGCCGACGACGCTGGCAGTGACATACTTGCCAAGGATCTTCTGGCCCAGACGCTCGGCGGTGGACCGCTTCATGAGGAGGACGGCGGCAGCACCGTCGGAGATCTGGGAAGCGTTACCGGCGTGGATGGAGCCGTCCTTGGCAAAGGCGGGCTTGATCTTGCCAAGCGACTCAGCAGTGATACCCTGGCGGATTCCGTCGTCGGCCTTAACGGTGATGGTCTTCTCCTCGCCGGTCTTGGGGTCGGTCCACTTCACGTCCAGAGGGGCGATCTCCTCGTTGAAGAGACCAGCCTTCTGGGCGGCAATAGCCTTTTGGTATGAGTGAGCGGCGAAGGAGTCTTGGGAAGCACGGGTCACGCCACGGTCCTTGGCCATGTTCTCGGACAGTACACCCATGGGGACCTTGCAGTTTGCGGACTCAGGGTGGCTCTCGAGGAGGTCGGAGAACTCGGTCACGGCACCGGGTCTGTATCGACTTGTTAGCCATATCATCGAACGAGGGAATTCCGGGGCTTGAAACATACCCGTACTGAGAGGACATGCTCTCAACACCGGCGCCAATGCCGACATCGATCATGCCGGACTTAATGGCGTTGGCAATATCGGCGATAGCCTGGAGACCACTAGAGCACTGACGGTTCAAGCTCTTCACGGCGGTGCTCTCTGGGAAGCCAGCCACGAGAGCGGCGGCACGGAACTCAGTGGCACCACCACCGGGGGCAAGCACGGAGCCGACGGCAATGTCCTGGACAGTGCTGGGGTCAACGCCGCTCTTATTCAAAACAGCCTTGAAGACACCGGCAAGCAAGTCAGCGCTAGCGGTATCCTTGAAGCCACCCTTACCACCCTTGGTGAGGGCGGTGCGCAGGGCACATGTGACGACAATGTCATCGGGGTGCTTCTCGATGATAGCGGCGGCTCCCTTCTTGCCACCAGGGCCAAAGTGGGAGGAAACCTGGTTAAGACGTTGCTGGGCTATAGACAGAAATTAGTTTGCTGGTTCTATTTCGATTATAACTCGCAACAAGCCACCAGAAACCCAGTATTCTGTAGAATACATAGCCATGGGCTGTCACATGCACATTACTCACCGTTAGACATGACGTCAATGTGTGATGGAGGTATAGGAGAGGTATGAGGATGAAGAATAGGACAAAAGTGAGGATAAGAAAGTAGGCCAAATATCCGGGGAAGCGGTGGTTTATAAATCAGGGCCGTGGAATCGGTGGTATTTCCCCTTTGGACGGCCGTAGCTGGCCGCTGTCGCATTCTGAGAAAATACCGAGGTCCATTTGGCCGCATCATTGTCGGTCCGGGGAAGTCACGGGATCTCCGACTGGTGGATCATGGGGCATGTGAAAGCGCATATCACATGCGGACGTCTTCACGACGTCATGTAAGAAGATCAGCTCGGCATAAGACTGTTGGTAACTTCATATGTTTTCAGATGTTATGTACACTAACATTTTATCCTGAAGCCCATGTCAACATAATATCAACATGTCTGTCTCCTACGAATAAATCTCCTGGAGACCCGAGTAACAGTCTCCTTTTATGAGATCAGTTGGAGGGCTTGTTATATTAAAAAGATCAAGATCTGCAACAATACCTCTTATAGCTCAGCTGGAAGAGCGTGGGACTGTAATTGTTACTCGCCAGCAAACCCTGGTATCCCAAGGTCCGCGGTTCGATCCCGCGTGAGAGGAGTTTCTTTTTGTTCTTTCCTCCAATCCAAATTGGATTGGATTGTTCCTACCGCTTTCCTGGTATCTGTACAACTCAACACTTATACTGACTGCACTTACTACGTATCTAGTGAATTGACTGCTGTCATGGTTCGACTTGGCCAAAGGTATGTACTACAGTCAGTCTATAACACAGTCCATAGTATACATACGTAGTCCATAAAACATATGTAGTTCGATATAGAGATCGGAGTTAATAGGACCTGGCTACTACTAAACTACATATGTAAAGTGTGCACGTAAGGTACCTAGGTACCTAACTAAGACCTCGGGCCCCGGGGCCCTCGGGGATGGATCCCGCTTACATCATGTACACCACAGGTCCGGCCGGAGGTTTACACGGTCCTACTCTCCGTACAACATTCTTCCTTCTTGCTTTTCGATAGTTAGGTATTACTACGAGCTGCCAAAAAGGTCAAAAAGGATTCCTCTCACGCGGGATCGAACCGCGGACCTTGGGATACCAGGGTTTGCTGGCGAGTAACAATTACAGTCCCACGCTCTTCCAGCTGAGCTATAAGAGGATTGTTGTCTCGCCGATCAATAAAGCGAATATACTCGTAGAAATCGGACACACCCCAAGCTCCAGCCAATCCTCCAGTGCTCCACCGTCTTTCGGCATCTATAGCATTTGGGCAGGTAAAAATTTGCAACCTTCGAATTTCAGTTTATATAGTAAAACAAATGCAACTGATTACTAGTAAACTATATATCATCGCTATTAATTTCAGGTGTCTAGCTACGCATATACCCCGCGCCCCGAGAAGTGCTTTATGCTCCCACGGCCCCCGTAGACGCCCCGACCCCGCGGTCCTTCCCATGACGACGGATATAATGCACAAAACGGTCTTGTGCTAACGTATCAGGGAGGAGCGGAGGATTTGCGTCTATATCTGCATCTACGTCTGGAAATATAGTACTACAATTGTGACTTACTTTTGTCAGCAGTCTATGTAGTGAGTACGAGTACCAAAAATATTGTTATATATTACTCGAGAAGCACAGCAAGGTACTAGTTAGAGACGTTTTGCAACGTGTATTATACTATTAAACCATTTATCAGCCGCTCATTTAGGCAGGCGGAAAAGAAGTGGAGATCCACAGTACTCCACTTTAATAAATAGCATACCGTGACAAGGCATTAATCTTAACACCCTTGGCCCCATGTCACATTATTACATAATATTCTGCCGGTCGAAATATCGGCCCAAGATTAGCCAGGTAGCTGTTATAGCATGCTTGCTACGCCAAAAATTACATTTCTGATACCTCACCTACCCCTGGGCTTACCTCTCTAGCCCCGGGCTTCTACCCCTTGGTCTCTCACCTCGCCCAGCACCAACAAGGACCAGGCCTGGCCTTAACATGTGGTTAAAATTCTTGATATCCTGACTGTGCAGCTAGGACTAGTTGAGATTAGCGGAAAAAACAGCCCCACCTTCATGGGTTAGTAAGTAGGGTCTAAAAGAAGGGATTAGACCTAAGCCCTATCTGCCTAATTGGGATTCTGCCAGACAGAAATTAAATGGTTAAGAAATAGTTAACTAACTATACGTTGCAAAACGTTCTACTACCAAGGGAGAATGTCTTCCCTCACTGTTGTTCCCAATTTAGCTCGTGCTAGAAGCAAAAGAACCAAGAAGCAAAAAGGATTCCTCTCACGCGGGATCGAACCGCGGACCTTGGGATACCAGGGCTTCCTGACAAGTAACAATTACAGTCCCACGCTCTTCCAGCTGAGCTATAAGAGGTATATTGGTGGAGGTGGCAATTTGAGGCTCATGAGCAAAGATTTGAGTCCCAGACGCCTGATATTCCAACTCCGCAGTGCGCTCAACCGTATACAACCCACGATGATCCGAGTATTATTCACAAGGCGCGCCTCTCCCTTCGGGGCCAGCGCACTCAACCCAAACAATCTACCAAGAGTATGGCAGGAACAAACCGCGCACCTTCGAGAGCTAAAGAAAACGATTCAGCCCGTCACACGACCCTTCACAACGACCCGGCCTACAGCCCTCACAGCATCGCTACCAAGAGAATCCTCGCCCTTCCGCCTCTCCAAAAAACCTGACTCGCCTAGCTTCGAAGATGTCTATTACAGTCCATACCAGCCCAAGCGCCAATGGCCACCGGATATGTCGAAACTGTCGCCAAAGCACCAGTTCCGACTGGAGCGCAAGTACCGTCGGCGCGCGGCGCTGAAGTACGCGCGGCCGAAGTTTATGAAGGTCGTGACTATTGGACAGTGGATTGTTATCGGGTGTGAGTGTCTCAAGGATTGGGAATGCGCTTGATGCGGAAGGATGCTGACTCTGTTAGTCGTTATTGTGTATGCTGTGCTGTTTATGGAGTGGGAGACGAGTGATACGCCGTTCCATGGAGTAAGTTTCTTGGTTTTGGTGGCGGAGATATAGCTAACGTTGCGCAGATTCGGGAGAGGTTCTTTGCTGGTCTCAAGTCTGTTTTCTCTAGCCCGCCGTCTCCTGGTCCTGTGAGGAGAGACCAGAAGGACTCGGGGTCTGGAGAGCAGTAGTCAGGTCGACTGTTTCATTGATTTGATATGAATATCATTGTAATATATTATACTTTTCTGCCAAACGCCCGAGCCTGATCTTATTGAAAGATAAAAGACAGCCAGTGGGATGTGGTTATAAGAGGATACGCGCCTTGCGGACACTGCAAATAGACCAAGTCTGCAAGTATATCCCTATGCGCTGGTCTGTTCACTAGCATTCGGCGTCTCGCCGAAGCATTCATTCAAACATAGTAATTCTATTCATCCGAAGCCTCTTCAGGTCATATCGTGGGGTATAGTGCACATCAAAGTCGCTCAGAAATATCATACAAAGGGATGAGGGTCACAAGATCATCCAAAAAGAAAAGGTTGTGGTCACTGCTCTCGCTCGTGAGAATTGGTTGCATCATCAAGTTCATGAGGGGACATCGCCCTCGGCGAAGCTTTCGACAATCCGGGGGAGTCCATGGCCAGCGATGAAGGTGACATAGAGAGGGCCGGGAAAGGCTCAATTTGATTTCCAGACGATCGACGGCCGGGGGATTCGCTGAATGTACTTTTCGGCGTATTAGGCTGTTTATCGTCTTGGGACAAGATACTTATGTGCTGAGATGTGGCCGGCTACGGGTGGGACAGAAGTGGGTCAGTTCCTGTTTGTTCAGATCCCCGGCTGTGTTCATACCTTGTCACCGCCTGTATCCAGACCTCGGCTCAAAGCCAGCTCCTGTGCGGCGAGTCGTCTCCTCGCAATCGCCGCTTCTTCTTCGAGTGCTGCACGCTGCTCTTCTGACTTTAGATCAGCCAATGACGGAGCATCGCCTTGAACGGTGTCATTGTAGCTAGGCGAGCGCTTTGGAGAACGTTTCTTCTTGCGCTTTGTCTTCCTAGACGAATCACCGCCAAGACTAGACGCGGAACCAGACTTGATTTCATACCTGGGTCCCGACTGATCATCTGACTCCAAGCCGGTCCCGCGACGCCCGAAAGCAAGCGCAAACTCATCATCCAAGGGAACGGCATCCTCCTCTTCGTCGCTGGGGAATAGATCACCGCGCGAACTGAGAGAGTTCTCGGTCCCACGGGATGACTGCGTAGCACTTCGATTCCTCCCGTTCGGCGTAGGCGACGGAGGACCCTCATCATCCATAGCTTCCATCAGGGGTTCATCTTCATGCTCATACCGTCGCGCACCGGGGTGTTCCTGCAGATCCGCAGCAGAAGGCCGATACTTGACGCCTCTCGCGCCCAGTCTCCAAGGGAAGCGCTCTAGAAAGCCCAGCAGCGACGAGCTGGGAATCACAGTCGGGTCGGCGCGGTTCTCTGGAATGTGCACGGTGCTCCTACGCCGTGTTTTGCGTGTCCCGTAGCTCATCCGCCTCTGGCGGCGCGGTTGGTCTGCGGGGCCGCGCGCCAGCCCGCTCCCCGCGAGGAGCCGGTCGAGTTCGCCGGTGCCCCAGCCCAGGAGACCGTCTTCTTCGTCGTTGTCCCAATCATCGTAGAAATCAAAGTTCGCTTCGGCTTGGCCGCGTCGTCGTCGCCGGAGGTGGTCTTCGCGACTTGGGAGGCAAGGGGCTGTGCATGCGGTTATGCAATTCCCGATCGAGGTGAAACAAGGGGAGATGTAGTTGTGGGAGAACGTGTAGAGGCCTTCTTGGGCGGTTTCGTTGGCGGTTTCCAGATTATGGGAGATCTGATTGATCCGTTGCCGTATGCGGGGGTCGCGCGTTCGCATCATCTTGGATTAAAGTCGTTGAATCGAGAATCACACCGGCTGTCGCCGGCGACGTTGAAGAGGTGCGTCTACGTACCTAGGTAGCCGATGTCATCTCCGGTTATGTCAGCCGGCACGTGAGAGCCAAGGGTAATGTATCTCGATCTGTTTCTGTTTCTTTTTTTTTGGTTTCTGAAGAGGATTGAGTGGTTTAGTCTACACGATGGTCTACTATGTCCGGTTCCTGAAGACACCCCGGATTCAGCCGCAGAAAGGCGCGCTCTTCATCACCGCTCTGATCTGCATCACCACCGATCTGGGCGATTCATTTCTGGCCGAAGATGTAGAGTTGTCCGTGACCGCCTGGGAACAAAGTGGGATCTCTCATGAAAAGAAGACCACATGGAATGCCTATCATCGTGAACTGCCGATAACTCTCGGCCCTCTCCCGGCTAGTCTGGCCAGACTGGCCGAGAAGACCTTGGTCTTGACAGTCAATTCTGCACGGCCAGAGCCCGAACAGAGCACGAGTACTTCAGAGTCCTTTCCATTGCCATTGGTGATGGGGGCAACGAGCGCACCCTTTGGCCCTCACTCCCCAGCCGACAAGCTTGTGCAGCGACATATCACCGCCTCTGGATTAAGGCTGAATGTGTGGGAAGAGACCGGAAATAGCATTGCCCGGCACATTTGGTAAGCCTCTTAACCCGTGTATAGTATACGGAGGATCCTAGTCATTGATTCTAAACCCGACTGCTTCAGGGATGCGGGATTCGCAAGCGTTATATACATTCACCGGATTCTGTCAGATCTATCGCGTGGAGCCCCAGACAGCAAAGGCAGGTCCCAAATGCCCGCCCTGCACCACGTTCTCACGCGCAACTCGTCCATCCAGGTGGTCGAGCTCGGTGCCGGATGTGGGATCGTGGGCATTGGCTTGGCGCAGATGGTTCCGCACTGTTCGGTCTTACTCACGGATCTCCCCGAGGTCGAGGAGATTATAACGCGCAATATGAATGCTGCCCGGCCAGCCCCCCAGTCCCGCCTTAGGTATCAAAATTTGGACTGGGAGCAGCCCCTGGACCACCTGGGTTCCCTCGACCTGATCCTGGTCTCGGATTGCACCTACAACGCCGACAGCTTGCCCGTGCTGGTCTCTTGTCTGGACCGATTGGTTCAGGCATCCCCAGGTGCTCTTGTTCTGGTGTCGCTGAAGAGACGGCATGACAGCGAAACGGTATTTTTCGATCTCATGCAGACTGCGGGATTTACCTCGGCGCGGGAGCATCTTGCGCTTCCTGCACAACATGAGCAGGTGGATGAGATTGAATTCTACTGTTTTAGCAGATAGTATGTTTTCAGTATAGTATTATAGAGCATAGGATATAAAGTATAGTATAGTATAGGTATAGGTATAGGTATAGTTAAAGGAATAGAACAGTGTGTTGTATCGAAAAGGCCCGTGTCGTAATACGTCATTTCCCGGTCTGGCCCTTATTCTCTTACGCTATACAACTATACTATGTAGCTTTACTATATGGCTATCTAGGTATACGGTAGACTATTCGAGTATATATAGAGTACGGAGTATACTAGATACTTATTATCTTTGGATCCCTCTATGCAATGCTTATGCACCAGTCACATACCAGAGTCATGCACAACTATTATAAAGAGATCAGCCTCGTACCTACAAATTTAAAAAGATGCCTGAAGCTGTGTTATAAGTTACCTAGGTATGTATGCAAGGCCACTAATACGAGTGTCTAGTGAATGTCACAGTCTATTAACCCTAGACTAGCTGAAAAGAGACACGTATGCGCCGACAAAAGTAACGCAAACTGGGAAGTGGGTGAGAACGACCAAAAGTGGCTTTCAGTGTGACATTTTGGGCGTGACACGATGCCGTAAGCAGGTAGCTGGCTGGTGGTGATCATTCCCGACGAGCTACTTTGATCCAACACAATGGCCGCGAATTCCTATATGGTCGCGGATATCAACCTCTTGTCTGAATTTCTCAGCGACAATGAATTACCCGGTATTTCCACAACATCCCCAGTCGACTGCATTGTCATATGCGCCTCAGCCGTTCTGCACAGTGCCGAGGTCCTCTTCAAAACTCTTCAGCAAAGACCGTCTCTTACCAGAGCCCTCGTACTGTGCGGCGGAATTGGACACTCGACTGAGCTCCTTTACAATGCAGTGAAATCTCATCCAGTCTTTTCGCGGATCGTCCATGAGATCCAAGGTCTCCCTGAAGCCAAAGTTCTCGAACGAATTCTAGATGAGTTCTTCGATCGATCTCTCATCACCAAAGAGGGGTGTCAGATTCTGCTTGAACCTGTATCTACGAATTGCGGACAGAATGCTTCATTCTCTCGCAAGGTCCTCGATGAAGCGGGCTTTCGGGCACCAGCCACTTGCATCATCATTCAGGACCCCACGATGATGCTTAGGACCCGAGCATCGTTTGAGAAGGCTTATGAAGGCATCGAATCTCCGGTCTCGGTTATTAGTTGCCCGGTATTTGTGCCGCAGGTGCAATTGTCTCGTAACGGAGTCATTGAATATTCAAACACATCGCCGCCGTCAGAGCTGTGGTCACAAAATCGGTTTATGGAGCTGATCATGGGCGAGATACCGAGGTTGCGGGATGACAAAGATGGTTATGGCCCTCGGGGGCGTGGTTTCATTGCTCATGTGGATGTTCCAAGCCATATTGAGGCAGCTTGGTCTCGACTGCAAGTGGTGGCTAAGAGCTCTAGATAGGGATATGGAGATACCGAGAAAAGGCAGACAGAGACTTGTATGTATTGTATTCATTGGAAGCTACATATTTGACTGCGATAGTATGGGAACCGAGGCATCAATATGCAGATCCCGTTCACGCACCTGCAATGCAAGCGGCATACAATCACCGGATGAGTTCTAGACTAAATTTCTAAGTTGTTTCAAATATTCTTTTCTGGGTTCCCTACTTCATCTACAGCCTGCCCTGTCTGGGGTAGAAAATCTCAAAATTCAATAAGAAAATCACTGTCGATTAATTCAATTCTCATATCTGTTCATAGGTCATTTGTCATGAAGAAATCCCGTCGGAAGAACAGGCGTCGCTGTACCATGGAGAGAAGGAGAAAGAGGCAGGAAAAATCAACACCCTCTTTCTCGCTTTCTGCTCCGTCGCCTGTGCCAATATTTGGCTTCATTACATAATGTCCGCAGGACTTCTCTTGGACAATGAAATGCAGTCAACATGCCAATAACACCAAGAATGCCAACGCCTGTCAGAAATAACAGACCACCAATAAACTCCAAAAGGTCAAGTAAACAAAAAATACCAACAAAATAAGTTGGGGTGGGGCTGAGGACCAGCCCTAACGCCGAGTCATGATGATGTGAAACCCAAAGAAAAGATACGACATAAAGACAAGAGAGGAATGGGAAATTCGTAAATCGAACCGGGGGGTTGCGCACCCGGTTCTTAAAGCCAGCTGCGTAGGTCGCTCGACGGGGTAGTCGGACCAGCAGCTGCACGGTTGTCCGAGAAGTCCAGAGCAAGCTCTAACCTGGGCGGCCGCTCATCGATCAGGCCTTTTCTAGGACTGCCCGGCGCGGACTTCTTGGGGGATTTGGTGGGCGAGCCGGGTTCGCCTGCTCGGGGCGGGCCTTCGCGCACAAAGGTATAAGGCCAGCCATCATCGGCTGCTGCTGCGACCCAGGTTCGCAGGCAATCATGCACAGAAGAATAGAACTTCTCCTTGCAAGTACGCAGACTACCGCCCATGACTTTCTCAAAACCAGAGGCACGGAGCTCATCACGAAGTTGGTTTCGCTCATCAGGGGTGGGCAGCATGGCAATCAAGCCGTTCACAAGATCGAGATGTGCCGCAAGATAGTTGGTCGCATCCCATTCGACACCTCCAACGTATGGGGCAGCTGGAACAGGAGGACGAGGGACTGGAAAGTGACGCTCGTTGTAGGGACGAGCGTCTACTGGTGTCTTTTCGCCGAAAAGGTCCTCCGACTTTGGGAGGGGTATCACATTCAGGTGATGAAGGAAAATCCAGAAGACCTCCTTGGTCACGTTGGTGATCTCCTTACACCACACTCTATAGGGTCGTGATTGGTAGATATTGGCAATGAAAGCCAGCGGCTGATTGTCCACTGGTGGCGCGGGGTCCTTCAGATAAGAAAGGATCTGTTTGGCACGCTTGGACGCCTGTTCACCGGCAGGAGCAGTGGAGAGCTGCGTGAATAGCAGGTTTGCAATGATCCCTCGGGTGGTGAATTCACTGGGGCCCTTCTTTTCCTCATCAAATAGCATATGCAGCAGAGCGGGGAAAAGCTCATGCTCGATAGCAGTGAGGTGTGCCAGGGCGACAGATGTAGTGCACAGAGCCTTCAGACAGAGCAATGCCTCGTGCAAAAGGGTGTCTTCATGGTCCTCGCTGTAGAACGGGTTAGTCGCTGGTCTGAAGACGGAGACAAGATACATACCGCCAGGTCATCTTCATAATGCGGTAGAGAAGCTGCACAATCTCATCCATTCCTCCTTCAGTGATAAAGTCATTGACCCATTGGACGGTTTCGTTACGTAGGAGAAGACGAAGTTTATGCATCTTTCCCACCTCAACCATCTCGGGCTTTTGGATCTCTCTCAGGTAATGCACAAAGTCGGAAGGATCCGCTGCGGTATCGACAGCGGCCGCATCAGCAAGTGATGCTGTTGAAACGTTGGCTGAGAGAGTGGTGTAGACACCAACAGGCTGGGAAAGATCCACAGACCTTGGCCGACGGCTGGATGCCTCACTGTCCCGCCGCAACTTTTTGCCAGGTGACGAGGGGCCCTTAGTGAAGGTGAATCCGCGGCTCCTTGATCGTGATCGAGAGCCTTTGCGATCCTGAGGTTGTGTGTCTTCCTTGGACTCTTTGCCGCGTCCTCGACGACTATCACCGGTTCCCCCGCTGAGAGGAGTGATGTTCTCCGTCCGATCTTTCTGGATAAAATCAGCCTTGATATTGGTGTCAAGTGAGCGCATCTTGTCTCTCATGTTATGAGGAATATTCCTCGCATCCTATAGATAGGTTAGCCTTGCCATTCAAGTTATTTGCATGAAGTATGGTCAACAAACCAGCAGCTTCTCGAACTCGCTTTCGAGATCTTTGGAGTTCAGATGCTGATGCACTTCAGCATCTCGCTCCTTTGCATTGAATGCAGAGATGGCAGCCTGTACACGAGAAAGTCGCTTGGGCTCTTCCTTTGCCATGGCAGGCGGGGATGTCTTTCGTGGACTCGGTGGCCCTCTGCTCTTAGAAGAAGCACTGCCGGATCGCCCAGCAGGATCGCTCTCTCCCGAAGGTGCGCGCTGCAGCCCAAGAATATCCTTCACTTTGCGGTTTCCTGTCATAATGTCTGACTTGGGGCGAGGCTTGGGGTCATTCGATTTGCCAAGGGAGGGCTGGTGGTAGTCATAGAAGTTGCGCTGCTGGCCCGGCCCGTAGCCCTTGGGCGTGTAGAGAGAGACTTCGTCCGCCACGGTTCGCCTCATGTCGGCGGTCGAGTTCGGCCTCGATCGACCGGTCGGCTCTTTGTGAACCGAGGCCGAGTCCTGTGACCAGGCTGGGGATGGCATATTATCGATAAGGTCAGTCGGGCTGCGGTTTTCCTTGTCGCGACTCTGCTTTGAGCCATCCTTTCTTCCACGTTGGGACCTTTTGAGAATGGCCGAGAGACTATTGGATGATTTGGCCTTTTTGGGCGACAGGTCCTCACTCTGCTCGGGCGTCTCCTCCGATCTACCATCCTTCCGCTCCATATAATTTCTCAGAGACTTCAATGAGACCGCACTCTTGGTCTTCTTATGCAGGGCACCTTTGTTTTCCTTGCTGCCTATCTTTGGCGTGGCCATTCCATGGTCACCCGCATCACGATTGGGGACAATCTCACTGAGTGGGCGGTAGCCGGCAATGGAGCCGGGCTCCTCGCTGAATGGGAAAGGGATGTTCTCGGTTGGCCTGCTTCTCTGCACAGGCCGCGGGGCCACGGCATCGTCGGCTGATTGATTTCGTTTATGGGTTTTGGATGACATTATGGCCCGGAACATGGACTGTTTGGTAGGGGATCGGTTCACATCATCGAAGATTTGGGGACCAGAGGTACTCGCAGCCATCGCTATCCTCTTTGACCAGCAACTAAGAACATCTTGTTAGCAGATGAAGTAGATGAGCACCTGTGGAGGGGAACGGGTAGTTGCAGTTCGAACTCACAGGGTCTGTGCAAACAAACGCAGAATATAACAACAACGCGGTCACAAAAAAAGGGTGATAGTCAAGTATATCCCTTCAATTTCAACAAAGAACTTTCAACAAAGAAGAAAAAGGCGGGGAAGGAGATAGGCTTGGTGGAAGGAAAAGAAGAGACCAAGACGGGCAACCTGGGGAATTTGAAGAATCAACGGCGTCTTGCTGCCAACAGCAACCGTCATCGAGTATCAAGACGCTGATCCACTTGCCTCGACTTAGCGCATGAGACGATCCTTGGGGTTGGCTGGACTGAAGGTGGAGGAGTAAACAACGTGCGGGTAAAGAGGTTGCGAGGGGCAACGCAGGGACTTGGCGGTGAACTTGGGGTTTATTAGCAGCTATCAGCCTTTTCTATGTACTTAGTGAAGTGCCTATGAGAGCCAGACATGTCATATTGCATATTATCGCCCATTCATTTGGGTTATTTTTAAGCATGCATATGGTCCTTGCATGTCTTTTTGTTTGTTTGATTGTTATTGTTGTTATTGTTGTTATTGTTGTTATTCCTTGTTATTCCTGTCATTGCTGAATCCGACTGGTTGTATATAGTATCGGATAGATCCTTAATTGACATCACTTGATACATCTACTTCAAAATATAAATAATATGAAAAAGCAATATCTACATTTCAATTATCCTATAGGGTAAGTCTTTGCAATTATCGTTCCTCTTTGTAATTCTTGACCAAACAGCTAACTCACCGGTGCCGATGCCGGCATGACTTGGCCCAATTGAAAATACAGTAAATACACTATCGTATTACATGGAGTTATGTCGAGTAACTCCCAAGCCACTTTCCCAATATCTTCTGATCATATTTTATGCAGCTTGTGCATATAAGTACCCGACCGTTTGCGACTTCGGGGAATTAAGGCGATCACTTATACCTAAAACCCGACATAAAAGACGTAGTTATGGAGTAAGAATGTAGAACGATACAAGCGGGGAGTTCGAGGATTTGGAGCGATAACCCAAGTGAGACAAGTTCGGTTTATACAGAGTTTGTGGGTTCCCAGAACGGGGAATAACGAACATCGGGCAATTTCGGACTCTTACAGGATCCAAAGGTAATTGAATATTTACCTCTTTCCAAGAATCCAAGGCTTAATTTAAGGTGAACTCGTTAACATCCAGAGCCAAGCACAGCCAAGCCTACATCCGAGCCAAGCCTGCAGCCATGAATTGCCCCTCGCGGACTGACGACACACTCGACAACCCGAGCTGGAATCAAAGCCCACCAACCTTTAGCCCAGACACCACTACCCGGAATGACTTCAATGGTCTTGCCAATTCTAGAGTCCATCGCAGACATGCCAATTCTGCCAATGCAGCAGGAGATGATCCGTTATCCATCGATGTCAGACCGAACAGTCAACAAGATCGAGACCCTGGGAAAGAAAAGGTGCCAAGTGGCGGAGTGATCGCTGCGGACTCGGGAGGTGATTCACCCCCAAGGAGCAGCGGATCACCTCGCCACCCTTTTTATACTAGTTTGACGTCTTATTCTCTCTACTACACTCGAACCCTGGCCAAATTCAGCCGTTTCATCGGCCCTGGTTTCCTCATCGCGGTTGCCTATATCGACCCTGGAAATTACGCCACCGATGTTGCAGCTGGTGCAGACTTCAAGTACGCCTTGTTGTTTATTGTTCTCCTTTCCAACCTATTTGCGATTCTTCTGCAGTCTCTATGTATCAAGCTGGGCTCTGTGACTGGTCTGAACCTGGCTGAAAATTGCCGAGAGCATCTTCCGAGATGGATAGTAATTCTTCTCTATATCATGGCCGAAGCCGCCATTATTGCAACTGATATTGCAGAGGTGAGTGTCGGCTTTTGCTCTAGAGGTTTTTAATTGAGATATTGACAAATTTGAAAGGTGGTCGGATCAGCGATCGCGTTGAACCTACTGTTGAATATCCCCTTGGTAGCTGGTTGTGCTATCACATTGGTGGATGTTCTCTTCATCCTCATTTTCTACAGACCCAATGGGAAGATGTGGGGGCTTCGACTGTTCGAGTTCTTTGTCATGGCCTTGGTGTTAGGTGTGGTTGTGTGCTTTTGCATTCAGCTCTCTCTCATAAAGGACCAGTCAGTTGGTGAAGTATTCCGCGGATATCTGCCATCTTCAGCCATCGTCCAATCAGAAGGGTAAGTCTGTCTAATCTGCCGTTTGGCTGCCTCCGAAGAGTATTCAGCTATTAACGCATCTTCAGTCTTTACCAAAGTTGTGGAATCCTCGGTGCCACCGTTATGCCACACTCCCTATTTCTTGGTAGCGGCGTGGTTCAATCCCGCCTCAAGGAATTCGACGTCAACTGTGGTTACGTGGAGACATCTGTGCCCCTAGGGAACGCCGACGGCGAAGTAAAATATCGCCCAACGATCCATGCAATCCGTGGCTGCATGAAGTATTCGATCATCGAGTTGTCGCTGTCACTTTTCACATTCGCCCTGTTTGTGAACAGTGCAATCCTAATTGTTGCGGGTGCTGCTCTCTATGATGTTCCTGGCGGAGACAATGCCGACCTATTCGGAATTCATAGCTTGCTCTCAAAGTCGATCGCACCAGCTGCCGGTTTGGTATTTGCTCTCGCCCTGTTACTGTCAGGCATTTCCGCTGGCATCGTCTGCACAATCGCTGGCCAAATGGTGAGCGAGGGGATGCTGAACTGGAGCATTCGACCATGGCTTCGAAGACTCATCACGCGCTCGATCAGTATCATTCCCAGCATCATCATTGCTGCGGCTGTTGGCAAGGAGGGCATTGACAGGACCTTGACTGCGAGTCAGGTTGTTTTGAGCGTTATTCTGCCGTTTGTCTCAGCGCCACTTATCTGGTTTACTTGCCTCAATCGCTATATGACTGTTCGGACCGAAGAAGCTTCCGGACAAGAGGGCGAAGTTGATGTGGTGACAGTTCCGATGCGGAATAATTTACTCACTTCGGTGGTTGCGGTCCTTGTGTGGATTGTCATCGTTGTGATGAATGTCGCCCTGCTGGTGCTGGTGGGAATGGGCAAAGCATCTTAGTCTCTAGGTGATGATTCGTTCCATGGGACACAGACACATAAACACGCACCTGGGACGAGAGGAATGGCCAAGCACGTCCTGGTTACAGCGAAAACAAATCTACGGGGGTTGATAATGTAGATGCTGATCGCTATGATATGACGCAAGATGAATGAGAGCTTCAAATATGATATGAGAGTAGCTTATTGCAAGTTAAAATAAACACCCAATCAACTCCGCTGCCTGCGCCTTGACATAGAAGAACACATAGTTGCCGCTAAACAAAAGCACGCTTTAACATTAGTCTTATCCAAGTCCACCTGCGGCTTCCTTGACCTTATGCTCTTCCGGTGGCTCATCAATAAACTGCGGGGGAGCCACTTCATCCTGTAAGAAGCTCGGCATAGCACTCTCGCCCATGCTGCTCTCAAACATGGATTCCTCCCCCAGCGCCTCAAGCTCTGCATCCAACTCGGCTTCATCAACATCCTCAGGGACATCATAGGCCTGGGAGATACTTTCTTGAATCTCTTTCCCGACCTCCATCAGATCTGCCATCTCATCCTGCATCTGCTCGATCTTATCCACGTCGACCTTGCCATATTGCTTCTTGAGTTCCTTGGTCGTGGTCTTCATCGCGTCCACCGTCGTCATCACATTCTTCAAATTATCCTGCATCATGCCCGCCTGCTCCATGTTCCATGATTGTTGGGAGAGTTGATCTCGCTGCGCCTCGTATTGTTTTCGTCGCTGAAGGACCTTGAGCGCTTTCTGTCGAAGGGCATTCTTGCCCGGCCCATCGCGCATCTTGGACATCTTGGTCTGGTATGTGGAGAGTTCGGAGTTGAGCGCTGCTAGCTTCACATCTATGCTGGAAACTCGAGTGTCGACCTGTTGTATCGTTAGTGGGGTAGCTTGAGGGGCGGGAATGGGTGCCTTGGATCTGGCTTGTGCAAGCATCGTACATTGTTAATAGCACCTTCAAGGGTCGGTTTGGGGCCTGCGCTCTTTGTGCCAAATAGTCGATTCATGATGGTGGATTGGGTGGAGAGGTTAGTATTGAAAGGTGACGGCGAGGGCAAATAGGCAGCGGTCTTGGTAGCGATTCCAGACCACGCGTGGCCAGTGCTCAATAAAACTGTGATCGGCGGGCCGAGATGGTAATTTACCAATAGCTGGGACAATGCACTTCTGGTAAAAGCTCGCAAAATATAGAATAAAGCACAAGTCTTGATTGTTCCCTATATACACAAGTGCATGCGTGTATGTACAGTAGGTACCGGATTTCCTTCCACTTCTTGGCTTTCCCTTTCCGGTTTAGCTTGCCGCTTTTCCCTCACCGAGTAAAACTGAGCACGACCCTTATTATATAAGCTCACTAATCTGACCATCCGAGGTCGGGACGTCCCACGGTCCGCCTGGGTAGGGCTGCACTTGTGCATCCGACCTGGGGTAGGTTCCCACCTGTGGCGTCGTCTGGCCTGATATCCTTTTGAGGTACCTCGGCTCTAATCCTCCGGCTTGTGAAGTTTGGCCATCTCTCTCGTTAAGCTCGCTATTGACCCGCAGTGCTCAATGGCACCAAAATTGGGCTAAGGATACAGAGGCAAGGTTGTGCTCGAATTGCCAATGCATGGATAATCGCTGGTCCATAAGACCGACCTCTACTGATGTTGCAAAGCCCCGAGGACATATTCCTTTTTAGTTATCGGAAAAATAATGATGGCGTAGCAAGTTTACAGAAGAGACACTCCCTGCTTCCAACCAGACCTAGGTTCGGAAGGACAAGCTAGACTTAACAATGGTATTTTCCAAAAATAGTGGCTTAGGTCTTGGTCTTTGCGGTGCTCATACTGTGTACGTACTCTTGTATGGAAGCATTGTTCTTGGGAAAGTTTCCAAATGAAAGAATAAGTCATCGCCCGTAGGCGATCCGGCAGCTTGAGATCAAACGGCACTCAAACTGAGGATGGACGGGGATCCAAGGGGCAACGCGCCAAATGTCGCCAACGACAACAGCTAGGCCAAATGCCCGCCCAGCCATTCATCCACACAGGGCAGTGCCATTTCCCATGTGAGGTTTTAGGGTTGCTCCGCTTCCCACAGCGGGCGATGCTTCCTTATCTCCCACTTCATGTCTCAGTTCATAGTATACGCACATCGTTTCCTACATATGCATATATATAGCCCTGGAGCAGCCATGCAATCATGTAATTTTGGAATCGATTTTTTTGTCTTCATGTTCGGCTCTAACCCTCGGAAGTTGGCCATCCAGCCTGCAGCCACACCCCAGATGAAGCAATAGGCACTAATACAAGAATTCATCAAGAAATATATTTTGTAAACTTCGTCTATGTAAAGCTACGTGAATCGCTGGGGGACAGGTAGCATTTAAGTTCGCCTGATGCTCGAAGCATTCTGGTCAGTTGGATTAATATGGTGGTTTAGCTGTTTAAAATGATGACACAGAATAAACGACTGAATGTCGCAATTCCTGGATAATGAAGATGGAAAGTGAGCCAAGAGGCCTCAATGATGTGGGCTCGATCTAAATGGATACAAGTCAATAAGAAAGTAAGGTGCTAGAAGTCAAAAATGCAGGGAAATGAGAATGGGGATGGTAAAGGTAACAAAAGCGAGCTATGAGGGTTCATAGCCTCTGCGAAGGCTTCTGGTGAAAGACGTCAAAATACGCACTGAATGCAAGATACACGGATAGATGCTAAAAGAAGCAAGGCTACGGCTGTATGAGCATGTAAACCTAACAAGTGTCTTTCTACAATTCACTATTACTAGAAGGAGGAAGGCCATAGAACCTACTGAAGTTACCTCTTAGGAGAGGAAGTAGGGGAAAAAAGAGAGAGATAGGTGGTTTAAAATAAAGAAACTATCTCTCTAGGATATCTAAGGTGGGAAGCCTGCCACACGCAATCTCTCACATGAGGCATCGCAACAGAAAGTAAAATGTGTAAACACAGAAGCAAAAGAATGGACTTACAAGGCCGCTACTCGATAGAGCCTTGCACAACACAAATGAAAAGAACCTCAATCCACATCCAGCTAATCGTACAGGTTAGCAGAACATGGCCACAGATCATAGATCTATGGTTCCCCGGCTAAGGCCCAAGCCCGCTTCAGTTCTTCTTATCTTCGACGGTAACAACGAGCTTGCTGTTCAAGGTATCCTTCAGGAATTTCTTGGAGTTGTGCTTCCCATCCTTGACGAACTCGTCATTCCAGCTCATCCAGTAGGCCCAGGGAATGTTTTCTTTAGCCTGAAGCTGAGCATCGGGGATGGAACCAACTTCCGCCAGCGCAAGAACTCTCTCACCCTTAGTAACCCTCTGCAGCGCGTGGAATTTATCCTCGAGGACACCGTGGTCACCGGCGTCGGCATAGTGGTCAACGGTGGCAATATCGCACTTGTCGTTTCCAGGGTACCACTTGGAATCGGCAGTGTTGCAGACCCAGACAATGTTGTGGATATTGTGCACACGGGTGATGCGGTCGTAGAGGATGTTCCAGAGCTTCTTGAAGGGAGCTGGGCCTTGAGCTCCCCACCAGAACCATCCACCCTCCGGTTCGTGGAGAGGGCGGAAAAGAATCGGAACGTCTGCATCAGACAGACGCTTGAGCTGGGCCGCAATAGCATCGATATCCCGAATCAATAGTCGGTAGTCCGTTCCGTTGCCGCGGTGGGCTGTTGCGTTCCCACGGTAGCCAAGCGCATTGGCCACATTGAAGCAGGTTCCCTCGGTGTAGAACCCTTTGTACCATGGCTCTTTTTCGGTCTCGAGCAGACAGTTAGGGGCGTACCAGTGCCAGACAAGAGCATTGATACCGCCTTCCTTGTCAAATTGGATGGCTTGCTCGACGGTCTCACTCTTGCTTCCGTGGGCAACGGCAGAGGGCGAGTAATACATGAGGTCGGTGCCCAGGATGGCCGGAGTGGAGCCGGTGTTCTTCTTCACCCACTCCAGACTGGCCAATTCCTGCTGACCAGAAATGTAGTGCGAGCCGTACTGAGACTGAACATACTTGAGGAGCTCCTTGGCTCGTGGAGTGGCGGCCTTGTCAATGTTGTCGTAGGACAACCCGGCGGCCAGCGTCGAGGCAAAAAGAGAAAAGAGTGAAAGTTTGGTGAACATGATGGAACACAAGAGCTAGAAAGAAGGAATGAATGAAAGAAGGAAGGAAAGAAAGTTGGGTGTTGAGAGTGCTACATGAGAGATGCTTCTCTCTTATAAGTTCGACATGTCGCTGATATTTCTACTTCGTCTGTGCTCTACCCATGGACGCTTGGAATCAACATGAAACTATAATTTGACCCATTACGACATATGCCGGGATTCTTGATTAATCTTATCCACGGAACATCCTACAAAATGTAATGCCGCCCGTAATGTCTGTGAACTCACCCCACCCTAGTGTTTCAAGCAGACGAACCTATCCTATCCTGGACACTCAATGTTGGCCCATTTGGAATGGAGATTGTTCGGAGAATCTTTACCTATATAGGCACAATTGAGGCTGACCGGGGGATTATTACCTGGATAGGTCCAATCGAGGCGGGCCCGGGGGCTTGCCCGAACTGCCTTTTAGGGTTTAGGCACGGCACGGTTAAAAGCTAAATTCATTTTTTATACAATAAAACTTGAATGTTTCAACCACGATAAACAGACATCTTTCTTCTAATACCGCACCCTGTATTACAAATTGCTAGTAGGATTCATTACGAATTGTCAATAGTATTCAGTATGAATTGCTGATAGGCTTCGGTTTGTATATAGGCGTTATTCAGAGTAGTAACTGGAGAGTAAGCTTTGATATTTGATATACGCGTCCTTCTGACAGATGTCTTAAATCTTAATTTAATTCAACCCACAGTGCTTTCGAATTAAGAAGTTATATTGAGTTTAATCAGTTTTCGCTTTAACCCCTTCCGTGTAGCCCATGTGGCATTGGCAACCCTGGAAGCGGGTCGTCGCTAGCATTGCGCCAACAGTGCTATCAAAGGTTACCCGAAGACTGATCTGCAGATCTACAGGGACATAAGATGGCATGAACGCAATCTGAAACAGAGGCTGGTCCATCCATAAACCTATCCATCAATAAAACCAATCAAAATTATCTAACCTGATAGGCCTTCTTAAGTAATTGCGTAATGATCATGCAGTTATTACTGCAGGGTGATATCAGTCGCAATTTGAGCTAGGCAGAACCTGGTGTGTTGTCAATCAAAAGCCAGGTGCCTGAGCACAACTAGTCGGCCGGTGAAGGAATAAGTGACCACAGACAGAAGATCAACTACGAAAGATATCTGACAGACTAGACGAGGATGCTTTTGCCTGGTAGTAAAAGCTGTTGTAAAGGCTATCACAGCAGGAGGAAATGTCAAACATTGTTAAATCACCGATGCCTTTTTCTCATCCCAGAGGACCTGGTACTGACGCACAATGCAGGCCTTCCCCGGAATGGAAATGTCTACAGTGCGGCAGTTACGCGGGTGGCGTCGTGCCCGCGCTATAGAGACACTAGCATCCTGCGTAGCGCCTTGAAGTCCTGCATGGCGTTCTTGGCAACGTTCCTGTTGCTATTGATGTCATGATAACAAAAGTTAGTAGACATCACACGACTCTGTATCGCAGGCTCAATGGGTAGCAACATCTTGATAGAAGGTGGCGACGTAACTTAGTTGTTGATAGGAGTGCGTCCGCTGTCTAAGAATGCGTTTTCTCTTGTGCTTGCCTTTCTCTCGTTCCGTACTTTAGGTGGAAGTGGGAAAGAGACTCCCTCTAGGGCTGCATCTCCCTTTCCTAACGAGGCGTACGTGTACAGTAGAAGTTTCAAAAGGAAAAGATACAGTGTTTACTTTGTTAGGAGAAACCCCCAATGCATGTTGTGGTTAATTCGATTTCTTGTAATCTCGGAAAGGGACGAATTGGAGGTATCTGTAAATGATAGCCAGCTCACGAATGACAGTTTATCACATTGTTCCTGTCTACAGAGCTGTCTGTAGTAAGGTAAAATGTTAACGAGGGGCCAATCTGAAAACAAGATAATAAGGCCGTCTGGTGAACTAAGGGAAAGGATGAGGGATTAGCAGTGTAATCATTTTTGTAGCGATAATCGACCAAGTTCACCTCCTCCTTGTAAAGTCTTTCTAGAATCCTCGAAGTGATCCCCCCATCTACCAATCCGGAGGAAACGATAGAATGTTTAATCAAGTATGATATCTACAAATACATAGAGGACCAACTAAGAACCGCCATTATACCCTCATGCAAAATACAGGCGAAGAGAGTCGCTAGCCTTTCTCTTAGTTTAGCCACTGTTAGAATATACATTTAGTGAAAATGCTATACATATACAAGAATACGAGAAATGCTGGAATATTGATCCCGTGTTACCGCACCAAGCTCGCCCTTTATAGTTACAACCTAGAATGTGCCGTATGCACGTTTCGAAATTGACGGCTCCCATGCGGCAAAATCACTCCAAGTGTTGGCCTAGTTCGGCAACTAGAGCCCTCAATGTTTGATACGAGATTTTTCATGTCGGACTTGCTGGACCGACTGCAGATGAAATATCTTTAGAAGTGATGATGAGAATCTTGACCGAACAAATCCAATTGGCATCTTAATCTTGGAGCACTGATAGATGCAGGCACGAATGAACATTATTGCAGTCCACAAGAACGATGATATGGGCCATTACTGATATGTGTTCAATGGCGTTGATGGGACTATTGGTGGCGTTGATATGGATTATTTTAGTTATATCCCTTTTCCCCCACTCAGCTGTTTATGGCCGCCGCTTGTACAGTCCTTGAAAAAGGATATAATCTATGTCTGTGATTCTGCACCTGATCGTTGTATTGGAGGCCAGAACTATCCACGAGCCCTACGAGCAACATGTGATGCCTGAGGCCACAACGCCCACGTGATCATAAAGTACAAGCAAAGTTTCAGTCCTCATGGTTATTATACCAAATTCTAGCCCGGTTTCACCTTAGTGGGGAGGTGTTTGCTATGGAATTCTACAAAAGTTTATGGAGCGAAACCGTCAGATCATATACTATCAGCTGGGATCTAGATCCTTGTATTCACAGTGGCAGTTAACTTGGGCTACTACGTGGGACAGGACGCTGAAAGTATTCCATACTTCATTTAGCACACAAATCTGGCGGGGAAGTGTCGTACCTAGTACCCACCGTCATTTTGATGCAGCTGACCCCATGATGAGATGAGATGGAAATTTAAAAGCACAGGAATAGATAAGTAAGATAAAAAAAGGGACATAATAAACATATAATTCTCCTCAGAGTCCCATATATTTAGGGATCTTGTAATTCATTTTTATCTGGAGGCTTTTATCCCCGCGGTGATTACATACGTGTTTCCGCCCCTGCCTCTACAGGGCTCGTGGCCATCAGGGATCGGTAATCGATCAGCACAGCTTCCCCCGAAGCGGAACCTCTCTCTTCTCTCTTCAACTGCTTCCTTGATGGACAGGTGTTGAGTCACCATTCCCGTCTCTCTGTGTGTGTGCGCCTCGAGTCTGCCATTTTGACTCTCCAACTCCACTCCCCATTTCTTCATCTCCCCCTCTCCAAACCCACAGGGAGTTTCGGATTTCTCTCCTTCGTCATTCCCTGAGATTGAAGGTACACTCCATCAAGGGCTCTGTTTTCTGCTCCTACAAATCCCCTTGACCAGATCCTCCGACTCCGTCTGTCGTACCCACTCGGTGAAGGCGGCCTGCTGCACGGGTACACATCATCGGGTCTGCTGGTGATGTAAGTGTGTGAACCTGATTGCTAATACATTCTCTATTTATACAGCGCTAGATCGCTTCAATTTTCCATCGATTACTTCTCTAGCTCCAGTCATAGATCGGCCCTGACGGTCGAGCGCACCCCACTCGACCGGCGCGACCTGGTCTCTGTGTGTGGACACCACGCTTGGCTTGCCGGTGTGTCGGCCTGTCGCGCAACCTCCTGCCCGATCTTTCGATCAACCCTTGTATCATAGACTGCTCCGTTACGACATCTCGGAGACGAACGAAACGAATCCATTTTATGAATCATTTCCCTCGGCTATACACTCCATCATGTTTTGGCGCTTCGGGGGATATGCGAATATCTCCACCATCGATACCCTGCTCGACAAACCCGATGTCACCCTCGAGGAACTCCTAGACGAGCCTGAGATCATTCAAGAACTGAAACAGCTTAATACGAAACTCATTGAATACCTGCGCGAGGATCATGTCTTGAAACGGCTTATGGACTATGTCACTGCACCGAGCCTGGTGAATGATGACGAAGAGTACGATGAACATGACGCGAAAGACGCTTCAGAGAAGGACAAGGATGCTACTGCTTTCGCGGAGCAGACGGACACAGACGAGGAGAAGGAAGGGGATCCGCTGAGGGATATTCTTGACCCGGATGACTTAGACAAAGTTGAGAAGAATCGTCTGAAGCATGCCTATATCGCTTGTGAGGTTCTCTCATCAGAGACCTGGTCCATCCTCGAATCTATGATGGCCAACCCTTCATACTTGCGAGACTTCTGGGGCTTCCTGCGACGACCACCACCTCTTGATTCATTGCAGGCAAGCTACTTCACGAAAGTAAACGAGACTTTGCTTGATAAGAAGACCGAGGAGATGCTGGATTTCCTCAAGACCCTCGATGGAATTGTCCCGGCATTGTTGCAACATGTTGATAACCCGATGGTCATGGATCTACTCCTGAAGATTATCAGCCTTGAGAAGGCGGAGGGTGGCCAGGGTACCGTCGACTGGCTCAAATCCCAGGATTTGATCCCCAATCTTCTGTGTTTCTTGTCGCCCGATCGTCCGGCATCCGTTCAAACCTCGGCCGGTGACTTCCTGAAAGCGATCATCACTATATCTGCAAACGCAAGCCCGAATGACCAGTCATGTATTGGTCCTAACAGTTTGACACGTCAGCTTGTCTCGAACCAGTGTGCACAGCAGCTCATCGATGCTATGCTCAAGGGCGGTAATCCTCTGACCGTGGGTGTGGGTATTGTCATTGAGGTAATTCGCAAAAACAATTCCGACTATGATCCGGAGTCTCTTGGTGGACCCGATACAATGCTCACCACTTACGACCCAATCTACCTTGGAACGTTGCTGCGTCTCTTTGCCAAACATATTCCCCAGTTCATGGCTCTCATTCAAAGTTCTCAACACACTGTTCATGATGGGAATAAGCTCAAGACTGTTGAGCGAGGAAATTTGAACTCTGCATGGGGTGCACAAATTGAGCCGCTTGGCTTCGACCGATTCAAGACGTGTGAATTGATGGCAGAGCTGCTTCATTGCAGTAATATGGGTCTTCTGAATGAACCAGGCAGTGATGAGTACGTCAGGCAGAGAGATGAAGAGCGTGAGCGGTTGATCCGCGAAGGAGTTTTCAATTCACACCGAGACGAGCATTCCGGAGTTGATTATAATGATACCACGGCCGATTTCGCAAACGATTCAGCCTTCGGTTCTGGATCACCAGAAGATGTCAAGATCACAGAAATGCCACGCGCGGGCGAAGAAGAAGGGTTTGAGGATGTTGGTGCATCTGGTGATTTAGTGGGCGCAAAACCTGGCGCCGACACAACCATCACTGCGAACTCGCAGCCAACAGAGACGGCCGACGAAATTCCCCCACCGGAGGTTACAGCAACAGAGCCGGCGTCTTCCGAAGAAACCGCAAGTCCATCCGGAAGTTCAGTCGCACCCATCGAGCCCTCGTCGCCTACTGTTGGTCTCCCTGACCAAATTGGCGGTATGAATCTTGAAAATGAACAACCAGAAGGCGAGCAGCAAAAGCCCGGAAAGGACAGCCAGCAACCCGTGTCTTCTCTCTCTCAGGATGTTCCAGCTCCTCTCTTCTCGAAGGAACAAGCATCGGAGTCAAACTTAGTCCCTGCCGATCAATCGGAAGAAGCATCTAGTGTTACTGCACAGGCTGAAGAAATAAGCATTATGAATGATGGAGGCGACGAGGATGCGGCCGAACAATACATTCAACTCGATACCGATGGGCGACCCGTGGTCGGTGATTACTTGAAGATCCAGTTCGTGGAGAACAAAGTGGTCCCAACAATCCTGGTTTGTATTTCTTTTGGAAAACGCTGAGCACGTATGCTAACCATCTATAGGGCTTCTTCTTCCGTTTCCCGTGGAATAACTTCCTTCATAATGTTGTTTACGATGTGATTCAGCAAGTCTTTAATGGGCCCATGGAGCGTGGCTACAACCGGGCACTCGCCGTCGATGTATTTGACACCGGACGGATCACCACCGCGATTGTTGAAGGACAGAAGCGCAGTGATGAGACCCAGCGGACCAAGCAAATCCGCCTCGGATATATGGGACACCTTACACTTGTTGCGGAGGAAGTCGTCAAGTTCAGCGAGCGTCATCCGCCAGAGTTGCTTTCACGGTCAGTTATGGAGAGCGTGTTGAACCCTGAATGGATTGAGTACGTCGAACAGACTTTGTCAGAGACTCGCGAGCGGGACAATGCAATTCTCGGCGGTGTTCGTCCTGATATGTCGGTTGGGTCTCGCCAAACTAGCCTTAACAACACCAACTCTGGCCAAGGCTTTTCTAACTCCAATGCTCTGGCGGACGCAGGATTGAATGGGGGAATCGGTGGTTCAACCTTCCAGAGCTTCGACCTTGGCCAAGGAAATGTTTCTGGTGGAGCATTCGGTGGAGGTGGCACCTCCCTTTTGAGTGGCTTTGCCAGCTCAAGCGACGACGAGGACGAAGAAATGGAGGATCAGGATGACAGAGACTCTGGCAATGCCGATCAAGGCGACACTGACAATGTGGGTGACCTCTTCCCGATTGACATAATGGTGCACGATTCTTAACCGACTCTGTGCATCCCCCAATATCCTCCTCTCTCTTCTCCATTTCTCTTCCCAGATTTTTATCTCTCCCCCCATGTATCAAAGCTATAGCGTGACGCAACGAGCCATATTTCCAGGTAGCGTTGCTGGAACGCTAGCGCTTGTCCAATGGAGTCACCGACTTCCCACGCACATCTGGAATGTTTATCTGCCCTGGTGGCTCACATTGTACGCCCCTTCATGTAATCCCTGTGGTTTTGACCGAAACTCTATTATGCTTGTTAGCCGATGTTCATTGCCGACGCCTTGCAAATCCCAGCCCAGAGAATCTCCCCTGTGTCACTTTCGTTCTGCACTGGGTTTCTTATGCTCTTTTTTCCCCTTCCCTTCACAGGCCGTGAGCTGTCAGATGTATTGTATCTTTACTAACATAACTTTAAAATAGGTGTTGACAAGTTCAGCCAGTCAACCTATTCCTATCCTACCCCCGCCACCTGCTCCGTTGAGCCTCGGGCCATCCCGAGCGCGCCGTCAGTTAGCCGCGCGCCTTGCCGCCCAAAAGCAACAACCATCAGAGGGCGAAGCGGAAGACAGAGTGGCCGAAGGAAGTGAGGAGCGAGCGTCAGACTGGCCGAGAAACCCATTCGTAATTGCAGGAGTTGATGATGATGCCGAGGGAGGCAGTTCTGCGTTCCCTAACAGTGACTTTGGTTCAGCCAATGCCAAGCACTCACCTACCTTCCCAGAATCGGGATTCAGCCCTCCAGACTCGCTGTCGACTAACTCATCTGAAGATGAAGGTGACGGCCATGCAGAATCCGTGAGGCGCCAGGTTCGCGTCCCCCTCGAAGTCGAGGATGACGACGATGATGAGATGGGCGAGATGGTCGGACCGAGTGGCATTGGCATGATGGACTCCGACGACGAAGAAGACGAGGCTATCATAAATGAATCGCTCGGTTACTCCAACCTCTCGGGCCCTGCCCGATACAGCAACTTCCGCCGATCCCGGGCTGTGAGCTCCCATTATGACGAGGAGCAAAACGACAGCAGTGATGGTGAGGATGACGGATTGGTTGAAATCGTGGTCCCTGGCCGCAAGTCCTCGACCTCGAACTAAGCTTGGACTCTTTGCATTTGATTGCATGGCCGTGACGGTACGTCCTGCCAGGAGAAACGGTGGGGTTTTTTACGCGAGTCGTCGTCGCGGCATGGCGTTTGTATATACACTTTTCCATCGATGGAGTAGCCATGGGGTTTTGCATTTATGATCCTCAAGTTCTGCATGGAGAGCTTTTCTGATCTGATGTTTTATGTGTCTCCTTGCATGTATTCGCATGCTACCTGCCTGGGATCGGCTTACGAGTCCGTGGCTTTTGATTGTTGGCATTCGCCTGTGTACGATAGTTGAAGTCTGGAGAAGCGATTTGATTTAGTTTAAGCAATTGCTAGCAATTCCTCGTAGATCAGAGTGAGAGTCTATTATTTCATAATCGTTCTTAAACGTGTAAAGAAGCACGTTGAATCTCGAAGAGAAAAAGCGGGTCCTCACCATCCCCCATCAATTCTTCCTCAGGACTTTGACCGATACAACACAGTCGGTTCATTCTTGCATAACAGCGTCGGTAGCAAGCTGTTATACCTGTGAAAAAAAAATAGATATCAAATAGGATCTACCTGCTTCAAAAAAATGGCAGCTTCCTTGGAGTAAGTGCGGTCTAAAGATACGTCATTCTCAAGGGTATTTGCGAACCAAGAACATTAAGGATATCTAACACAAACGAAACAGAGAAGTCGACCCAAGGCTAAAAGCCCACACAGAGCTAGTAAACTGGTTCGTTCAGCATGGTGGCACAGTTGACAAGAGCGTGCGCATCGCACAAGACGCCTCGCGCGGCGTGCACTTGCAAGTGAAAAAAGACTGGCCAGAAGCCATCCCGAAAGAGACCCGGGTGATAAACACTCCAATCAAAGTGTCAATGTCTTGGTACAATTCCATTGGCTACGAGTCACCACGGGGCTCGTTCCCTAAACACGGTGTTGACCTACCGCGGACATGGATCGACCAGGTCGGGCCGGAGGAGACTTTTGCCTTCTTCCTCATGGGCCAGTATCTACGAGGGCCTGAAGGATTCTGGTATCCGTATATTCGTACCCTGCCTCAGCCGGGTCAATTGACCACCCCTTTGTTCTTTGGTGAGGAGGATGTAGATTGGATCCAGGGTACTGGCATTCCTGAGGCTGCCGTCGAGAGGATTAAGATATGGGAGCAGAAGTATGATTTGGGCTATCTCCAGTTGGATGCAATTGGATTCCCGGATTGTGAGCAGTATACGTGGTGAGTATAGGATACTGCTATGGCCCGTCTCTTTATTCAGATCGGGGAAACCTCATGCTGATTCGTATGCAGGGAGCTGTATCTCTGGGCTTCAACTATCATTACCTCCCGAGCATTCTCGTCCAAGGTTCTATCTGGGGCTGTCGAGCCTGATGACCTCCCAGAGGATGGAGTCTCGGCGCTGCTTCCGCTCATTGATCTCCCAAACCATCGACCAATGGCGAAGGTTGAGTGGCGAGCGGGCGATGAGGATATTGGCCTTCTTGTGCTTGAAGATCACTCAGCAGGCCAAGAAATTTCCAACAATTACGGCCCTCGTAATAACGAACAACGTATGTATCGCGTTTGCCATGGCATATTCAATCTTTTTGGACGCCTGAATCCCCACAGACTGACTATAACATAGTGTTGATAAACTATGGATTCTGCATTGCCGGCAACCCAACCGATTATCGCATAGTTCATCTGGGTGTGAAGTCCGACAGCCCGCTCGGCAAAGCCAAGGCTCGCCAGCTAGAACTATTTCCTCAGGTTGCTAAGAATATCGAGGACCACTATTACATCTTCAATCCTTTTTACCCACTACTGGCTCCCGAAACAAAGATGGAGCACTCGATCTTCTCACCGGCATTGTTCGACGCGTTGACCGTCATGGAATCGAACCCACGCGAGCGCAAAATGCTGGAGATCACGGAGGGCTGTATTCGCATTCCCCCGGGATATGGAAACAGCCATGGTATCTATGCTGCCCTCGCTCAGATTAGCTTCGAGCTAATGGCTCATGCCACAAATCTGAAAGCCAGTGCGGAGCATCTGCCTTTGCAGCCAGCTACCCTGAACCAGACACACTCCCAGATCTACCGCAACGGACAGATAGCATTAGACCAGGCTGCCTTGGTTATCGCTACGTGGACAATCACACGCGGCAGGGAACACAAGCGTGGTGAAAGTTGGGATGATACCAAGGTCCTCCTACATGAACTAATGGCACGCGTCCCGGCCGGCCTTCTCTCAGACGATGTCATGTCCCGGATACGAGTGCGTATCCTGGAGCGTCCGTCCCTCATCACTAGAAATGGTGAGCTGTTCAGGTTAGGTGAGCTTTTCAGCCTTCTCCCGGCTGAAATGCAGGAGCCAGCTCAGGCATGCTTCCAGCACGCTCTCGCAGAGGCGAGCCAGGTCATCCTGAGTATATCCACCGATCCACAAACTCTGTTTGCAATGGTTATTTGCTTACTAGTCGCCACATATAATTCGCCAGAGGCACGGTCAACATTGTCGTCGCGTCTCAACCGATGGTTTACTTTCCTGCTTGAGCAATACCCTCCGCCTTCTAACACTTCCAGATCTATTGAAACTGGCGTGGATGAAGCCAGCGAAACACTCCGTCAATTCCAACAATATGCTATGGCAGGACAACCAAGCTCATTGGCTCCCGGTGACGGAGTTAATTGGCTTACCGAGGATAGTGGGTGGTTGGACTCAGAGTGGCTTCAATGGGCATGGACAGTGGCAGGCTCGGAAATGGTGATGATTCCTCTCGAGCCATTTGAGATCCTCAAGATGGAAGGATCACTGTCTATTTTGAAACAGGCATGCCTCTATGTACCACAAGAGTAAACGAAGAGAAAGCAGTAGGCATAGAAATGAAAGAGATGTTCACTGTTTAGCTTGTTGCTTCGTATCCGTTATCTTAGCCCTACTGACTTGATAATGAAAATAATATGAGAAGGAAAAAAGATAAAAAGGCCATGGGAGTTTTCCTCGAAAGGAGATCCGGACACAAGTTGGAGAAAGAAGCACCTAAAGTGACCATGTCTCTACCTACCTATATATCCTCATCACGTGACATAACACACTTGAAGTCGTCATGACCAAATCTGGAATACTGACTCAGCAACTTGATCACGTGTGGGATACCACCCAATCATATCGAGCCCAAAGGCGGATCATTCAGCAAGCGCAGGAATTGCCTGTGAGCTCCACGACTCCCTTCCCTCCTTCTCCACGACCCTTTGACCCTCACAACGCATTGTCACCCCCGCCGTCATCATGATATCCAGAGCGGCGGCTCCCTCCACCTCCTCCCTCTCCCACCTCTCGACCCGCTCCCTCCGCGCCCAGGGGGCGTCCGCCCGCTCCTTCGCATCTGTGTCGGAGGCGCCTCCCGTGAAGCACTATGGCGGACTTCAGGACCAAGATCGGATCTTCACCAACCTTTACGGACACCACGGAGCGGATTTGAAGTCATCAATGAAATATGGTGACTGGTACCGGACCAAGGATATGATTTTGAAGGGTGATGATTGGGTGGGTTGTTGCACAATTGACGGGCTGGGGAATTACCAATTGCTAATTCCATGAGCAGCTCATCTCGGAAATCAAGGCATCTGGTCTTCGTGGCCGTGGTGGTGCTGGTTTCCCTTCAGGATTGAAATACGTAAGTGGCCTACACGCACTTCGGACGAACGCGAGTGTTTTGGGATAACCGGGCTGACCCGCTACTCGACAGTCGTTCATGAACTTCAAGGATTGGGACAAGGACCCTCGCCCCCGTTATCTGGTTGTCAACGCAGATGAGGGTGAGCCCGGTACTTGCAAGGACCGAGAGATCATGCGCAAGGACCCGCAGAAGCTGATCGAGGGTTGCTTGGTGGTGGGTCGTGCTATGAACGCCAACGCCGCCTACATCTACATCCGTGGCGAGTTCTACCACGAAGCTACTGTTCTCCAGCGGGCTATCAACGAGGCCTACGAGGCTGGCCTGATCGGCAAGAACGCCTGCGGTTCCGGATACGACTTCGACGTGTACATTCACCGAGGAATGGGCGCCTACATTTGTGGAGAGGAGACCTCGCTCATTGAGTCCATTGAGGGTAAGGCCGGCAAGCCTCGCCTCAAGCCTCCCTTCCCCGCCGCCGTTGGTCTGTTCGGTTGCCCCAGCACAGTCACCAACGTTGAGACCGTTGCTGTGACACCGACGATCATGCGCCGCGGTGCCAGCTGGTTCTCTTCCTTCGGCCGTGAGCGTAACGCCGGTACCAAGCTTTTCTGTATCTCCGGTCACGTCAACAACCCCGTCACAGTAGAGGAGGAGATGTCCATCTCGCTGCGCGAGCTGATCGAGAAGCACTGTGGAGGTGTCCGCGGTGGTTGGGACAACCTGCTCGCCGTTATCCCTGGTGGCTCCTCGACCCCCGTCATCCCCAAGTCCGTGGCCGACAACCAGCTCATGGACTTCGACGCCCTCAAGGACTCCCAGTCCGGTCTCGGTACCGCTGCCGTCATCGTCATGGACAAGTCCACAGATATCGTCCGCGCCATTTCCCGCCTGTCTACCTTCTACAAGCACGAGTCTTGCGGCCAGTGCACTCCCTGCCGTGAGGGCAGCAAATGGACCATGCAGATGATGCAGCGTCTCGAGACCGGCAATGCCCGCGAGCGCGAAATCGACATGCTCCAGGAGCTCACCAAGCAGGTCGAGGGCCACACTATCTGCGCTCTGGGTGAGGCCTTCGCCTGGCCCATCCAGGGTCTGATCCGCCACTTCCGTCCCGAGCTGGAGGCCCGTATCCGCCAATACGAGAAGGAGCTTGGCGCTGCTCCCTTCGCTGGCGGCTGGCACCCCAACAGCCGTGCTGAGGGCAAGCTGATCTCCCCTGGCATGTAAACGCACCTCCCACCTTTCCTTTTCCATTTACAACCCTTTTTCTCCATTTGCTGTCCCCTCAAAAAGAAGCAGGAACGGGTCGGGGATGATCATTACATCTAGACCTCTCTTATATCTCCCTCTCCCTGGCCGGTAATGTCTTTTCTTGTTTCTTGTTGTCTGGTCCGGCTAGGGAGGGTGGTGTTTCTCTTTTCCTTACTCTGCTGAATCCCCTTGTGTTCATCTATCGCGCCTAGGTTTCCCTTTATTGTACAGTCGGTAGCAAATTTGATGCATTTGATGTCTTCATTCGTGCTATGTAGCATATTCCCATTTTCTCCATTTCCATCACGCGATTAATCATATACTCATAACAAGCGATGGAATACAGTAACGACAAAGTCTACCGCCCTCAAAATGATGATCTCCCTTCTTTCGCTTCACTGGTTTGAGCGAGTATCAGTTCCAGTTCCTCCAGTGACACTAGCATCAGCACCAGCAATCAAATCTCGAACGTTGATATCCTTCTGTTCTCTCCCATCGGCCTTTCCTTCGACCCAAATCTCAGCGGCTCTCGCCTCCTTCTCCGCCTTCTTCCGTTCGATCTTGAGGAACCTCTTCTCTCTCCAGCCCATCCCATACACGCTCTCAACCCAGAGCAATCCCATCCCAACAGCCATGACCAACCCCAGGAAAACGAAACACCATCCCCACCCCATGCCACTCAGCATCTGGCTAATGACAGCAGCCCCAACAGCACCAAGACAGCAGCGAACAAGATTGCATGCCGACGCAGCTGTGGCGGGCCTATCTGGGAACAGGTCGACAAGAAGGGTGTTGAGACAGTTCAGGGATGCAACGAAGCAAAAGCCTATGATGAACTGAAGCACCAGCGGGGCAGCTAAGTGTACTCTTTGCTGCAGGACCCAGCCGTACGGGATGAATGCTGCAACGCCGATGGCCATTGTTGGGAACACTGTTTGCAGGCGAGTGCGCTCGATCGGAAAACTGCGCAAGTCGTCTCCCTTTTTCCGATCCACCGGGAATCCGAGCTTCTGGGCTATTCGCTTGTAGTTGTAGTCAATGACTTTCCCATATAGGACTGCGCCGAGGCAAGAGCTCACTCCGAGGGGTCTGGAAGTTTGTGTTAAGTCAATGGACACCTGGGTTGGAAAGATAAAGAGCGAGGAACAGAAACTTACAAGAAGCAGAGACCAATCTGGAGTTCATTGAATCCGTATAGGGGACCGAAGAGATTGGGAGTGCTTGTCAACAGAGCGATATTCGAGAACATCACGATCCCGACGTACGAGATGATGATCAAGGCATCCCACTCCAGCAGAATGACAAAGGACCTGAGAGGATTCGGGAATCTAAGTCCCTTAGCATGCGGGGACTGTTGTTGGGATCCTTCTGCACCAGTTTGCCCCTCCTCATCCGACTGTGCCTGCCTCTTCGACCACCATTGGATGACTGACCTGCGCCACCACTCATTTGGTACTGTACGACCGTTGCCAACAATCTTGCGCGCCGTCTCTGGCATAGCAAACACGTAGAACACCAAGTATCCTCCACTAACAATGACCAAAAACCAGAAGACACTGCGCCAGCCGAGGAATTTGGCCAAAAGACCACCGATAACAGGACCCAGTGCAGGCGCAACCATAACACCTGCTGCCATGGGCCCGATATACTTCCCACGCTCCGCTGTTGTTGCAATGTCTGCTATAACACCATACCCAAAGGCCACGGTGCCGCTGCTCCCTGCGCTCTGGAGACAGCGGAGGACAAGCAACGCCGCGAAACTGTTCTGGAAGGCCAAGCCGATGTTGGCAGCGGTGTATACTGCAAACGCAATGATATATGCGGGGCGTCTGCCCCCAGTGTCGGCGAATGTGCCCATGAAGCTCGGGGCCAGGCCTTGGAAGATCATATATGTTGCGACTGTGAGGTTGATCAGCTCCGGGGTGAGGTGATAGTTCCGTACCAGCGTTGGCATGACGGGGTAGTAGATTTGGCCGGAAAGAGGGGAGAAGAACGAAGCAAGAGTCACCATTACCACGATGAATAACTTTTCGTATTTGCTGAATGCCGAAAACGACGGCTGGGAATTGTCCGGTGCTGTTTCTGTGGTCTCGATAGGTTCGGTAGCTAGAGAGCCTGAGGCACCCTCAGCAGCAGCTTCGGGCTGATTATGGACGTTGTTGGCATTGCTGGGGGATGCATCTGTGGCTGGTGCTGAGATGGGAACAGTCAATCCAGGGCCATAGCCACTGTCGACTCTCCTTAGGTTGGAATCTGCCGGGGTGTGCTCGAAGGGACCAGGTACTGTTACGGTCTTTCCCTCACGGGTTCCTTCAAGCGGTTGCAGCTCCATGATGAATAAGGAATAGCAAGGGTAAAGTAGATATTAGAGAGTATAGAGACGTAGAAGAGAGAAGTGAAGGAGAGAAGTAGCAAAGTAGCAAAGGAAGTATAGCTCTTTCCGAAATGGCACTTTCCCTAAATTGTCGCACAAGGAGACTTTGACTTCGCACAACACATCTCCTCTGTTGCTAGGGGAATACCACACATAATCCAGTGCTCTAGACAAGCTCGAGTTTAAGGGCAAGCTCCACCAATGGTCTAGTTTTCTACATGTAGAAGCTACATCTCAGGTCTGGAACCGACAGGCTATCGAGCCTACACGGAAACCACGGGCGATAATCAGGAGGAATCCGTGGAAATGGGCGACGAGCCTGGTGGGCAGAGTCAATCCCAACAGTCGTTTGGCTCCACGAGACAAGTCCTAAGGGCCCAATGGATATCCACTTCGCAGATTTTAAATGATGTGGAAGTGAGTCCGGCGTCCAATGACAACCTATAGTATTGATGGACGTACTAACTAAACCTCACTTAGGCCAGATCGCAAGGTACATGCTGGAGATGTTGTTGCCAATCACAACAAACACTATTCCTCCGCAAGCCGGACAGTGTGCAGGGGAAACTTCAGTACTCGCCCGTGGTTTCTCACGACGCTCCCAACAGTCAGGTAGCTCGCTCCACTGACATGTCCCCAAGGCGCAGCCACTTGTCAGATTTCAGAAGCCTCGTCTATACTACAACACGCCCGACGTTGTTGTAAAGAATAGCAAGCAAGAGCTCAAGGTCGCCGGAGAAGGAAAGTGCCCTGGATTCGCGAGCCTTCGTAGATGAAGCGACGCTTCGAACCCCCTTAGCTCAGCTACTCGATTACATGCAGAATTTGAACTGCATGTACAGCTTCATCAGCACATACGAAGAGACAATATTCATACGACCGTCACAAGTGGACGGGGTTTGGACGAGAAATGCGGCCGATCCCTCCCTGGAATATCGGAGACTCTAGATCAGCGGCCAGCGGCCTTGGGATAATGGAGATCCCACGAAGGGAACAGGAAGTTGTGATAGTAGCTGTGAACGCCAGAAGAAACCTAGACGAGGAACTCGTTGTTTCAAGCTTCCTGACCTTCCTGGAAGGAATCACGTTCTGGGACGCATTATCATCGCTGGTATCCACGACTTGGACTCGTGATGTTTGCTCGTAATTAGCTTTGCAACCAATGAGCGGAGCTGTCAGTGATCACAAGGGTATGACTACGAACTATGTATTCTTTATTCCGCTACAGTGTCTACACCAGAGAAAGGACGAAATGAATTGGTTCACATAGTAATTTTTCAGCAAATAGGGTAGAGTACAGTACAGGTCATGGGAACCATTTGAGATCATTTGGGGAACAGAACAAGAGAAAAAAAGAGCAAAACAAAAGAAAAAGATCAGGGTCCTCGGGCTGATAGTTAATGCCCGCTAATTTCACAACGAACATATGCAAACTGGAACATGATTTCCTTATCAAAACTTAGTAGCCACCCGCCATGATGACGCCGTAGTACCGACGGCTCATCTCTGCGGTCTGCAAAACGCGAGCGTCACCTGTTAAGGGCAGGCCTAAAACAGCGGAGGATTCAACGGACTGTAGTGAGACGGACGTCAGCAATGAAGAAAAACAATATATTAATGGAAAAGGGAGGAAACTAACGTGAACATCCTCGTGCGTAATCCAGCCGGCGACAGCCCGGCTCATCTCCTTGAATGCAACACGCTCCTCCAGTCCTTCCAAGCTGGATCCTCGGACACGATCACCCATTGCAACGAGGGCATTCACCAGGCGGTTCAGGCGAGTTGGATCACGTCGGCCGCTGGGGGCATTGACCAGGCGGAGGAAATCTTCGTAAACACCGCCGCCAGAAGACCAGCCGCGCATTTTACGCTCGGGCCCGTCGCCGAAGCCAGAGACCAGAGCTTCGAGGGTACGGTAGTCGCCCTCGATAATGGTACTTGGACCGACGATGCGACAGAATGTGGCGTGGGCGTCGTTCCAGTGCTTGCCGCGGATAAGGCAGTCGACTTCACGCGCAGCGTCGCCGATGTCGCGAGCATGCAGGGCCTTGGCAACCCAGATCCAGGCCTCGGGGAGCTGGAGCTCAGTGATGAGATATTGCCATGCCGGTTGGGAGGAGCCGTCGGCAGCGAAGGGCTCGGGGAGTTGAGCGGCGAACCGGGCGAGGGTTTCTTGGACAGCGCGCTTGCGGTCGTTGGCTTGGGAGAGGTGCAGGAGGACAAACAGTGCTTGATCAAGTTTTCCGCCTGCGCTGAGTTCAGAAGCGAAATCCCAGACGAGCTTGTCTGTTTGATGTTGGTCGATTTTGATGACCTGGTTTTGTCCGACCGTCGCAGCGAGAACGTGGTGTAGCTGGAAGGAGAGTCGGTTGGAGAGACGGTCACCGGAGACAGATTCGGGAAGGAAAGAGGCCGGGAATTCAATGGATTGGGCAGCTTGGCCTTGAATCACTGAGAATGCCTTGAGCAGAACCCAAAGAGGAGATTCGCGCCCAAGGGTATCAGAGCCAGGCTGCAGAGCTGCATGTGTACTAGTCTGGTGTGACGGGTGGGGGAAGGCGGGTTCTTGTCCAGTTGCCAAGTCCGCAAGGAACTTGGAGACAGCAACCTCAATTGGCTCATCTTCGGTAGTGCAATACCACAGACGAAGACCAAAGGCCTGGAACCAATCTAGATCGAACCGTTCGGTGAAGCCAAAGCTGGAGGCCCTGTCTTCAAGCGCACCGCCAGATTTTCCCTCGCTGCGGAGAGCATTTCCAGCGACCAGTTCGTAAAGGGCTCGCGTTGGCTCACTCATCTCCGAGAGTATATTGTTCTGACGCCATACGTCGATCTGGTTGGCTATGTCGGCTCGCGAGGTAGCATCGCGGCCAATCTGTGCGACAATAGTCGCTAGATGGGGATTTTGGCTGTCGATTAGTGTCTTACACGCCTCCTCCACTCGGTGCGAACAAATCAAATGAACCGCGCGTTCCACGGGAGAGCGAACCAGATCGAGGTCTTGGGAATGCTTTTCACGAACGATTCCCTCCCAAAGACGGGTGAGTCGGTCCTTCTTGATCCGGTGCGAAAATTGCTCTCGTAGACGCGGCGGCACACCCGCCGAGATGTCATCTTCAATATCATCGTTAAAAAGAATGTTGAGAAGCTGCCACACCAAGCGCTCTTCCTCTGACTGGGAACGGGTAGACGGTGACAGAGGGAACTGTGACAGGTCGACCTTGGCCATACGAACGAAAGGAGTGCCGTCGATGCGCTGAATAGAGGATTGAAGCCGCTGGACATCAAGCATTTCCTTGACCTGTATCATCATCAGTATAAAGTCCAACAAAGCCCAAAAAAGCCACTAAACATACCTCGACAGATTGGTTGTAAGCCATCACTGCAATATCACGCTCTTCGCTGAAAATGGAGAAACTTTCTTTCCAGGTCCGGTTCACCCCCAAGATTGTGTCCTCCGTATCGCCTTTCGCGCAGACGAGGGAGTCCATGGGACCCCAGCGGGGTTTGAAAGAGTCATGGAAAGCAGCATCGGATTCGCCCATCTGTGTTGTATCGCCAGCAAAGGTCTTGGGTTGCTTGTTGTAAGGCCACTGTAAGGGACAAAAAGTTTTTAGCTCAGATTATCGCATTTGTTAAACTATCTGAGGGATGATGTGCAATTTCCTAGATACATGATGCAGTGACACAAGGGAAAAACAAAGGAAATGATAATCAGTGTGAACATAAGAAGGGAGTTCTAACCTCAAAGCCCTTCGGCGGTGCCTTAGAAGGCTTCAGCGGAGAAGGGGCATTTTGCTTGCGCGGCTGCTGAAACAAAGAGTTCATAAGATCAATGCTGTTCGAGAAACCCTTCTTCGGAGGGGCTGTTGCAATGGTCGTGGGAGATTCGTCGTTCACGAGGTTGCGATCAATAAAAGCATTTGCCTGCATTTCACGCAAGGCGTCACGATTCTGCTTGCGAGGGCTGATGGTGCGCTGCAGCTGCTCGGCCCAGTCGCCACTAAGATCAAGCTGAGGCTTCGCAGGACTGCCGAAGTGTTGTGAGATAGGGTAAGTGGTAGCCAGGTCACCGTTGGTGCTCTGGTAGTCCCGCTCCACGGTGCGATGAGGAGTCGGAAAGGCACCCGCCATATCCATTTCATCTGCCTCATCTGATCCAACTACCGAATCGCCAGACTGTTGGCTCTCGGTGACGACATCGTCGTCATTCTCAGTAGTCGAACCCGTGGAGCCTTCCTCTAAAAAAGACTCGGTTTCACCCTCAGAAAAATAATCATCCTCCGCAGGCATGGCCTGATTAGCGAAAGAGCCAGGAACAAGCTTGCGTTTTTTGAAATCGAAAGTATCGTCTTCAACACCAATCATAGAACCGACGAAGGACTCATCGATGGAGAAAGTAGTCGATTGGTCGAAACTCGCGGGGTTGTCGAAGTGAGCCCTGGGGGTAGGGTGGTCAGGGCCTTGGGCACTCATGGTGCTCTGGTCAAGACTCTCACCTTCCTCTTCATCATAATCAAGGCCATATGTAGTGAAATGAGGCACCTTGAAAACCCAGGTTCCAGTCTCAGTCTCGTAGTTAACGAACTCAGTATCGCCCACCTTCTGCAGACGGTCAATGTGTTTGTCGAACAGAGGACCACTAGTGACAGGCGAGTTGCTCTTCCTATCTCTACCACGGGGCCAGGAGTTCTCAATCCGCAGGGTAGATGGCACGTTCAGTCCTTTGCCTCTGGCAGGCTTGACCGATTCCTCGGGGTACACAGTAATCTTGCGAAGACCGATATCCACAATATTGGTGAAAAGGTTGTCCAGATCAACGCTAGTTAGATCAACTGGGCCGTTGAAAGTGACAGACCCACAGTTCTGACGTCCAACCGTGAAGTCGACGACTTGTTTGAGCTGGTCGCGGCTCAATCGGCTAAGCTCGGCACGGGAAGGCTGCATCCAGTACTCACCAGGCCTTGGGTCACCGCCAGGGATGAATGTAAGGCGCTTAACGGTAGCACCGTTGGTGGCTGTTGGTGCGCTTTCGGGGACAACAGCAAAGTCACGGCGAGTAGACTCCGTCTCAGGACGATCGGAAGCGCCCGCAGCATCGAAGCCATTGAGGCTGCCGCTCTTGCGCACTGAGCGAAGGAACCCAAGCTCCTCAGCAGAGGGTTCGGGACTGTTAGGTTCAACGCGAACAAGGTCTCCGCCGTTGAGCCCGGAGGTATTAGAGTCGAAGCTGACCTTTTTCTTCAGCTTGTCGGCGGACTGAGCAGCATCCTCTCCGTTGGTGAGGAGAGGGGCCGGGGAAGTACGAGTAGAAGTGGATAATATTTCATTTCTCAGACCACGGTTGATGGTGAGACGCTTGAGGTTGCTGGTACCACGTGCACTGCCGGCCTGCAGGGCACCGGGAGAAAGAATGCTGTCCGCCTCTGGATCGAAGGTCTTGCGCAGGTTGCTAGTGGAATAGCTTTTGCTGAAAGTACGACCAATGCTACCATTGACGCTGCCGCGAAGACTGCTACTGCCGGCGGCACCACCCAACAGACTGCTACCAAGACCAGATGGGGTACCAGTGCTGCCAGAGGGCGAGCCATAGGTAGAATAGGAGAAACCATACCCACGCTTCGGAGGGGTAATGAGGCGATTTGCGGCGTTGGGGGTAATTCTGTAGACCGGCAATGGAGTTCGCTGCTTTTGCTTCATGCTGGAAGACAGGGGCGTGGCAAGCGGACCGGGAGCCGAAGCACCGGGGGCAGGAAGACCCGAGAAGATGGACTGGCTTCCATATGGGTTTCCATCAAGGAGCGACGCTTGGAAGCTACCAGGGGCAGGCTGAGATTGTTGCCCAGCAGCTGAGGCGCCGAAAGGGCTGACACCGGCCTGCGGTTGCTGGTTTTGACCACCGAAGAGCGAAGAGCCGGCGCCCTGGCCCGTGGTGGTTTGACCACCGCCGAACAAGCCGCCGCCACCGGTTCCCGTAGTCGAGCCAAAGAGGCCACCAGGCTTCTGCTGCTGTTGGTTCTGTGTTCCAAACAAGCTACTACCCGCAGCGGCTGGCTGGGGCTGCGAGGCACCAAAGCCAGAGAAACCACCTGCGGCGGGAGCTTGGGTAGATCCGAAAAGGCCACCGGGCTTTTGTTGCTGCTGACTCTGTGAAGTGCCAAATAGCGAACTTCCGGTGCCAGCTTGCTGATTTTGACCACCGAAGAGTGAGCCACCTCCCTGCTGCTGGGGTTGCTGCTGGGTTCCACCGAAGAGCGAAGATCCGCCAGCTGGAGTAGTGCCGGCGGCGCCGCCGAGCAAACCTGTCCCAGCTCCCTGTTGCTGGGTGCCGGCGCCAAATCCACCGCCGCCAAACAATGACTTGGGTTGAGTTTGAGCTTGGTTCTGTTGGTTCGCACCGAAACCACCGAAGGCACTTGGTGTTTGTTGCTGAGCACCGCCACCAAAGGGTGAGGCTGTTGCGGTCGAAGCTCCGAACGGATTCGCGGCAGTAGTTGTTTGTGTATTACCGAAACCACCAAAGGCGCCACCACCAGTTGTACCGGTGGCGCCAAACGCGGGCTTGTTCTGTTGTTGCTGGTTGGCACCGAACATAGATCCGCCTGTGTTGCCGAAGGCCGATCCAGTTCCAGTACCGGCGTTGCTTCCAAAGCCACCACCAGCGGTCTGTGTACCTCCACCAAAGAGAGATCCTGATGAAGCTGCAGGAGTAGTTCCACCGCCGAATAAGGAAGTTGCTGGTTTGGCTGCTCCACCGAACAATGGGTTAGCAGGAGTGGTGGAGCCGAATCCACCTGCGGTCTGGGTTGAACCGAAGCCCGTTGGCGCACTTGTGGCAGCCGTTCCGAACGGAGTGGTGCTAGCGCCAAAGGCGCCAGGAGCAGTTGTGGTATTCTGACCAAATCCACCAGTTGTAGTGTTACCGAAAGCGGGAGCGCCAAAACCACCCGCTTGACCACTGCCGTTGCCGAAACGACGACCTTGTTGGTAATCCGCTAGGCGCAGCTCCTCGAAAGACCATTTATTGTAGGGTTGCATGAAGCAGATGCTTTGATAGTGGTTCGTGGTGTTGGCTGAGGTGGTATCCTTCTCGTTCCAGGGACTGAACGGGGTGCCGCCAGTACCTTCGCAGTTAGGCAGAGCTCCTTGGAAGGCAGTACCCGAGCCACCAAAGCCTGTGCTGGGGGTTGTGGTGGCAGCAGCAGATCCGAAGCCACCACTCGTGCCGAATCCAGTACCTGTAGTCGAAGAGCCAAAGCCCGTGGGCTTGGCGCCGCCGAAAAGGCCTCCACCCGCGGGGGCTGCACTGGCATTGGTGCCAAAGCCGCCAGTGGTGCCGGTAGAACCGAATCCTCCGCCTGTACCGAAGCCGCCGGTGGTGCCAGCAGTCTGGGTACCTCCTCCGAAAAGAGATCCGCTGTTAGAAGTGTTGGTGGTGCCGAATCCACCGGGGCGAGTTTGACCGCCGAAAAGGGCATTAGGTTGGGTTGTAGTATTGGATCCGAATCCTATTGAAAAGTAAGAGTTAGTAAACACGATCAATCCTTCAATGAAGCGATCAAGCAAGGGCAGATTGATAAAGAGAGCTCCTCGGGCGCATGTCGGCCAAAATGCGGGTAAGTCGCAGGTTAGTGGCAATTCCAGGAGAGGGCCACGAGCGACCACTCTAGGGGGGCGGAAGAGCAACTTCACAGATTCCACGTGCGCGACCAGTGCGAGAGGGTCTGAATCGCAAGGCTGTGTCCTGCGACGGGGAATATCGCCAGGGAAAATCGAGAGAGCAGCGCAAAGCTCAATATTATTGAGCACGTACCTCCGCCAGTGCCGGAACCAGATCCGAAGCCGGTAGATGTGTTGGAAGCGCCACCGCCGAAGGTGCCACCACCTGAAGTGCCAGAAGTGGCACCTCCGAACGGGGATGCTGTCGAGCCAAAGCCTAGATGACGGAGGGGATCGCGGTCAGAGAGACTTGGATTCGAAGAAGCCCTTGCGTTCCTTATCTTGTTGTGGTGTCGCTAATGCATCCAAATGGTCCACGGGTGATTTTCGATCGCACGGCGAAGGTCGCTATGTTGATATTTTTCGCCTTGCGCATGGCACCACCGCGGGTCGGAATTAGGAGCACCGGTCGTCGAGATAGGGAAAATCCGAGGACAGAGTAGGAGGAAGATGGGGATAGGGGCTGGAAACACAAGGGGAATCTGAAAAGGGGAACAGGAAAGACCTACCTCCAGTGCCAGTGCCAGTGCCAGATCCGAAGCCAGTGCCAGTTCCAAAGCCGCTGCTTTGGTTGTTCTGACCGAACCCTCCAAATCCGAAAGACATGATGTCGGTTGGAGTTTGTCGGGTGTTCACGAAGTCATAAGTTGATTGCGCGCAGTTTCGGGAGAGTGCAGATTACTAGAAGGAGAATTGCGAGCAGGAGTGCGCGGGGATGAAGAAGAGAGGGAGAAGACGCGACAGAAAAGAAGAGTCAAGTTTGCTGGAGACCAGTGTTAGGTAAGGTCCGTGCCGTGGCAATGCTCTGTCACGTGATAGCTGCCTAAATCGGATTTCTCCAATGAATGCGGTCCAGAACCCAAGGACAATAGCGGACAATAGACTTGTCTTCGGTTTGTTTATTGACTAAATGACTCATTGACGTTCAAGGCAGCTCGAGGTGGAATATTTCATTTTTTAACGAGTATTGTCATTCATAAGTGATCCGAAGATGAAACACACTCGCACAAGTGATCTATACCCTACCCATTTACTCGAGCCTACTTCGTAGCCCAGACTTCTCTAAATTTCTTATATTTTATTATTCTTGCTATACTTGTGATCTCCAGATGAAGTTTCAACCATTTCTGCCTACAAATTTAGAGCCAAATCTTACTTCTTAAGAGTATATCGACATGATTGATTCGTATAATTACAGAAGCTTTGATATGGAAAAAGGGTATAGGCCCAGATATGTCTAGCACCCTGTAACCGATAGTACCATAGCAGCTCTGTATAGTTGACTGTCATCCAATCACCTCAAATCTTAGAGTGATCGCTACAGCCACGTGTGCATATCATATCAGCTGGTCTCATGCAACAATTTAGGACCAGCGCAGGCCGCCGGACGCCCACGCCCCGGAGGCAACTATAGAAACAAGTCAGCCAAATACCATCCATGGATGTATTAGTCAATCTTCCAAAAATAATTCAAAAGAAGATACTCTTAAGACATTATCTCTGAGCATTGCATAACAAAAGGCTAAGGGACTCATGAGGTTCGTATTCTGTATGAGAAATCGCAAGTCAACACAGTGGCTGAGCTCATTGAGCGAGTTTAGATACGCAGGAAAGGTACGGGACACGACAAAACAACAACGACTATGTAAGAATGTGTGCATAACACTATGCCGACTGCATCCAATGAGAGCCAGGGCAATGCAGGTAAGAAATCACACCCAATTGGGTACGAATTCGTGATATGGGTTGATCCGAGGCAAGTCGCATTAAGACGTTTATATGCAACCGAATTATCTCTTCTACAATTGGTACATAGATAGTCCCCGAAGAGCTTTATTCGTCGTCAGTCTTTATTCAATGGAGGACAGAGACCATTTGGAAACCTATCTCTTCCCCGGTCTTTTCGAACATTAACCGCAGAGTACACGCTACCTGGTACCCACCGGACAAAAGCTTCGCATCGAGGTTGGCCCCCGGCGAACATACATCCAACAACTTCGGAAGACCATCCACGAAATATATATGAAGCCAAAAACAATACTATTCACATCGCTTCTGAGCGAGCCAAGGGAATCTCAAATACAAGCAGTGATTCTGAAACCGGCCAAAAATAAAAAGAAAAGAAAGGAAAACCACCCGCACGACCAAGTTCGATTCCGGCATGAACCAAGTCGACCGAGGTCGAAGGGCGCATGATCCACGGAGGACCATCATACTACTTCAAAAACCTCACCTGAAATTTTGCTCTGCGACGTCATTATCATCAAATTCATAGACCTTCACTTTACTTCTGGCGGGCAAGATGGACGGTTTCGATGATCTTGTCCACGACACTGGGGTCGGAGAGCTGGGAAGAATATTTCGTTAGTTATTGTTCTGAGTATACGATTGCGAGTATTATGTTGCTGGGGTTTGCTTACCGTTGATGTATCACCGAGGCTGTCCTCCTCGCCACTGAGAATCTTCCGCAGGATTCGGCGCATGATCTTGCCACTGCGGGTCTTGGGGAGGTCATCCACGACAAAGACGGCCTTGGGGGCGGCGAAGGGACCAATGGACTTGCGAACTTGCATTGCAAGGTCCTTGCTGATCTGATCTGTGCCGTTGCCCTCCTTGAGAGAGACGAAGGCATTGACAGCCTGGCCGGTTAGCTCGTCGGCAATACCAACGACAGCAGCCTCGGCAACAGAAGCTGTTCATAGTTAGTTTGGGCTCAGTGGCAATTCTTTGAATGTACTGTGGTTGCACTTACGGTGCTCGAGAAGAGCAGCCTCGATCTCAGCGGTGGACAGACGGTGTCCAGAAACGTTGACAACATCATCGACACGACCGCGGATCCAGTAGTAGCCGTCATGGTCACGGCCAGCACCATCTCCGGTGAACTATATATGAGTTAGTATCAATCCTGTGAAGTCAGGTTGCGAGGTGTCTTACATAGTAACCCTTGTACACGTTCAAGTAAGTGTCCATGTAACGCTTGTGGGCACCCCACACAGTGCGGGCCATGCTGGGCCATGGCTGCTTGAAGGCCAAAACACCCTCGACATCATTGCCAACAATCTCCTCTCCGGAGACGGGGTCGATAATGGCAGGCTCGATACCGAAGAAGGGCAGGGAGGCACTGCCGGGCTTGGTGGGGGTGATACCACCGAGAGGGGTGATGACATGTGAGCCGGTCTCGGTTTGCCAGTATGTCTACAGATCCAAAAATTAGAAGTTATTCAGAAAGGTGCAAGGGTAAGGGGAAAACGAACGTCGCAAATGTGAGCTTCCTCCTTGCCAACAGACTCGAAGTACCACTTCCAGACTTCTGCGGCAATGGGCTCTCCAACAGAGCCCAGAATACGCAGACTGTGCATCTTGTGGTGAATGTGCTCGTCTCCAGCGCGCTTCAGCAGACGCAGAGCGGTGGGTGCAACGTAGAATTGTGTGACGTCGTGCTTGTCAATGACATCCCAGTAGCGGGAGAAGTTAGGGTAGGCGGGGGTGCTCTCGAACACGACGGTGGCACAGCCAAGCAATAGAGGGGCGTACACGACATAGGTGTGACCAGTAATCCAACCGACATCACCACCGCAGAAGTAGCGATCATCATCGTGGATATCAAACACGTACTTTCCAGTCATGGCAGCACCCAGCAGATAACCGGCAGTGGTGTGCATAACACCTTTAGGCTTGCCAGTTGAACCGGAAGTGTACAGCAGGAAGAGAGGGTCCTCAGAGCTGACCGGCTCAGGGGCGAGGTAGTTGGGGTACTTCTCGACCTCCTCGTGCCACCAAATGTCACGACCAGCGGTCCAGGGCACCTCGGCACCGGTGCGCTTGTACACCAGCACGGTGTGCACATCGGGGCACTGCTTCATAGCCTCGTCCACAATCTTTTTGGTGCCAATGACCTTGCCACCGCGCTTGCCCTCATCAGAGGTAATGACGACCTTGGAGGAAGCGTCCAAGACACGGTCACGGAGGGAATCGGAAGAGAAACCAGCGAAGACGACGGAGTGAACGGCACCAATACGCGAGCAAGCCAGGAAAGCGATGACGGCCTCGGGAATCATGGGCAGGTAGATGCCGACCGTGTCGCCCTTCTTGACACCGCGCTCCTTCAGAGTCCAGGCAACCCGGGACACCTCGCGCATCAGCTCTCCGTAGGTGATCTTACGGCCCTCGTTGGGCTCATCGGCCTCATAAATAATTGCGACCTTATCTGGGTTCTTGAGGGCATGGCGATCGACACAGTTGAACGATGCGTTCAACCGACCCTCGACGAACCAGGCATTGTCGCCGTTCTCAAAAGAGCCGTGGTGTGTGGTTTCGAAGTCCTTGTCGAATGTGAGGAGCTCGCGGGCCATGCGGGCCCAGAAGGTATCGGGGCTCTTGATCGATTCATCGTAAAGCTTCTTGTACTCCTCAATGTCCTTGAGGTGAGTGCCGGATGGATGCTTGTCGTGGAACGCCTTGGGAACGTGGAAAGTGTCGACCTCGTGTGCTTCTTGCACCTATACCACCAACTGTTAGCCCATGATACTGTGGTCAACGGAGCTACATTGGTCTGGTCATCCCGGTCAGGAGATTGATTCTTACCACTGCGGATTTGGGAGGCTGAATGGGGCCGTCCGACATGATTGCGGTGGTCCAATGGGAATAATAAATGCGGAATGAACTATATAATATATTCTACGCGAGATCAGATGTCAGTGGAAATGTATTGCGAGACTTCCGGAAATGGGCAAAAGTGAGCAAGGTGGGATGAGCTCTTCATTAATGCAGATAGTGGGGTAATCAACTTACTCTGCGAGTGGAGGGTTATAAGTTATAATGAGTAACGATCAAACAGAGGGGTATGTATAGCAACCAGAGAAGATATTACAGAAGAGAGAAAAGAAAAGAAATGCAGGGGGATTCATGACAATATTAGTAGTCCAGCTGTCCCGGGAGGATGTGCCACTTCCCTTTTCATCGGTGGTCCGTGCCCCTTACCATAAATTACCCAAATACCACTCTACTGTCTAGCCGCAGACGGCCTATGAAAGTACGTGTTCTACATATGTACATTTGGACTATCCACTAGATCTCCGAATCAAAAATTAGATACATTCCGAATACACTCTTCAGTAAAGCCATATTCCGCAATTATCACAATATTTGGGTTCGGCCATGCGGGGGTTGGGAGGTTCCTTCCGTTGCTCCGGGGTAAGCTTGCCCCTCCAAAGGATTTTGCCTAAGATCATAGCCCCTCATTGGGGGGGTTGTAGTCGGGAAGAAACGCTAAATTCAACCGACCACGGCCTACTTGTTCTCGTGTCGAACCCTTTGTCCGAGCCAATACTACCTAGGCACTTGAAGCCAAGGGCCAAGGTCCGGGGTCGCGGGCCAGGGGAGAGCGGGCCATAGGAGACCTGCAGGCCAGTTTCAATACAAGCGTATCCTCGAGCCCCGCCAGTGCATGCCGCATTCGAATATTTAGGAAGACCTCCGTACTCCGTACTCCGACTCCGTATATTATATTATGCAATGTATATTCTTCCAAATATTCCAAGGTTAGACTCATTTTGACCTTTGATATGTCATAATAAACGTTACGATGTCAGGGGACTTTCGGACCGAATAGTCCCCATACTTCGCCATGGAGGCTCATGGGATCGCCTCCTGGAGTCCCCGGGTGGAATGTGGGGTGGATGAGTCAGCTAAACCTTTCTCCAGGGCTTTTTGTATTGGCGCTATTGGCGCTGTTGATCTGATGATCTTAATCGGAAACTTTGGCATCGCAGGTACATAACTATATACATAGTTATTATGTATGGTACGGTGTAGTTTAAAGGATTCTTGGTATTCAATCATAAAGGTCCACTGTTCGGTTACTTGGCTCTGTATTTACAATATTAAATTTTTTTAATCAAAACTAGTTAACTAGCTATATTGTATGTAGCACGTTCTTATGGGCTGGATTCTATTGTGGGGAGTAAAATGATTGTGGGACGAAAGGGGGGTGTACCTTGCAGCTTACTAGGACATGTATACCTTGTCCTTTTTCTCAGTTCCCAAAGTTGCATTGGTGGAAATACTTTGAGATAGAAATTATCCTTGATCTGAAACAAACCGAAGTCTTAACAGTTTATCCCAATCTCTTAACACGGCTTAGGTGGCATCGAGCTTTACTGTAGTATGCATCGTACATTTGACGGGATCTTTGCCCCTCTGTAACTGCAACTGCCTGAAGATCAGTGGGATACGAAACGAACCACACTGCTGTAGCTGCTCAACTAAAACAAAAAAAAGTCGTTAAGATCCACCTTGCCCACTCGCTTCCCAACAAAAAAAAGAGAGGCCATGCAGCCCAAAACTAAGACCTGCACGCCCACACCGGGTGATCCGACGGGGTGTTTGTACTATTTAAAATAGTACGGTCATTGGATTGCAGCGCGGAGAAGCTCAAACTGTCCAATAAGCACAGCATATTTTTCGATAACAAAGATTATTGTGGGACGAGTCCCTTATGGTGAAAGAGGCCCGAGAAAAGACCGTGTTAACTCCATTCTTTGCTCGATACCCAACAAAACATCCAAGCAAATTTCAATTCCATGAAGGGCTGGGACATCTATGGAGTTAACCTGTTGAGAAAAGTATTTCGCGCGAAACCCCTCTGGTGCCGGTCCACTTAAAATCGCACAAGCACTAAATTCATCATGCGGTCACCCTTGTCTGTCGTTACATTGTCGTTACATATACTTCGACTAACGGCGCGCTAAGGTGTGGATCGCGAGGTGAGACGGGCCTGGACGACTAGCGGTATCGTCAAGCTGGAGACCGTTACGAACCAAATCTGACAAGAATAGGACGCGGCTAGATCGCTGTGTGTTCCCTCATAGTTTCCCGCTTTGAGGGCTGCGCGCTTGTTCTACTAGTTCATTAAGTTATGTCGATTATAGGGTCGGCCTCTTTTGCCCGATATAGTCCAGCCATATTCGTGAAGCTTGTTGAATCTTCTGTCTCGAATTGTTGAAGTGGGCGAACGGATTATTGGGTTGAACTTCAGTAGGGTGCGGAAGATGAAGACTTTAGGACATGCAAAAATGAGGACAGTCTTGACTTATAGCCGTCATGACTTACAGCGGCGAATAGCTTCTAAGGTTATGTTGAGACGTACGTGGGAGGTGCGACCATCTCTCTTCCGGATCGTGGAAGGAGCTGTGACGAGGAAATCTGGGAATTTTGACGATAAATGTCGGTGCTGTATACTGGCTCTTGTTACCGGAGTAAGGGATGTGCTCGGCAAAACAACCTACAGGGGTTTCGCGAATCGGAACATTTCGCTTTTTATTGTTTAGGGTATCCTGAGAAGTGCTATTCGTTAAGCCCGGGCACTTTGACTTGGGTTATCATTCTAGGGTCTATGGTGGCGTATAACTACACTCGTTGGTCGTCAGCAGTACTGGTATGGTTGGAACGTGTTTAAAAAGATTTCCTTAATTTTGCTTCAACAATATTCGAATGCTTCGTCTGCATGCTTCTTTGACATGTTTTACATGTATTCCCAACATGTTATAGGGTAAGAGATTTTGGGTTCGCAGATGTTGCAGGAAGGCGTCCCTGGGCGACACCCGTGAATTTTGGAACTTGCCAATAGCCTTAGGTATTTTCGGTCATTAGGCAATTATTCGAGCATCTAATCAAAATACCAGGCTGGCAACTTCGATCATTGCTGCGACCGTATCCGCACCTGTCATGAGAAGGCGCTGTCAGTGTCATCGGCCCTTAAGAAGACGATTTTTACCCAATAAAGCCCCTTTACATTCCGACTCTTCAGCTTCCGCCGTCTGCTTGAAATTACACAACCTTTCAACAGACCGGCTGTTTGACCAGTGTCACTTTATCCGCAAAATGTACGGCACAAAAGGCGTAACGCGCGCCCTTCATTCCAATGCCCGGCGCTTCTCTACTGCCACCCGACTGCAAGCATCAGGTCTCAAGATTAATTCAGAGCGCTTATGGAACACGCTGCACGACACGTGTGAATGGGGTGCTGAGCATCGCTATGGCGAGTATGTACCAATTTCCCATACGGCCATTGAACACAATCTAACGACATAACAGAAAGCCAACAGATACAGGGATGGCTCGTCTGACTCTTAATGATGATGATGCTCGCGTTCGTCGGTGGTTCGCCACCGAAGTCCAGAAGCTGGGCTGCTCTCTTTCTGTGGACCAGATGGGAAACATGTTTGCGCGACAATCAGGGCGGTTAAACTCCGCTGCTCCAATGATCGCAATGGGAAGTCATCTTGACACTCAGCCGCGAGGTGGTAGGTATGATGGTATTCTCGGTGTCATGGCCGCGCTTGAGGTCCTTCGGACGATGAAGGAAAGTGGGTTCCAGACTGACTATGATGTCGGAGTGGTCAACTGGACTAAGTAAGCATGAAAATTCGTTTTACCGTGCCATTTGGAATAGTCACTAACAATGAATCCACAGCGAGGAAGGTGCACGATTTCCCAAATCAATGTGCTCCTCGGGTGTTTGGGCTGGTGCCATCCCAATCCAGAAGGCTTGGGACCTGCGCGACATACACGATCCCAGTGTGACTCTCCGCTCCGAGCTTGAAAGACACGGATATCTGGGCGACATTTCTTGTTCTAGCGATCCAACAACAGGATACCCTCTTGGAGCCCACTTCGAGCTGCACATTGAACAGGGCCCAATTCTCCCGGAAAACAACCGATCCATTGGTGTTGTTCGCGGTGCCCAGGGGTATAGATGGTTGACTATGACTGTCCACGGGAAAGACGCGCACACCGGAACAACACCTTTTAGTGCCCGTCAGGATCCATTGCTTGCATCATCCAGGATGATTGCCGCTTCGCATGATATTGCTAAGCGACACGACGCGCTGGCCTCGACTGGTATTATCAGGGTTCCATCAAACGCGTCTACGAACACCGTCTCATCGCAAGTGACTTTCACTCTTGATATCCGACACCCGCAGGATATTGTGGTGCACGCCGTGCAGGACGAATGCCTCAAGGCGTTTGAGGCGATCGCATTGCAAGATGGCAAGGGTGTGTCGTTTGACTGGTCGTTGGATACGGACTCGCCGGCTGTCAAGTTTGACGACAACTGCGTGGCGTCGGTCCAGGCTGCAGCGGATCAGTTGGTTGGCCGTGGGAAATCGATGCTCATGACTAGTGGCGCGGGTCATGATACTGTTTATACTAGCAAGCACTGTCCCTCTGCGATGATCTTTGTCCCTTGCCGGGATGGTGTGAGCCACCACCCGACAGAATATTGCAGTCCGCAGGATTGGTAAGTCTTCTCGTTCCCTTGGAGCTTTTCAAAATCTGACAATCGCAGTGCTCTGGGTACGCAAGCTCTTCTTGAAGCTGTTGTTCACTACGATCAATTCAGGGTAGAGGCTGAAGGGCAAAAGTAATTGGTATTTTTAGTAATATTGGCGTTAAACAGACCTGAATTAAACTATGTTATATATGAGAATGCTGCCATCATTAGACAAAAGCAAGTATATACATATGGAAATAAGAACTCCCATACAATTTGCCTGTACCTGTGTGCCAAAAAAACTGTATATAAGCGCTAGTACCGAATCCGATAGAGAGAATCCTACCCAATGGAACAAACAGAATGTATATCCTTAAAAGTTTCCATTAAATTCCAGAAAAAATACATATGTATGTTGTACTACTTTGTAGGTGTCGGTGTCGTGAGAAGGCGCAGTGCCCACTCGACCCAACATGTCGTCAGAAGGCGCGATGTCTTTAGAAGGCTGACGTTACACGAAATGGCACGGCGATAAATAAAGTCTGTTCATTGTGCACAGATTGATTAAGCATATGCGAACGAATACCAACATGTCATCACGACGGTTAATCTACTTCAACCCCGTGGCCGCAAATGCGAGCAGTGCCTTCCCGCACATCAGAGGCCTAACAGCATTCCACCAATCCTTCCCCAACTATGCCCCAACCCCACTAGTACAACTTCCAGAGCTCGCAGCTGAGCTAGGCGTTGGCACCGTTCTCGTGAAAGACGAGAGCAGCCGATTTGGCCTACCATCCTTCAAAGTTTTGGGCGCGTCATGGGGTTGTTTCCGAGCGATTGCAGCGCACCTCGGCCTGCCCTCCACAGTCTCGCTCGATGAACTTTCAAACCGAGCAAAAGAAGCCTCGGTTGTCCTGACGACAGCCTCGATGGGGAACCATGGACGGGCAGTTGCGTTCATGGCTCGACTCCTTGGTATCGAGGCGCGGATCTTCGTTCCTCGGTCTCTAAACCAGTGGACTCGGGATCTTATCGCCGGGGAGGGGGCTCGGTTGATTATTGTTCAGGGCGACTATGATCAGGCGGTGCAGAAGGCTGTGGATGAGACGCGTGTGGGACAGGGTGTACTTCTCATTCAGGATACTGCGTTTGAGGGGTATGAGGGTGTTCCTAGTTGGATCGTGGAGGGATATTCTACTATGATGCATGAAATCCAGAATGAGCTTGCTCGGCTTGGTCTGTCGGGTAGTGTGATGATCACCCCTGCTGGTGTGGGCAGCCTAGCGCATGCGGTCGCGAAGCATTGCAAGTCGCAGAGCACGCCCATGTCTGTAGTCGCCGTTGAGCCTGACACGGCTGCATGTTTGTCCTCTAGCTTGATTGCTGGAAGGCCGGTTACTGTTCAAACTTCTTCCACGATCATGGATGGTATGGACTGCGGCACAGTATCTTCTACTGCCTGGCCCGATCTGCAGCGTTTGGTTGATGCCTGCGTGACCGTCTCATCCTATGAGAGCCACTGCGCTGTGCAGTATCTCACTTCCAAGTCCGTGAAAGCTGGGCCATGCGGAGGCGCATCGTTGGCCGCACTGCGACAACTGGCTACATCAAAGGAGGCTACCTCACTTCTCAGCAAGGATTCTGTGGTCGTTCTTCTAAGCACTGAAGGTGCGCGTGAGTACCCAGTCCCAAAAGACGTGTCTGTTGACGATGTCGTGGGCTTAACTCAAACTCTTACTCAAATCAACTCTTCCAACCCGACCTTGTCTGTAACAGACGGAGTGGGTGAGACTGAAATCGCAAACTATCTGGCCGCCTGGTTCGCCCATCGAGATATCGAGTATCACTGGATTGAGAAGGTCGCTGGACGGCCGTCTATTGTGGGAGTCTTGCGAGGCAGCGGAGGTGGCAAGTCTCTCATGTTCAACGGCCACACAGACACCGTCAGTCTGTCCAGCTACGAGGTAGATCCCCTGTCCGGTTCTATTGGAACCAAGAATGGCAAAGAGGTTGTCTTTGGCCGGGGCTGCCTCGACATGAAGGGGGGTTTGGCTGCAGGGTTAGCTGCCCTCGCAGCAACAAAAGCTAGCGGTTGCGTACCTCGGGGTGATGTCATTGTGGCCGCAGTATCAGATGAAGAGGATGCTTCACAGGGCACTCAGGATGTCATTGAGGCTGGCTGGCGTGCTGATGCCGCTGTACTTCCCGAGCCAACCCAAGGCGCGGTCCTTACTGCCCACAAAGGATTTGTGTGGGTGGAAGTTGATATCCTAGGAGTTGCTGCGCATGGATCCGACCCTGCATCAGGAGAAGATGCCATCCTGTATGCCGGATCCTTTTTGCAGGCCTTGGAGAAGTACCAATTACAGCTTCCAGTAGACGACCTCTTGGGTCAGGGTTCGCTACACTGCGGCTTGATTCGGGGTGGCGAGGAGCCTTCATCCTATCCAGACAAGTGCACTATCACTGTCGAATTCCGCACTGTCCCAGCCCAAACGGAAGAGTCCATCCTGGGAGACATCAGCGCGCTGCTGAAAGAAATTGCCCAACAGAAGCCTCGTTTCAAATACGGAGAGCCGCGCATTACCATGTCGCGCCCCACACAAAAGGTGGCTGCTGATCATCCGTTCGTGCAGAAGGCGGTTGCTTGTGCCACTGCTGTTCTTGGGAGCACGCCTGCCGTTAAGGCTGGTCCGTTTTGGACTGATGCGGCCTTGCTCGGTGCTGTTGGTATCCCGTCCATTGTGTATGGCCCGGCAGGAGAGGGACTTCATGCGAAGGAGGAATGGGTCGAAGTTGATAGTCTTGAACAGTTTGAGAAGGTGTTTACTCGGCTTGTGCAGGACTTTTGTTATTGAATACAGACGTCTGTATATAATTATAGCTTAGAAAAGCATACCAAAATTATTTTGCTATGTTGCCTTTGGATTTCGATAGTATTCCAACCGAAAGATAGCAACTACAATATACTGGTCATCCAGCAAAGTTCCTTGTGCATTTGATATCGTGTACCTGATACCCCAGTAAAGTGATTGTCAAATCCATGCAGCTGAAGACAGCTTGGAAAAAAGCATTAGTTCACAAATGAATGATTTTAATGGAAATAGCCAGGCATGATTGTTGATGATTCTGAGGTTGTAGAGGAAGCTTGGAAGTGTTGTGGCTGGTGTTCTTAACGCCACGGGACTGATCGGCCACATCCAGATCGGCCAACTTTGCCAGACGACATCCCACTTATCATCGCACTATAGCACACCCATCTCGTCATTTCCCAATTTCCAGCAATTGCAATCTGTTTTCTTGAAGATCCCGCGACGATGGCAGACGAATCACCAGCCCAGCGATCCGCCCGACTGCGCCGCGAGCGCCGCGAGGCAAAGATCAAGGAAGGAGGCTCAGCGCGCCTGGACAAAATCACCAGTCTCAGTGGACGCACGCCACAAACTGGTAAGAAATGGAAACCGCATCCTCGGCTTTAACCAAGGAGCTCCCGGTAGCAAAGCAGACATGCCATCTCATCAGCCACGCCAGTACAAACAACGCTAACTGAAGTCAACTACAACAGACCGCGAAGTCTCCCCATCCCCTCAGGCCCAGCGCGCAACTTCCGCATCTCCTTCCCCAGCACCGCAGAATCCCCAGCTCCGGCCGTCGCCCTCGCCTCAACCAGACGTGCAGTCACCAGAAGCGATTCGCGCCCAGCAGGAAGCGTTCTTCTCGATGCTCCGACAATCCGCACCGGAACAAGGCCAGGGCCTGCATCCCGACCCACAAGCGCCAAATGACCTTCAGGCGCAGCAAGAAATATTCCGCGCAATGTTGAGACAATCCGCACAGGACCAAGGACAGGGCCAGCCGCCCGACGAAGCCGAAGACCCCACCATCAAACTTCTGAACTCTCTCATGGGCGCTATACCCGGCGGTGACCCCAATGCCGCAGGATTACCCGGAGTCGGCGCAGGCAGCCAAGCGGCACCCGGATTCTCACCCGCTGCTATCGCATCGATGCTCGGCGTGCCGCCTTTCATCGCCAATATGCTGGGTGGAGCGACGCCGCCGACAGAGGCGGAGCAGAAGCGCGCTCGGGTTTGGAAGACGCTGCACACCGTCTTTGCTTTGGCGGTTGCTGTTTATCTTCTATTTATTATTGGGACTTCGGTTGCGTTGTTCGGTAGTCCCCCGCCAAAGCCTGCGACGGCACAGAATCCCTTTGCGATATTTATGACGGGAGAGCTGCTGTTGACTGGCGGTAAGGTGTTGCTTGGTGGGAAGTCTGGTGGTATGGGAATGGCAGTGCAGCTTTTCAAGGATGTCGTGAGGGATGGTAGCCTTCTGCTGTTTATGTTGGGCATGGGGACTTGGTACAATCGCGAATGGCAGACTACGGCATACTAGAGTAGCATGAGTATGTAGCTTCGTTAACGATCGGCATGGGATGAGCATTTCAATGGCGTATATTATGTGATCGTTATTTCATTATTCGTATACAACTTTTAATAGAAGCTAAGCGGACATGTTTGGGACCGCTCGCTGAGATGGTGGGACCGCGTTGCGTAAAACACTCAAGGCACATGCATCCAAACCCCAATCACCTTCCCATTGATCCATACGAGACCCTTTCTTGAAATGACCCGCCAGATGCTCTGCCCGAGCTGACCAGGTAGACAGTGAACATCCACAGAATCCACATCGGCTTTCGACATTGGCGCCCGATCCGCGCCAGGCTTCTAGGTCAGCCACGGGGGCTTTCGTGCAACTGTGGAACTTGCGCAGATGCTGCCATAGATAATCCTTTCGACTGAATGATCGCTCTTGGGCAGGCTTATCGGCACAGACTTGAAATTCATGCTCTTCCCAATGGGCGGGCGTCGGGAAAAGGACGTCGCAGAAAGGGCATTCAGAAAACTGGAGTTCGAATGCTTGTTGGACGGTGTTGAGATTTGGAGTGCAGACCCAGGAGTCAAGAGTGAGATGGACGCTTTTCTCGTGGCGGGCCCAGTCGTGTTTCTTCTTAAAAGACTGCGTACAGAACGTGCACTGGAAATGATGGTCTACGGCTGCTCCTTGCCGTCCTCGAATTCGTTTGGGTTTAGTTTGTTTGGGGAGTAGTGGGAATGGCAGCCCCGTGTCTGCTGAGGAGTGGTAGCTCCATGCTGAAGAGGCGCTATCAGATGTCTCAGATGCCTTGCTCCCAATGCTCGATACCGAGGATGCCAAATGTGACGAACTCTCGTCGAAATTGAAGAAATCCATGGCAGACCCATCGAGCTGGAACGGGTCAGTGCTGTCGTCCGACTCTATCGAGCCAGAGGCAATGGCATTTTGAATTGCCGCTTCTGGAACAGCTTCATCTTCTGGCGGGGAAGCCTGCCATCGCTCCATGGGAGTCAGGGAAGACAGCGTGCTGGTGACCATTGGGGAGCCTGAGCGAGTACGGGATGTTGAAGAAAGGCCCGCAGTCTGGATCTTTTGCTTCTGACGGCGGCGGGCGTTTGCAAACCAGGTCGATATGCGCTTTTGGGAGAAGCCAGTCTCGTGGGCCATCTGATTCTTTTGCGCATCTGTTGGATAAGGATATTCTTGATTCTGATAGAACCACTCGCGGAGAACTCTAGCTCCTTTTCTGAGAAACTGCTTGGGTTCTTTCCGTCCATCACCATTGTCCATAGTGGTAGCGGGCAATGGGTTTCCATCTTCTGGCACACCGTGGAGATGACCCAATACAGGAGAGAAAGTTTCAAAGCCTGACGGGAGGCGCTTCTCTCCCTTTGCTAAGCTGCATTCTCGAAAAAGGGCTACGCAGCTTGAGCAGGCATTTTTAGGATTTGGATTAGCAGGCGTAGTCCGAATTATCAGACATTGCAGTCGATGCCTGCGACAATGGGCACATGAAATAGGTGGACGATATGCCCCATCAAGCCACTGTGAGACATTGGTGAGGCTTGGTTGCGACAAGGATGGGTCAACATTTTCTCCTGCTAAAGCCGGAGCAGAATCATATACAATTTCTGAAGCCTTAAGTTCTTCATGCTCTCGATATCCAGGTTGTGTATCGGCGACGGAGACGAGGTTTGACTCATAATTTGTCCACTGCGACCATTGCAGATCACCGATGTCTGAGAGAAATGGTTGGAATTCGTAGTCAGTACTTGTATCAAAAGAATGGCTCTCTTGCATCAATTGGGCTGGCTCATTTGTATCCAGCATGCCCTCCAGCTCTATGTCTGATAGAGGCTGCGGCAATGGCTGCCATGTTAAAGGGTTGATGGGTGGCTGTGGAGTCATGCTATATAGCGATGCACAGAGTCGCCGGCGCGGTATGGAGTGAGCCCTTTCTTATATATCGATATTACAGCTCAAACCCCACGAGTAACTTGGCTAGACCCCGTCGTGTTCATGGCAAGCAACTTGCTGATATCGATTGGGTCGGCGGACGAGAGTCCGCGCTAATCCATGTTGGGCCAACGAATGTTCCTCGCCACACTAGTCCAAGAACAGCAGGTACATACCTGCCTAGGTGCCCATGTGGGATATGCATATTATTACTAAGCTTTCACCGCCCCGTGGGCCGATCTCGGGAGCAACCAATGTTTGATCCGTAATGAACCTCGGGGTCAGTGCTGTGGCCTCGTGTTCGATGCGCCTGCGAGACTTTCTCCGGATTCTCCTTGCCGATTTCTCCGAATTCTCCGTGAATTCACGTTTCAGATTATGCACGACGATGTTGGGGTAGTCCAAAGTTCCGAGGTCCGCTCCGGGGCTGAAATCATCCTTGTACGGACAATTAAGGTAGGTATTTACTCGATATCGCAACTAAACAATCGTCCAAGAGATGGCATGTCATGCCAAGATGGAAGAAATGTCAATATCCTGGTCTGATACACGACCAATATGTTCCCAAGAGGCGCAATCTATCAATATCTATGGATATCATTTAAATTGTTTGGCAGCCATGTTGCTTAGGATCAGAATTAAGCTTATCTCATGTTATACAAGACCAAAAAATAGAGCTTGCTCCACGTAGAACTGGAACCACCACGTGTTACGCATGATGTACTAATTGAACTCCATAGTCTGGGGGATCAATAGGCGAATTGGAAGAGGCGTAGAGGTTGATATGGCATCAACGGCAGTCTATGAAGATATTAGACCTGGGGTAGATATGTAGGGCACATAATTAGGCACATAATTCGAATCCACAGGTGGAACAGACCGGAGTTGGCCCTCTCCTCCGGAGTTCGGGTGGGGCGTTTTTGAGTCGCCACTCCCGAGGTCGGTGACTCGGTGAGAAAATTCTTTAGCCAAAAATCGGAATAAAGACGCCGAGTCCGGGTGAAGAAACTAGGCTCGGGAAAAAAGGCTATCCGATATAAGAATAAAAGCCTCAACTTGCAACCTCTAAATGACTATCTACATATGTAAAAACGTATATACAGTATTTTCGAACGTTCTCCAACAAATAATAAACCTTAAAACGGGAATGGCGATCGTCAGTGTATTTATGTGTCAACGATCAGGCAATGTGCGCTACAATGTCGTACCAGAGGTGGGACTGGGGGTGAACTGGGGCAGAATTAGCCTTCGCGACCAATTTCCATCACCAATTAGAATGAGTCAGCAAGGCTAGCCCGGCACTGACATTGGCCAGACATTGGTCATGTCTCCGGATTCGGACCGAACTAAGGCAAGTCATTGGTGAATTCGTCGGGGTTGCATCGAATTTCTGTGGAACCTTCCATTTATTCCAATGGGGCAAAATTCTAAATTTCGAAGGCACGCGAGAAAACGGGGGAACAATAAGATGGCCAGATCTCCTCCCACTTAGCTTTGTTCCTCGTGGGAATTTACTTATTTTTTTGTACCCATCTTCAACACTTTGACTCCTCTGCTTTTTCAACTACACAGAATGGAGGTCAATACAGCACCACCTGCGTATGAGCAGGATAAGATCGCTGAGCGGAAGGATGTGCCATTGGACGAGGAGGGCCAGCTCAAGGCTGGCGAGGTCCACGATGCTTTTGGCAACGAGGAGTACGCTGAGATCAAGTATAAAACCTTGACGTGGTGGTACGTATCCATCTATCATCGAGAAAGGAGTCTGTTATCGACCGTGCTAACGTGTGGTATTTTCAGGCAATGTGGCTTGCTCATGATTTGTGAGTCAGTTTCACTTGGTGTGTTGTCGTTGCCCTCAGCCGTCGCTACCCTGGGCCTCGTCCCCGGTGTCATCCTGATTATCGGCCTTGGAGTTCTCGCAACATACACTGGCTACAATATTGGCCTCTTCCGCGAACGGTATCCTCATATTCAAAACCTGGGTGATGCCGGCGAGATCTTGCTAGGCAAGTTCGGCCGTGAGCTCTTCGGTACTGGCCAGTTCCTCTTCTGTATTTTTGTCATGGGCAGCCACATCCTGACCTTCCGCGTCATGATGAACACCCTGACCAACCACGGCACCTGCTCCATTGTGTTCAGTGTCGTCGGTATGGTTATCTCGCTCCTCCTGTCCATCCCCCGTACAATGAAGGGCATGACTTGGATCTCGTTTGCTTCATTCCTCAGCATCCTAAGCGCCGTGGTGATCACTATGGTAGCGGTGGGAGTCCAAAGCCACCCCGATCGTGTTATCCAAGCCACAGTTGAAACCAACCTGTACACTGCATTCCAGTCTGTTTCAAACATCGTCTTCGCTTACTGCGCCCACGTCGCTTTCTTCGGTTTGATTGCCGAGATGGAGACGCCTCAGGATTTCAAGAAGTCCTTGTTCATGCTCCAGGGCTTTGAGATCTGCCTCTACCTGTCCGCCGCCGTTGTGATTTACTTCTACATTGGCACGGACGTGCATTCCCCTGCTCTCACCTCCGCAGGGCCCCTGATGAGCAAGATTGCCTACGGTGTTGCTATCCCCACCATTGTCGGCGCCGGTGTCGTCAACGGCCATATCGGCTTGAAGTACATCTACTTCCGCCTCTGTTCCAAGTCGGATCTGATGCATCAGCGCAACAAGCGTTCCGTTGGTCTCTGGATTGCTCTTGGTGTGGCTTGCTGGGTCGTTGCGTGGATTATCTCCGAGGCTATTCCTGTCTTCAGCGACCTGAACAGTTTGATCAGTGCTCTTTTCGCTTCCTGGTTCAGCTACGGTCTCTCCGGTATCTACTGGCTCCACCTCAACCGCGGCGAGTGGTTCGCCTCTCCCCGCAAGATTCTCCTTACCATCCTCAACATCGGCATTGCCTGCTTCGGTTTGGCGCTATGCGTTCTTGGCTTATATGCTTCTGGCACGGCTATCAACAAGAACGCCAACAGCAACAGCTTCACCTGCGCCAACACTGATACTTAGATAACTCCATCTTGCTTTATCGTGCTTCATACTGCTGCATATTGCTTCATCTTATTGACGTCACGCACACTGTATATATACCGCATATAGACTATGCAAAGAGCGCACTGGCTGGCTCTAAACATATAAATAATATACTAAATTATCCTGAGCATGCTTGCCTGTCTTAATTATACCTAGATTATACCTTAAGACCAAGAAAGGTATACCTTGCCATCTAAAAGGTCCATGTACATGTTGTATATACACCTCGTACAAAGTCTTCCATACGTCCCTTGGGAAACTTGGCCCTAAGAGATTTACTTTGGATACAGGCTGCGTCGCACATTATGGCAAGTCATGATAGCAATGCTCACTTGACGGTCTGTAGAGCAAAGTCCAGTCCAAATAGTAATTCGGTCGGTGTAGCTGAGGTGGCCCGGCACTTGGAGCGAGATCTATGTGTCACTTTAGACATCTTTGTTCAGATGATCCCATCTCCCATAGATGCCTGTTTTTGCTGGCAGACTGAGCGCTTGTTTGCTACATGCGGCCTATAAAAGGCCTGCCTTTGCTAGATTGAATGATAATACTTTCTTCTTTCTCTCTCTCCCCAATACATGGTAGCTTGGAGCCTCCAAAAATCTCTCAAGTTGACGCTGAAAGTGACTAGAACTTGAGATGAAGTGAAAGACTCCTCTACTCCAACGTGACTCATTCTATTGTTTGCGCCTACAACAGCCACCGCCATCTTCAACCCCCTTCTACTTCATTTGTTATCTCCCTCACATTTACTTCTTCTCTCACATATCCACTTCAAGTCCGCAACCATGCCTTTCAAAAAGCTCAGGAAGAAATTGAAGATTTTGTTTTCCTTCAGAGTGAGACCTGCCACTCACGCGAAATTCCACGAGCCAACAGCATCTCAAATCGCCCCTCAAAGGGGAAATGATAACCTGCTCCAAGTGGCTGAGACCGAGGGGGCTTTGAAAACCTCTCAGGTCCCTTTGTCGTTGGAAAACCTACCAGCTGAGCTCCGACGTCATATCCTTTCGATGGTGGATGTTGACAGCCTCAAGACCCTGGTGCAAGCCTCGCCTATTTACTTTCACCAATACCGACTAGATCGCAAGCTTTTGCTCTGTCAAAGCCTGGAGTCCACACTGGGTAGCGTGACTGCTGATGCATATGCAGTTCACAAGTTCAGCTCCATAAAAGTTGCAACGCGACGTAATCCAGAAGGAGTCCAAAATCCTTTCACGTCCTACCATATGATAAGGTCTCAAGTTTGGTCTGCACCTCTCTACAAAGTGCTCAGCATGGAAGAGGTCACATCTATGGTCAAATTTCATTGCTCAATTGTTCAACCCTTGATGCGATGCTTTGTGACAAGAGCATCGAGTGATCTCACTAAGAAGACAAAAGGATCCCAGATTGAAGAGACTTCGAGCAGGACAGAAGAGACACGACTGATGCGCGAGATTGAGGAGATTTTGAGCAGGACAGAAGATACACGACTGATGTGCGCTTTTTATCGATTCCAACTCTGTTGCAATATTTATGGCCTCGAATCGCGTGATTCTGTCTCCCTTAATAGAAGGATCGCCACCCCTGGTCGCATTCTCAAATACTTCTTATGTACCTTTGACCCCTGGTTGGTAAAACATGTATCCTGTCTCAGTTACTTCACTGAAGAGAAGTTCCAGCAGATTGTCCACAAAATTACACGGGATCTGGGAGAAAGGAGCCCCGGATTTGATGGTAATATCCGCAGTGAGTAGGAATCTCTCGATTCTGAAGTCCACAATTGGAGATATTGCGGGTTGAGAAATGCTAATTTTAGCTTTGAACGAACAGACAACAGTGATAGGTTACTCAAGACACCGATATGCCACGGCCTCGAGCTGCTACACTTCGTCTATTCCAAGATCAAAGATACCGAAGATAACGATCAGCTGATTACGGTGACGAAGTATTCCATGATCTGGCGTTTCAGCGGCTTTCTCGAGGATACTCACAGCGTCTTCGACGTTTGCTTACGATGGCATACACTGCGTTTAGCCCTGGGTATAGCACCAGGGACGCCATTGAACCATTACGCTCTTCCAAGGTGACAATGAACCTAATGGAATTTCCGTGCTCCCACGGCTGGCCTGGATGAGCGTATGGGGTGGAAGTTACAGCAACTCCTCTGGGGAGTACATCCCAGACGCTCTTCGCCAATGAAGATGAGTCATGTGGAACGCAGCCTGTCTCGAGCGCATGAATGCCAAGGAGGCGATGATGAAGCATAGGAGGAGCATCAGGATGACCCTAGGAAGTATTACTGGTACCCAGAAGAAGACACTCTCTGTAATGTGATATCGACAGTTCTTCATTCGACATTATCAGCAAAGACGCACAAGATCTCCTCAAATTTTCCTACGCCAGAAAGCCAGATTGTAGGCATTATTTTATCACCATGATGCATGTAGGAAAAAGGGCCGGGAGTGATGAAGTATCAAATAAAATTTCCAGTCTTTATGATTGATGCAGCCGATGTGGGCGCCGGACTATAGAGAAAGTAGCTGCCCAGGATTTTGTCAGTCCCAATAGTTATATGTAAACCGACCAGCAGGGAAATATTCACTTACCAGACGCTCATCGAGTCCATTCCACAATGTTCTGAGGTCGATGAATGTTGCCGTCGAACTGTTGTCTAGGCCATGGCAAAATATTGGCCCGCGCGGGTGTGCCTCCTGGGAGTAGCAGTCAAGCTGCCTTCGTTGGAAATGTCCAGCGATGGTTCGGTAGTATCACAGTACAGCCTCACCAGAGCGCTCTTTACCTAGGTAAGCTTTTTAGCCCCGTCCTCGATCGTCCCACAAATTTAAGGGGGCTTGTTATGCATGTGTTTCTTTCCCCTAACTGTCCGGGTCGTGCCATACTCTAGGCTCTAGGTGTGAATGCGACACCTATATGATATGGACATGGTGCTTTACCGATGGCACACAGAGGATTAGTGGAGCTTGCGTAGACATCGACCCACGGGCAACTTTCCTGTACGGTTGGAAATGGGCAAGCGGTTGAAAGTGTCTATGATGAGAAATTTGGAAAAAGGCGAGGAAATCCAAGAGAACTGCCCAGGTGGGATTGACTCGAACAGGTTTCCACTTTCCTTGTTTGGCAACTAGGTACCTCATAAACTGACATAAAATAAGAGATCCTTAGAATGTGCCCTCCTCTAAGGGCATTTTCTAAATTAAAAGGACCATTTTAAAAGATCGATTATTCTATCTAACATAATGATGTGAGGCTGCTACTAGGGGAGAGAGAGAAGGAAAAAAATCTCGATTTGAACTAGCAAAAGCAAGCCTTTTTATAGGCTAACAGCAAGCGCTCAGCCTGCCAGAAAACAAGCCTGTGGAATCAGGCATCCATGGGGGATATCTCAATACGTCGGTAATTATAACTATATTGCAGTAACAAGCGTGAATTTTCGAAATGGGGAAATAAGACTTGACCAATTCGTCCATAGATGGACTCCAACCTTTTGGCCACAGCATCACCATTGAAAAATGGACCCAGAGAGACAGAAAGAAACGACAAGGAAAATTCAAAAAGAATATCAAAACTTGGAACGCGAAGACATTATCACGCCCCGACTCGAGCCGTCTGTAGCGGAGCATGCAGCTCTAGCTTGTTGCCAATAGGAGATTCTGGCAAGGATGCGTGAGCACTAGGAGTCTTGTCCACTGGCCCACCTAGCGCATGTAGCACCTGCTCTTTAGTGGCATCGCCTAGTCCAGCAGACTTCAAGGTCCGTCCGTGCTCAAAGTAGTCAAAGCCGCTAACAACCGCGGCCATCTGGATAAGTGCTCTAATAGTTGGCGAAGCCAAGCCACACTTCAAACCGAGCTCATACCAAGGGACCAAGCCATAGAGAACATCCTCCAACAAGTATCGATGATTCAGGGAGGTCGGGGAGCTCTTGGTCTTGTTGTGGACCACGGAGCCTGACGCAAAGTCGTGGTAGTCGGAGTATTCCCGATCATTGTTATAGTTCTGGTTCATGTACATCGTGATGGGTGTGATCTCGAGACCATAGGCGTGGGAAATTGCCAGGCGCTCCTTGTCCACCTTTTCAGTGACACGGGAGACAGCGGGCGACATTCCCTGAGCGTAGAAGTAGAAATCGCCCTTGGTGGCCTCGATCCAGCCTGCATTCATGAGTGCCGCAGGGCAATGTACCACTGGGTTGACGTTGTTCAACCCAACCTCGAGCAAATTCTGACACCACACTAGCTTCTGAGAAAAGATCATCTCCACCTTCTGTCGGAGGCCAAGCTCGGTCTGGGGGTCGAGTCGCTCAACTTGTGTCGTGTTCGGTGGCTCAGCCCAGATTGACAGAGTCTTCTTGCAACCCTTCACAAAGACCGTGTCACACTGGATGCGAGTGGCATAAGGGGAGATGTCAGTCTCGAGGATTGCATGGGCGTTGATCTTGGAGCGCGCAGAGAGGTAGAAGAAATTGCCCACGTTGATGACGAGGGTATGGTTTCGCAAGTCAAATTGACTCAGCAACGTCAAGATCGTGTCTTGTCCATATGAGGGTACTGTGGTCACAATAAAAGGAGAGTGTCGAATGGCAATATAAAGGTCGCTGGTGGTCTTGATTTGGAATTTTCCACTGATCTCTCCAGCTGCATTCAACCAGCCATCGTTCTTCTCGATCATATCGGTCCCACCACGATGATCGGGATGAGCATATAGCATGACTGACTTTCCACGGTTGGCCAGGTCAGCCGCGAAGGCACAGCCACAGGGCCCTGCGCCGATGATAGTGACTGTTGGCACGGAGTCGAAGTTTTCAGCAGCCATGATATTGGTCTAACTTTTGTTCTGAGGGTATCGTTGGTATTGGATTTGGAGGAAAGAAAGGCTTTTAAAGAGTGTACCCGGGGATTTTCAGTTGGGTTGATCGATAGGTCGATTCAAGGAAAGCCTGTCCATTTAAATATTGCCGGCTCAAGTGATCAATGGATCTGCACAAAGTACACGTTTTGTACTGCACGTTCTATCTAGCCCAAGAAGGTAGGATTGACCTGTATCGGATGTAATTGCGTCCCGGCTCCTGCCCTATCCGTTGTATGCCACCCAGTGATCATCCAAGGGAACAATCAGGTTGCGTCATGTGAATGTTCTGGCATATGCTCTTAACGAGGACCATGTGTACAACGTGCACTGGATGGGGTACAATATACGATGATGTGATTATATGGTCTAGTACACCTACTGCAAATATTCAATATAACTTGATAGAATTGACAAGTGTGGATCTTCACGAGCATCTTGTCTATTTGAGTCGACACAAGCCTTCAGCTCAACGGGTTAATTGGCTATAAAGGTGAATTCATTACACAATGAAAATTGCAGATCATCACATAATTCGAGTCTAGAAATCTAAGCGAGCACATCACGATTGAAGATCAGGGATGCGCGTTCAGGGTTTCATTGTCTGCAGGATCTCAAACGTCCTTTTTAGTCTGATACTCCTTGTTCATGGCATCCTTCACACTTGTTTATTGAGTTTAATGTTAGTGCGCATCTGATTGATTTCATCGCATGAAATGGCCGAATAACGCCTTGGAAATTCTCGAACGATCTGATAGATCACCTGGGAATTTTAACGGGCAAACAAGCTTCCGAGCATGTGGGTCTAGAGGGGACCCAGGTGGCCGGCCCTATGGGGAGGATATGGCCAATCAGGAAAGCCCATCAGAAGCATGTGAGCTTGTCTCAACCCTGCAGATCTCCAGCCCAGGGGTTTCCCGAATATCAACCCACCAGATCCCAGGGGATCCCGATGCCTCCGATGCCTCCCGAGCCGAAAGCCACTCAATATTGCCCGAAAGTTACGCGTCGCCGAGAATACTACCACTAAGTAATGACTAGCGCTTCGATGGATCAATTTTGAGGAGTCGATCATTCTGTTCGAGACTGTCTATCACATCATCCAAATTCTTCCGATTGTCGCAGTGGAACCCTTCTCCTAATTTACGTCACGGTGCGTTGTGGCCTTTTTCGTGTTGGATCGACGATGACTTGTTCATTGCGAATCAAGTGGAAAAGGGGACGAGCAAAATCTCATAATTGTCAAATGGTCCAATCCATTCAGGTTGTTTCGACTCTCCTACACGTGTTCCAACGACTTGAGCAGGAATGAATTCTGAAATCACGCTTGCAGAGGCTCTGCCTCCACCGTACAGCTGCTTTAGCAGCGCCAAAAAAAGATACATCGTCGCTACAGCCGCTGGGGCTGGTCTATTTTCCTCCTTGTCGGCCCAGATCTATTTCCCAGCCCTGAACACACTGGCCAGCGACCTCAATGTATCAGCTTCCATGATCAACCTGACGGTGACGAGTTACATGGTAAGGATGTCCCATTTGATGCAAATAACACCGCCCATATGTTAACAGATAGGGATAACTATAACAGATCTTCCAAGGAATTGCGCCCATGTTCATCGGCGACTTTGCAGACAGAACAGGTCGTCGACCAGCTTATATAATTTGTTTTATTATTTATATCGCATCAAATATCGGACTGGCTTTGCAGGACAGCTATGCTGCTCTGATTGTATTGCGATGCTTGCAGAGTTCCGGGATCAGCAGTAGCGTGGCGCTCTCCGCGGCTACCGTGGCTGATATCAGCACGAAACAGGAACGAGGATCGATGATGGGCTTTGTGATGGCTGGGAATTTCATGGGTCCCGCCATTGGTCCGATTATCGGAGGTCTTTTAGCCCAATATCTGGGCTGGCGATCGATCTTCTGGTTCCTCACCATCGCGTCCGGCGTATTCATGTTGCCTCTCCTCCTCTTCCTTCCCGAGACAGCCAGAAACGTCGTTGGCGACGGCTCGTCTCCTGCCCAGCGGTGGAATCGGCCCTTGATCCACCTTTTCTCTCGCCATAATGGGGACAAGCAGGGTCCTTCCGACAAGGATAGTCTTGATCGACCTGACAGCAGCGATTCCCCAAAGAAAATCATTGAGCACAAGCTCAAGTTCCCCAACCCCCTGAAGCCCTTGAGACTTGTATTCCATCCGAACTCGATCATCATTCTTTTGGTGACGGGAATTATCATGGGTGGAAACATGACGGTTCTCTCGTCTATCACGGAGATATACACGGCGCAGTACGGCCTAGACGAGCTTGAGATTGGTCTATGCTATATCTCGCTGGGTACAGGGTCTATCGTGGCCTCAGTTGTGACAGGGCGCCTTCTGGACTGGAACTACAGACGCATGGCTACCAACAAAGCCGCCAATTCTACTACCCTCGAACAAGACACAACCGAGGGTTCGATCCCTGTCGAGAAGGCCCGTAGTATGGTTACTATTCCCCTCGTGGTTCTCGGTAGTGTCACCGTGCTGGCCTTTGGCTGGGTTTTGAAGTACGGTGCCCCTCTTGCGGCTCCAGAAGTGCTTCTGTTTTTTGTTGGCGTAGGGCAGACTGGCGGTTTCATCTCCACGTCTACCCTGCTGGTCGACCTGCACAACGCTAACCCGGCCGCTGCTACCGCTGCTAATAACTTGGTGCGGTCGTTCTTCTCGGCCGGGGCCTCGGCTGCCATCGATCCTATGCTGAGAGCAATGGGTCGGGGATGGACATTCACGCTAGTGGCATTCATCTTGCTAGCGACGATTCCATTCCTGCTGTTGCTCTGTGGGATGTGGCGGCAAAAAGAAGACTCCCCAGAGAAATCTGAGGGTTGAGAAAAGCCCCTGGCCATTACAGATAGAAATACACCCCGGGGAGACAAAATGCTCCACAGACTTGAAATGCGCCACCATGATTGCTGCTTGACGATTGTTCAATTACTGGACTTTACCCGTAGATTCAGACTGCCCGAGATATCTCCTGGGAAGCCCTAGCGTAAGTCTCGAAAATACATACATTGTGTGTCGATCTCTAGAATATCCCAGATGAGCATTCTGCTCGCCTGCCTAGGTAGTTCCTAAGGCGATCGATCTAGCGATTTTGGCTATGGAAGTGCATGCTTCCCAGCATCTGATTTAATAACCTTAGGTACCTAAGCGTCCACTCATGTAATCGCCTTCTGAAGGACAGTCCGATCGTTCTGGATGCTGAGTTTCTTTACCGCCTCCTCCAAGGGAAATAATCCCAGCGTAAACCCCTCCTCGACCCCAGCAGATCCAGCAACCACCCCTTCATCCAGGGCAGCAATATACTACCAAATAATCTTAACATCATTAACACTATCACCGACTAGTGCCTGCCGCATGGTTATCATAAAGGGCTCGGTGAGATCCGGGTAAGAGCGAGGTTTGTCTGGCATGTCCTTGTTCGTCCATCGGGGACGCACGAGTACACATCGTGACGGGATGGAGGTGGGCTTGATTGCCGGTCTGTTCGCGGACTTCGCGCAGTGCGGCCTCGTGCCGGGATTCGCCGCAGTTGCGACGTCCCTTGGCGAGGAGCCATTCGTTCTTCGCGTGCTAATGGATAAGGCATACAGTTTTATTTTGGGCGGACAGGTCGAATAGGATAGCCCGGCAGCTTTCGACGAATTGTTCCGAGGCGTATTTGGTGGTGGTATTAGGTGAAGTTGCCATGGATGGCTACCGTCGTCAGACGGTCAGTCTCAAGTTGGAGGATAACTATATTAGCTCAAAGGATGTACTCGCTGTGCTCACCAAATTGGTTTCGTTTGGAGAGGGGGTTGGAGAGGAAGTTCGCTGGCAAAAGGCAGATTGGGTTGAATCCAGGTCAGCAGACGATAATTTACCCCTCATTGCTAAGGGCAACTACGAAATGACCCTGAGCTGCCTGCCTCACACGGCCTACGGAGGTCGACCCCCAAAAATTCAGCTGAGTTTATTTGCTTTTTCAAAAAAGCACTAGCCTGTTATAGTGCTATTGACCATTATCTTTATCTCGTTCGTGTTCAATGACACGCATACAGATCGCTATCACGATGGCCGATCCGGTGAAGATAACTAGAACTCTCAAAACAGATGGTCTGCCGCCGGCAAGACATTATCTGACAGCCTCGGGGGTGAGTCTGCTCGCAAGGTTGGTCCTAACCAGGGAAATTGCACTACTACTTGACGATGTTTCAGATAGACAGGCCAATTTCAATCTCACGCAGATCTCCCAAGCCTGATTTGCGCTGCATTATGGAATACAAGCACATGGAAAAGCAAATCTTGGAATTGTTGCAGAAATTGAAAGATATGGGCAGAGCTATGGAAGCACTGCCGGACATATCCTGGACGAGAATGTGGGATCTGCAGTTGTGAGACCAGGGGTTCATGGGTGTGGAGAAAGTGGAGATCGTACGGTCCTTCCAAGGTTCCGAGGTCGGCCCGGGGTACCTTGGTCTTACTTCAGACATCCCACCACTGGAGTATGGCGAAGCAAGCATCTAATGAGTATTAAATGTAAAGAGAGAGAAAGGAACAAATTGAGGGCTTTTGCTGAGCCCTCCGGTCACATACACCAAACTTTAGCTTCTTAAAATGCGAGAAAGCCCCTTGGAGTCTCAAGTCTATATCTACCAGTAACTGCACATTTATTGCTCTGGAACTAGTACTTCAGTTGAGAATCGACAGCTGATATATACAACATAAAGTAGCAGGAAATCAAGACCTCTGCCATGAGAGCATCTCACTGCACCCCATAGGCATATTGTGAAGTGAAATTATGGCCAATATCCATGATTCACAACCTGGAAATGCGAACGAAGTCACAAAAGTTGAAGATTTACTCCAAAACACCCTCTCCAACGCAGCGCTTCAGAGGGTAAGCATCTCCCAAGCAGGTAGTAACAACACCCTTAACCCAGGACAAGGAATTCGCTCCGTAGGTGTAAGTATCATGGGTATAAGAATCCGCCTGGTAGAATTCGTACTGTCCACTTCCGGGCTGTCCGCTGAATACGTATCCCCTCTTGCGATTGACCAGGGGGTTGCTAACAATGGCACCCCACTTGTTCTTCGGGATTGTCATGGTGACCGTGCCGGTGAGAGTAGCCGTTTCGGTGTACTGGTAGGTGACGGTGGTGCCGATTGCTAGGAACTCTTCCACGGTAGCGGTAAACGATTGAGCAACCGAGATGCTGTTTGCGATCATCTGGCCTGATGCCATAGCAGCTGTGGCATCGGCTTGGTTGGCATGCACGATGGTAGACATCGGGACGTCCCAGTTGAGGAATTTCTGGTCAGGAAGAGGGATGATGAATTGGGCACCGGAGCGCTTGCTCAGACGTTTTGAGAGGCTGGAATCATCAGATCCGGTCTCAATGAACTTCGGGAGAGAATCGGTAGGCGGAGATAGGGAGACTCCAGGTAGATGGGCAGCGAGATCTCTCTTGTTGATAGTCTGTGTGGTGCCATCTTCTAGAAGTAAAAGAGCTGTATCGGCCGTATTGGCTGGCAGGGCAGAGACGAGTGCACTGTTGGCACAGAGAGAAGCAAGGAAGACAAGGTTGAACTTCATGATGTCCAACAGAGAATTGGTAAAGGTCCGTGGATATTGACCAAGAATGGATCTTGAGAAAAGTTATAAATCCGTGATGGAAAGGACAATCTATTTAGAGTCGCTCAGAGAAGGCAACGGTTTTAAAACTGCCAGAAAAAAACGGTGTACTTTGTCTTGTCGGACTAGACGAATCCATCATCCGGAGCCATATTGCCGCAATAGATCTGCGATAACCATACTCCCTAGAAGTCCAGGATATTCACGCAGGAACCCGCCTTGTTTCACTTGCATACTTCCGAGAAATAGCCGGGGATCTACCGGTGATGGTATCAAGCCATGGCGGAGAGACATTGCGACAGTTTAATCAATTTAACTTCTCCTGAGAGGTCCGAATGATGATGTAGATCATGGGCCTCTACCTGTGAGTCTACTGGTCAAATCCATTGGTCCTGAAGGAAACCAGGGCACCTGAGACCTGGGGAGTGTAACGGCTATGGGGCGCATCGTTGATCCTGTTGATCCTGATAAAGGTGACGATGTGAGACAAACGCCTTGGGGGCCAAACCCAGTTCATCCGAAGTACTCCGCAAGGAATAGTAGGAACGCAGCTTGAAACTGACCATTTTTGAGTGCCTTTATGAAGCAAATATCGATTATAGAAATTAAGATTCATCTTGCGAATATAAACCCACTTGAGATAAATACTGGAATCGTCAATCATGGGGCTCCACGGGCCACGGTTGTACCTAGGTACGATCCGTGGATATGCAGTCTACTCCGTACACGTGGTGATGTCCCGGAACCTAAATGCCTACCTAAACTCTAAACTCTTGCAGATCAGCTCTAAAGTCGATGTCGTTGTGAGACATAGCCCACAGCTAGTGACCTTGCAGGATGACAGGAGGGACCATGAAACACCATATATGCAATTCGGGAAAGGAACAACAAAGATCATCGTTCCAATGGAGATTGCTCGGAGATTCTGTCTTAGTTGTCTCACTTCAAGGAAGGGGATCTGTATGACCTGACGTTCCGCCAGGCAAACTCAATTCAGAAGCACTATCTAGATCCTTTTTAACGTACTTCTTTGGCTTTTCAAGCATCATTTAAATTTACGCCTGCCTCCCAATCCTCGAAAGCCAGTCCGATAATAGCCTCTGATAAACATTATCATCAACATGAAGTCTATTTCACTTATTGTCGCAGCTCTTGCTGTTGGGTAAGTCCTTCTCCGAATTGACATGTTTGATAAGGCACTGATTCTATGCAGTGCTTTCGCAGATGTCCACACTCAAGGTGTTTGCATCGATACCCCTGGCGAGGGAGTGGTATGTACAATTTGGAGACTTGTACCACCGAGGGAAAGCAATTCTAACTACATCATAGGAGGTTTACAACAGAGCTGCGACTGAAAAGGCATGCACTGCTTATAAAAACCGAAACACTGGTGGCAAGCAATGGGATACATGCCCCGATTGTACGCTTCTGAACGAGAAGGACCTGCTGTACTATTGCGAGTCCAAGGGAGCCCACATTGGAGGAGATGAGCTAAACTATTACTGCAAGCAAAATGGCGCAGGTGACAGCGTTGCTTGGTGAGGAGGCTGAGGAGAGCAGCCAGGATTGAGGAACGATATCACTTCTTGCACTTTGTATTTCAACCGATGCGAGCTGAATTTATTTAAGCTGATGCTGCGTTTTTGGGCTGATGCTATATGTCTGCACCGTGTTGGGGTCCCGTTGACACTCCTTCAGTTGTTGTGTTCCGACACTCGTAATGTAAACCCGCCGGAAGGGTCGTCGGATTGTCGGGTTGTCAGTTGGGTTTCGCTTATTAGTAGCTACTAGTTATAGATCCCTAGTAAGTTAGCATAACCTATAGTACTAGGGATTACTAGTACTAAGTACTCCAAGATATTATAAACTTGGTAGCTACTATATATTACTAGCATTCAAAGAATAATATTGGAAGAAGGATCTCCAGCAAATAAAATTATAACTAGAGGCGACGGGAAGACAGGTGATGGAATGAAATTCGGTACCTTCAAGCAGAATCGGCAAATGTCGAGAACCTCTGTTGAGAATCCCATTCGGCCAAAAGGCCTACAGTTGCAATGACCGAGAATCCTTCTAGTATTTTCCAACAACTTCTGCATCCGAGTTTGCGAGTGAGACCACAAAGTAGGGAAGATGCCATCCTCAGGTAAATTCTGGGGTAATTTACACGCCTAGATATACCTTGGCTAATACAGCGTACGCTAGTTCGGATCTCGGGAAGGACATCAGAGTACGTCGCAAGGGAGAGGAGCACTACGAGTATGAAGTTTGTTAGCGGCCACAGCTGAATCCGTGTCCTTGAGACGGATCATATATCAGTTTTGGTGATGCTCACCCTAGCTACTTGGGCATCTTGTGTGACGCTGCGCTAAACGGTGCTGTGTGGATGCGGGTACAGTCCCCTCAATCGTCTATAGGACAATCAATGATCGCGAGGCTCATATTTGCTATCACATATTTAGGGAATGTGCCAAGCGACTATGCTGAGATAACGCCCTAGTATTCGGTAGTTTCTCCCGATCTCCCAGAAAATGTCCGAAGTGCCTGAATTGAAGAATGCTAAGTCTGAAGCTCTACGGGAAAGGCTTCGGTGACTTGGCCAGTTCCTTGGCCTTGGAATGGGACAGGCATTGTCATTACCCGGGCTTTATACCTTGGATCCAAGACAGTCCATACAATCCCAACATAGTCGGCATTGTTCGCGACCCCTTGTGCAACAATGTGCTGGTCTGACAACGATGGCCCTGGGGTATCATGACAAAAGAGACGTCTCATTGGGGGGCGGGGGCGGGGCATGGCAGGTATTCAGGAAGTAATGGGCCAGTTAGTCATTTGAGCGTGAATGCAAGCTTCAACATGAGAAGTTTTTCTATCATAATTAACAAACTATCCTATTCACCTTGACCAGCCACGTGATCCTGTGAGTGGACGATATCCTAGCGACTCCATTCATGTGACAGTAGAATGCATAGCTGGACATTCCCAATAACCTTCTAGACCGCGACAACTATCTGATTCATTTGTTTGTTTGTCGCCAATCCTGTGATAGCCACGATCTGGCCCTTTCCTTTTGCCAAATCTTAAAAAGTCCCAAATAGGCCAGGCCCACAAATGTGAGCCTTGCATCCGCAGAATGCAGCGTGCCGTACCTTAGAACGCTAAGCCCTGTGCCCGAAGTGTTGAAATGAATGGTGCTTGACAAAAATAGCAATGGACCCGATGAAGAGGACACAATAACACGGTTACATTTCTCATGGAAGGAGAATTCACGCACTTTACGAAAAGGAAAGCGGAATTATTTTCAGCTGCTGCTGGGCCATACAATCCGATAATCCATATATGGTTTGGGGTATCCCAGCCCTAAACTCAGACAATGCTTACGATTCGCACATCAGTATGCCGATCATGGCTGATCTTTTGGAATTGAGTCCACTCACACTACACTATGCCTACTTTATTTTCACGCCTGCCATCGGCAGTGTCATATTATACACGGCTTCGTCGGATATCCACGGTCTCCACTATTCTGATGCTTTGTTCATGTGCTTCAGCGCTATGACGGGGACTGGGCTGAGCGTGGTACGTCCTCCACTACCGATACTTGGCATCCTGATATGATGGCTGACTATTTCTAAGATTGACCTGTCTACGCTAAACCCTTTACAACAGGGCACCCTGTTTTGCCTTCTTATTCTCGGACATGCATTTCCTATCTTCGCAATCATCTCTCTATTTCGTGTCTGGAAGTTCCGGTCCGCTCAGAGAGATAATTCAGACAGGGGAAAGGAAAAGAAAATGGCCTGTAACGAAGAGGGTGCTCTGTCTGCCAAGGGTATAGGCAACGCAAAAGCCACTACCGTAGTGAGGGAATTGCAACCAGATGCTTCGTCTTCCTGCGAGCCCGAAGGATCATGCGAGGACTATGGCTTTATCGTTGTCACAGACCCGAGACATCCCGACAGAAGTCAGCAGGTCACTTCCATTATTGTGGACGACAAGAAGGATGTTGGGAATTGGAAGGCACATATCCCACGCCTGAGTTCCTGGTTAAAGGGCATGGTGCGACGAGCAGCCAACCCTCTCTCCTGCAGAGAACCAATCAACTGCAAAGAAATAGGCGAGGTAGAGTGCAGGGCACTTTTGTTAACGGCAGTATTTATCATACTATATTTCATCGGTTTCCTCGTTCTTGGTATCGTGGGTATCGGCCTCTGGTCCAAGTTCGTCCGCCCAGACATTCCAAGGGAGGATGGAGCCTCCCCTTTCTGGGCAGGAGCTTTTCTTGCTACATCTGCACTCTGCAACAACGGCATGTCTCTCATTGATGCTAATATGGGCGGTTATCAAAATGAGTGGGTGATTTGCCCCCGTTGTCAAGGCGTTTTGTTGACACGATCCACAGGCCCTTTCCGCTTCTTGCCTGCGGCTTTCTTATCCTTGCCGGAAACACACTTTTCCCTTGTTTATTAAGATTGCTGATTTGGGGTTTGAGAAAGATGTTGCCGAATAACCCCACTTGGCAGTCGTGGCGACGAACTTTCGATTTTACCCTCAGTGATTCCCAAAAGGCCTGCGCTTACTTATACCCTGCTTCGCATACATGGTTTATATTGGGCACAGTCGTTGTTCTCAATGCCATCATGTGGGGTGCTTTCGAGGTCTCTGCCATCAATAACGAGGAGATTGGCTCTCTTCCAGTCGGGTTCCGGGTCCTAGATGGGCTTTTCCAGGCTTTAGGTATTTATTTCTGGTCATCCATCATGGATTAGAACTGACGCAAAATAAAGCTGTGCGTGGCGGTGGATTCACTGTTGTGGCATTCGATCGATTGCCACAGGGGTTGCTTATTCTATACGGTATGTGCTTCTTCATCCAAAAATGGGAGTCCTGCTTTGACTAGGCAACTTGCTAAGCGAATTCTAGTTTTCATGATGGTGAGAACTGATTATTCTGTTAAACAAAAATATCAGTAGCTAAACATGCCGGGTTCTAGTATATTTCTGCTTTCCCCGTCTCAGCCACCATTAGGTATGGCAACTCCCAATCTCGTGGTTGAAATTCGATTCTCACATATAATAGCATGGAAAAAATGGCAAAAACCCAGTTCACAGACCCGCTTCAAAAAGAATGCCATCCATCGAGCCTCCCAAGTCTTCCTCACGCCCGTTTCGTTTACCAACAACTTCGCTCTCAATTCTGTCGCGATATTTGGTGGCTCTCCCTCGCCATTCTTCTTATAACCATTACTGAATCAGATCACTTCGAAGCCGATCCCTTGGCTTTTTCTACCTTCAGAATTATTTTTGAAGCCGTGTCTGCATACAGCTATGTCGGTGTGAGTGTTGGTTATCCCGGCCAAAGCTATTCGTTTTGTGGTGCGTGGCACACATTTAGCAAGCTATTGCTAATTGCAGTTGCATTGCGAGGAAGGCATCGTGGCCTGTCTGCTGTTTTTGCTAATGCCGATCTTTCTCCCGAACCACGGGGAGTCATCAGAGAAGAAGACATGCGGTTGGAGAAGGACAGACATGCAAATACTAAGGAAACGTTGGTTGGCTGCGTTTAAGATACCCCAAAGCGATCCACATTTTTAGCGACATGCACCCTCGGCCCATGAGCTTTTATTCAATGCACTTGTTCCAAGGCTTTTAAGATTCTTTCATCACCGCAAGAGCCCTCCTAGATCTCAGTGACTACCAGCACTAGCTTTTTCCCCTTTTGATGGCCTTGATCTTTCCCCTCCCCCCAATCCTTCCTCTTTCGCTTGTGCTCTTTCCTATACAATGATATGCGAAACCAGTTTTACCTGCAATCGTCTCGCTTTGTTTCCCAGGGCCCACCCCAAGGCACCAGTCCAATGAGGCAGTAAAATTATAGTAAGTTACCACCTGGGCTAGTTCCCACCCCTCTTCAACATAGTTTACGCGTTGACAGCACGGAGTCCTCTACCTTCGGTAATTTGTCCTCCAACGACTTCTATCTCCAATATTATCTTCTGTTCTATTCTACTCGCATCTTAAACAAATTTATCGGAGCCTATCTTTATGTTGTATACGCCAACCCTCCCCACCCGGCAGAGGAGATATGGTATGTACTGCTCCAGCGTTCCAACATAAGACTGTTTCATGTAGCATAACAAGTTCAGGCTTAGGACTAGACATTGGTTCAAAAAAGGGGTTAAATGCAAACTCAATGTCTATGCCGTGCTATGGGGAAGATAATCAATTAAATAGCGGTTATACACGGAGTACTACACTGCGAAACCCCTGTCGCGCCCTGACCTTTCAGCATATCCACCCCCACTTTTCCTTGGACATTGAGAACTTAGAAGATAATTACGACGGCTAGTGAATTCTACAGTATCAGTACAATATCAGTATCGTAAGATGCCACCGGGTACTGCGTGAATTTGCATCGCCCCATGCCTCCCGAGGTCGATTTAGAAGGATGATAAACCAAGAAAAGCCTCCAGGGCTTATGTTTAGCAGAAACGGTGGCGCTCCTCAACAGCCTTATGTTACATCGCGTATAAAGCTCTTCACTGGCCTCGCTCAGTGCCTGGGGCGATGGCAGGGTTCCCAAACTAGATCCATACACCTAGATAACCGACGGGATTTGAGCGAAGATGGAAATTTTGGAGACAAAGGCAAAACAATAAATTGAAAGGAAGATTTGATGATACTATTCCCATGTAACAATGATCTCTTCCGAGGATGCCCGAGGTGACAGATTCGCAAATTCATTGATAGAAGTACCCTTTGTATGTTAATGCAATACAAACTGTACTTATATTCAAAGTTTGCCACCCGCATTTCTTAAACACGAAATTGAGTCTCAGGAAGGCAAATTGATGTCATATCAAATGTACTCTTCCAAGGTTTGATTTGCAAAATTAGGTCAACCTATTGCATTGGAAGATCCCTTGTTCTTATATTAAAATGGTGGGATCAAAGAAGTACAACATACATACATTTTTGAGGTTCCCTTAAACTATACTATAGATGATACGCTCTGCTTCATATGAGTCCATTAAATAATATAGTCCTGACACAATATATTCTGAACTACGTTCATTTCCTACCTGTATAGTATTGTGGTAGAGCAATATGACTTTGAAAAAATTTAGACACTAGGTACCATTTGTATGGCGGTCCCACACAAAATGTACTTATATCCAGAACTTTTGCACTAAACTCCCTACAATAGTCTTTGCATTGCGATTAATGAAACGCAGTTCTAAGGAGTACGCTAAACAGGGATTCCCACACCCCGCATCCCTAAGACAATGGATCGGATCCATGCGGAATTCACTCGACCCCAATGCCCTGAAACAAGACTAGAGCCCAACCCGCCAAGACCCGGGGTTTTGGGAGACAAACAATGCCATGACCGAATCTCCCGAGGCCAGGCCCCCGAGGCGCCTGACAGCCAAGCCTCGCTTCGAGAAAATTCTAGTTCCCATCTTGCCGCAAAGCTAAACGCCACCGTCGGATTCTTCCAAGGTTTATGCACAATTACTTTAAAACTACATACAACATACCCGTGAGGACTGGTCTTTTAGAGGCAAATTGTAAGATCTGGGGTTGAAGTTGGGGTAAACCTAATCCATGCACAGTACATAAATCTTTGACTAAATTTTTCTAAACGTTATCGCCGAGATGGTTGCCTCAAAAACATCCTACGCCGGCCCGGGTTCGCCGGGCCGGTAGAATCTATCATCAGGGTGCAGACCGCGTACAGGGTTGGCTCGCCCGACGCCGAATACCCCACAAATATGGGCGGCGCACCGGTGAAGATGCGCTTATATAATCATTTTCCGGTCTCGGTAACCCAAACCCATGAACTCATTTTTCAACGCCGTGTTTGAAATCGCAACCTCATTGGCATTCTACCCCGGAGAACACCCCAGAGTGTGCTTAAGCGAGTTCGTGATTAGACGATTGCCCTCCCCACAGTCACGAGCAGCTAAACTAGCATTACATATCTGGTAATAGAATCTTCTCTTAACCTTTATCTCCCACGCCAAGCAAAAGCTCTGGGCCAACCGTTCTTCTTTGGGCCTCCACACGCGATTTTCTGTGTCTTTCCTCTGTCCCCGGACGTTCTCCTTTCTTCACTTTTCCATATCACATACTATTCAACAATATGAGTCTCCCCGAAGCACCTCGTCCTATTCAGGACCATGAAGTATACAATGACTCAACCGACATGGAGAAGAAGGCCTATCCAGTCGATCCCAATGAGGATCCCTTTGGAAACGAAGAATCTGGGGAAGTGAAGTATCGCATCATGCCTTGGTGGTTAGTATCTCACTCTGTTTACTGTTTGTATTGCATCAAGAAGCGCAGTTCTGACTTTTATATAGGCAAGCTGGAACCCGTGAGCACCCGTCATTAACCCCAATCAACAGGAACCCCTTTCTAATATTGTTCATCTAGTGATGGTCGCTGAAAACATCTCGCTTGGTATTCTATCTCTTCCGTCTGCAGTAGCAACCCTCGGAATTGTCCCGTAAGAAAATGTCTGCCTCTACGATACAGGAAGAAAGCTGACATCTTTTAGGGCATTTGTCATCATTATGTTCTTGTCCGGCATCTCCTGGTACACTGGATACACCATGGGCCAGTTCAAGAAGCGTTTTCCCCAGGTGCACAGCATGGGTGATGCTGGTGAGCTTCTTCTAGGCCCCATCGGGCGCGAGATTTTCTTCGTCGGTCAGCTGCTGTTCATCATCTTCTTGATGGCCAGTCATATTCTCACCTTCTCCGTATTGTTCAACACCATCACGAACCACGGAACCTGCACCATTGTCTTCGGAGTTGTCGGCTTGGTGGTCAGCTGTCTTGCGGCCCTCCCACGCACAGCAGAGAAGGTCTTCTGGATGTCCATCATCTCCGCCATCAGTATCCTGGTAGCCACCCTCGTTACCATGATTGCTATCGGTGTCCAGGCCCCCGATAATGTCCAGAACGATATCGTCACGACCCCGACCTTCCAGGAAGGTTTCTTGGCCGTCACCAACATCGTCTTCGCCTTCATTGCCCACGTCTCTTTCTTCGGTATCATGTCGGAAATGCAGGATCCCCGCGACTTCCCCAAAGCCCTCGCTATGCTGCAGATTATCGATACTACTATGTATGTTGTGACTGCTATGGTCATCTACTGCTATGCCGGCCCGACTGTCGCATCTCCGGCCCTGTCTTCCGCTGGACCTATGATGAAGAAGGTTGCCTACGGTCTTGCCATCCCAACGGTGTGTTATTTGTCTCCTTGTGGCTCATCGGGAGTCTGTTCTAATCTCTCATAGGTTATTGTTGCCGGTGTTGTTTTCGGCCACGTTGCTTGCAAGTATATCTATGTTCGAATCTTCCGCGGCGAGCGTTCGCACCACATGCACCAGAAGACTTTCTTGGCTACGGGCACATGGGTCGCTATCGGCCTGAGCACCTGGACTATTGCGTGGATCATCGCCGAGTCCATTCCAGTCTTCAACGAGTTGCTGAGTCTGATTGTATGTTCTCTAACTGTTTATTACTGTGCGTGTACTAATTTGTTGTGCAGAGCGCCCTATTTGGAAGCTGGTTTAGCTGTAAGTCGAGTCCTGAGACTAAGACATGACGAAATTGATTGCTAACTGAGAACAGACGGCCTCCCTGCCATTTTCTGGCTCTACATGAACTGGGGACACTGGTTTGCGTCGACTGGAAAGTCCGTCCTGACTATTGTCAACGTGATCATTCTTGGAATTGCTTGTGCTATTGTATGTTTCGCCTCCCCGCGTGATTCTGAACTTCCTGCTGACAAGACTAGTGTGGATTGGGGCTCTATGTCTCGGGCGTGGCTATCAACGAGAGCTCGTCCAAGGCTAGCTGGACTTGTGCCAACAATGCCACCTAAACTCGGTTATCACGGTGAACATATTTTATGTCTCCAGTGTTGGAAACGGTTGTTTTATAGATTTGTTTTGGTAAGGATTGACTGATATGGCATCAATTGGCTGGGCCATTGTAAATAGACTGGTGTTCAACTTTACATGTATATCTTGCGTGCGCAGGTGTTGATATTTAAAGGATGTTATTACTTGAAATTACAAGCTGAGTTCTCATTGACACGACATCTTATTTTCTTCTCTTGTACATCATCATCATTCATCTCTTCTACTCTACATCATATTCTTCTCTTGTACAAAGTGAGCCGTAAGACATGGCCTGAATTATCTGACAAGGTGCCCAATTAATTTAGGGCTTCTTCTCCTCCGACAACCCCATGCATTCCGCCATGCTGAAGAAGATGTCGGTCGAGTCATAGACACCTGAAAACAGCTCCTGGCAAGGGCCACGCGCGTAGACTGGCACGTCGGTCAACGAGTGGACACCCTTACCCGAATCAAGGGGCAAGGTTCCATTGACCACGAAACCAGTGACCGCATCCTTGTAGTAAGCAACGTACCCGTGGGTCTTGTCCTCCGCAGCAGGCTTGCGGGGACCCTCGCTGTGGACGCGATAATCCTCGCGGTGGTCAGGGAAGGCAACAGTACCCGAGTGCAGGGTGTATCTCGGGTCCCATTGGGCAGGGAAGTGTACGCCCTCGGAGTACTTCAAGGCGTTGGATCCGGCGACGGTGTATTGGGACAAGCCGGAGTTTTCGTAGTAGCCGACCGCGTTGCGCTTGCTGCGGTCGTCAGTCTGCGCCTCCATGTACTCGGTGTCGACGGAGCCGGTCACGTCGAAGCCGTGGCCGTGGTCGGCTGTGACGACGATGAGGGTGTCCTCAAGCTGGCCCAGCTCCTCAAGCTTCTGGATTGTTGCGCGCACGGTATCGTCGAGCTCGAGAAGCTCGCCAAGGGCACGGTCGTAGTCCAAAGTGTGCATCTGCTTGTCGATGCTGGCGGCCTCGGACATCAGGAACCAGCCGTCCTTGCGGTGGCGCTTGTCGAGAACGTCGATCGCCTTGAGGGTCATCTCCTTGAGTCCGGGCTGATCGTCTGCGTCGCGGTCTGAACCGTCGGGGTAGTTGCTCTGGTTGTAAAGGTTGGACTGGTAGACGTTGCGATCAAGCCAAGTAGCGAGATTCGATTCCGAGAAAACGCCCAGCAGCTTCTCGTCGTTTGGGGCGTTTTCCAGGGCGGTGTTGTTCCAGGCCACGTTGTAACCCTTCTCGGCGAAGAGCTTGTAGTAATCGCGGGTTTCTTCGCTAGCGATGAAGTTCTCTGCGCCAGCACCAAGGAGCACATCAGGGCCATAGTTTGTCCACTCGTAGTCGGTCAAACCTTCGTAAAAGGTGCCGATGACATGGTCGTATTCACCGCGGTCGCTAGTGTGAGCAGACAGACCAGCAGGGGTAGCATCTGCCAAAAACGCAGTAGAGACAATACCAACACCGGCGTCCGGGCGCTGGCGACGGTAGATCTCTGCGATGGTCTCGAACTTCGGGTCATCGAAAGCGTCGCTGGAGGAGTCAACATAGACACCCAGAGCATTGACGGTAGTCTTGTGACCAGTGTAAAGGGCGGTCGCGGAGTTGGCCGAATCAGTAATGAACGAGTCCATGGAGTGTGTCATCTGGTGTCCCAGCACAGGGAACTTGTCCAATGCCATCTTTGTCATGTATTTGCCGTTGATGCTGCGGTGGGCAATGAGACGGGCTGCAGTAACCATGTTGGTAGTCATGCCGTCTCCAATGAACATGACGACGTTCTTCGCGCGGCGCTTGGAAGGGAGGTCACGAACAAGCCAGTTGGCGACTGTCTTTTGTTCTCCGTAGTAGGTCAGAGTAGCCTCGTACTCGCCGGGCTCATAAAGGGCAATCCTCCGATAGATCTTTGAGGTCACGTTGACAAGGGAGGGTTTCTCTGCGTCCTCGGCGAATCGGTCTGTTTCTATTAGCTTATGTATTCCCCAAGGACTGATAGGAGGCTATTACCTTCAAACCATGTGAAGTTCCACCTCTCCAGCTCAGGTTCATCAATCTTAAAGTATTCCGGTGCCGTGACAGGAGCCTTGCCCTTCTTGGCGATGGTGAAGGTAAAGTTCTCGTCTGGCTCTCCAACACGAGCTTCGGAGCCATTGACGGGGGAGTGTACTTCGAGACGGATGTCGAAGTACTGACCAGCGAGGAAATCGACCCTTGAAATAGTCATTAGTAGCTAGAAATTAGGCGCAATTGAAATATCACATACTGATCCGGCGGGAAGATACATCCCAAGTCAGGGCAACCACCCAGACGCTGGAAGGTCTGGGCTGCCGCGAAGGAGACAAAGCATGCCAGCGCGGAGATCGAAGAGGCGCGCATCTTGATGGGGCGATTGTGATGAAACCGAGAGGTTCGCACTCAGCGAGAAAGCAGCTCCGTTAAGTACAACGAGCTTCGAAGTTAATTGCAAGCGAGCCTCCCGCCAAGAGCCTCTCGCCAAGATATTCTAGAGTAATGTAGAGAAGCAAATCTCCGAAAGATATCGCTGCTCCTTGAGAGAGTACATGTTGTGTCTGGCGACGAATAGGAAATACGCCAGATTCACACGTGCGGAATCCTGTAGCTCACCTGGGAAGCTTGAACCCCCTTGCCAAGCCAAGGGAACGGAATGCCAAGTTGGCCCAGCCAACCCCAGGCGTCCGCCAAGGCTGGAGGGCTTGGCGGGCTACCGCACGTGGGATGGATGAGCAATAGGATGGAATGGCAATCTATTTACTCCATAAACGCCGTTTACACACTTCAATCGTCCCACAAGACTACTACCATGGCATGATAAGATGACAGGACGTAGTATAACAAGATACTAGCCAATTTTACACCTCTCCGACGGTAACCCGAGGTCGAGAAAAGGTGGCTGTAAGTGTTCGGTTGAAATGTCCAATGTAAGACAAAAAGACAGTGTAGAAAATTAAATGAATAAACAATATATGGTATCGTATAGTTCATCTATAAATCGTCAATGAATCCTGGGCCATTGTATCCTTGGCCCTACTACGGAGTACTCCGTAGTTCAGTAGGGTATTCTCAGATTCGAACCATCCTTTTCACGGACCTTCATAGAGAGGATCGGACCACAGTTCTAGCTTGGGATAAACTAAATTGCTTCCTTGGATCCCATCTAAGCCATAATCTCCTTCTCTGGAGGCCGTAAAGCCACCCGAGTGCCAATCAACCAGAATACCACATATTCTAGCACGTGGCCCTATCCATAGATCCCTGCTATCGCGCCCGTTGATAAGCCCGAGGACCCCACTGTAGTTGTGTGGATATCTGATGTCATGGGAGGTTTGGGTGCAGATATATGTGCTGATGTAGCCATAAAAGTAGGCGTAGGCACCAAAACGGAAGCTGGAACTGAAACAAGGTCGGCTTTTTTCGAACGGAGCTAGACTCCGTATTCGTTCCAGCCATCACCTCCTAGCGCCGTCGAGCAGTATCCATTCTGTAGAACCGTCCCTGACATGAACGAGATTGATGTCGGACCGGCCCATTAGCAACCCCCTCCGCTTGGCACACCGGCGGACGCCGGCACCCGTACTTCGTGCACTAAATGCCATATTAGCGTTGAAATCGACCCTCTATGAATTTGAAGCCGTACCCATAAAATGGACAGCGCGTCTCTTGTTGTTTCCTTCACGCCTATAATGCTAGCGGCCAGAACCCAGCCGCTTTAACAGGAAACCCGGTGAATAGTAGGATAATAGTGCCCATCACGTGGTAGGCGTTTTGTAGTGTTAACGGGACTTAGGTTAGCCTAGGCCCAGCCTGAGGGCTTGACCATATAGAGATCAGTCACCATATGCATTGGATGCCGTGGAAGGTTGTCGTTAGGGGGAGAGGCACTTCTGTTGCGGTGGTTGTGGTAGCGCATAAAATTTGGACAGGCGGAGGGGATATTGAGGAAGACAGGATTGAGGAACTGGTCCCGACTTCTACATAGTTCCAATCATCTTGACCTCGGGACTTTGCTTCATCCAATTTATCAGCCTCCCGGTTTGGTTGACCGTTGTTTGCGGGCGGTAAAAGATACCGCATGAGCAGGGGAGGCTGAAAATGGCTAGCCCCACAGCATCTGCGCAGAAAAGGTACGTAATTTCTTTCAATTTCGGTTCTAGTGCTTTGCGATAAATAAGGACTCTGGTATAGGACTCGAAAGCCCACGAGAGTGGGACCCTGAAGACCATTATTGGACAAAGAAAGAGCTTTTTCGAAGCTTATCAAGCTGTCCATGAACTTTTCCGACAGATGCAAGCCGTGCTGTTGACTATCATACGATGGCAGGGCGTTCTGGTGATATCGATATTCCTTGGTGTTCTTCCTCGCATATCGCATTGTGTTTTCGTCTTCGTCTCAACGAATCTATCCTCATTATAGCAGTCAACGATGTGGCCTCGGTTGACTTTCATTGTTCTCATGTCTAATTTTTGGGACCCTGAGATTTCTTACCATTTCGACTCTTTATTGCCTAGGATAAAACCATAGTTTCCATGGCCCACAAGATCTCAAAGACAATGGTACTATTCATGACCGAAAGTACTCGAGTCCAATAACGCAGATAGTATATCTTTCAAACACTGCATGGTTTAATTAGCCCTTTGATCGATTCTTTCGAGTCCATTTCTTTGTCTACAGTCTATTGATGGCACTCAGTAGAAATCCAAACACTAGTTCAAAGCGCAGAACTTATAAGACACTATTTCACTAATACCCATAAAGGTTGTCTCGATCAACGAAATTTGACATATGTAAAGCACCAATGTCCCTTCAAGGCCTTGGATTGATATCACCTTTTTTACAGCAACCTTCATATCAATCCAAATTTGAAATTTCCAACATCTCTCCAATGGCATGTGCCACTCTCAAATACGGCGAGCGACAAGCCGGTGGCCGATTACTGCAGCAATGGATGGAACGCCCAGAATCTGACCCGTCTGTGCCAGAATGTCCAAGCCACCCTTCTAAGCTGCGACTCGAAGACCTCAAGAAAAGCAAGGCACTCACAATAGATACGGACATGTTTCCTTATGTTCCAGTCCAGATTGAAGAAGAATTTGCAGGACTTGGAATAATGGGACCAAGTGGTGGAGCATGGACAATGGTCTCTATAGACGGGCCCGTTCCAACAGATTCTGAACTTCAGAACCTTCATGCCTGGGAAGGGCAAGTGGCGCCTCGGCTGTTGGTGGTCGAAGAAATGCAGAGAATACCCGAATACTTCATGTCAGAAGTCTGCCAGGCCGTTTACCAGGACCGCTTCGAGATTGGAACCTTGAGGTATGTCTATATGATCGACGTTTGCAATAGGGATACTCTTTCCTTTGTGAAGGAGGAGCTCTATACCGAGCCTAATGGCCTCGTCTGGCCAGATGACCAGATACGCGATTGGCAAGCTGGAACCCCGGAATTTGAGGCGCTACTAGGGACACAGGTTGGACGGACTGTGGCACACTTGGTTCTGGGGGCCATGGGATGTGGAACTCGCCGGATTTCACGAATTAGGAGCTATCATAGCTTTGAAGGTCTGCAATTGCAGTTTGCCATAGAGGAGATTGAGCAGATTGTTCCGACTGTCGCCCCATCAGCTCGTGTGACAAGGTCGATGACTCGCCGTCAGCAAGTAGACGAGTCGAGGAAGCGCAAGGCGGAGGACGAAGAGACTGAAGCCAAGAAAATTCGGAAGACAGCGTCATGACTTGGAGGTTTGTGATTGGGCCAAACTATATGTATTGTGTCTGTCTTTGTTCATCGAGTCTTATGTATACGTACATTACTCTTCTGCTTCTCTAACTCCCTGAAACTGTATTCTTTATCTTGTCTTACAACCATCCGCTTACATTCTAGTTCTTCTGCTTCTGTCTTCGGACTAGATACCTCTGTAGACTCGGTTAGAATGGCCTCAATAGCTTACATCTTTCTTATGTTTGTGAATACGTTGGCTTTTCTCGTAGATCCATCTTCATGCTCTAGTTAGGATGCTTCAGAAGAACACATTAATTCCAGAAATAACCAGAGTAATATAAGCTACATATGGATACTCTGTGATTCACAGAAGACACTAATTTAGTTGGCCCCGGGTTACACGGCTTCGGACAAACAGCCTTCCACTTCCAGATCCCAACTTCCTACTTTCAACTTCTCATCAATTTACCAATTCCAACTCTCTCTTTCATCCTCCTTCTGATTTCCCTTCTCGTTGCTTGCAGATCGAAAATTGGCTGATTGGCCCGAAGTCGTTGCTTTGTTCCGCCGACTCGGCGGATCTGCTACACTATACTCAAAGGCTCCCTGCACCAAGACCCAACAGAACCTCTTTGTTTCTTGAACCGGGCTCTTTGATCACAATATATTGGAACGCAATATTTTCCGACCAGTTTGAAAAAGTTCAGGCATCTTTGCGCCCTATGGTTCCCTTGTCACTGGGCCTGGGAATTGCAGTGGCCAAATCCCGTAAGTAGCCAATAAGAGACCCCTGCAGTTGACAAAAAAGACAGCTGATGCGTCTTACATTTAGTTGCCATTGCTATATGGATCGCCCTGATTTCTCCATTCCGTGGTCGAAATGGGGGCGCCACATTCTACAAGCATATTGCACTGACTTTTACGCGCACCCTCTTTCGAAATGCATCCATGGAGCATCTCCAGTGAGTTGAAATGTTGTCTCCGGATAGAATAGCCCAGCAAGAATACCCAGATTAGATTCCTTGGTCTGACAAAGAAACCATCTAACAACACTTCGCAGACTTCTTCTTCCTCCGGGTTCCGCTCAGAAAAACTACGAAGCCCACATGAGGCAACGAAAGTCCTCACCCAACATACTCGTTCTTCCTGAAGGTACAACGGCATTCTGGCTGGGTGACCCTGCTTCCGAAAATTTGATCATATACTTTCCCGGTGGTGGCTACTGCCTCCCCGCGCTACCGGCCCACTTCACCTATCTCGAGGCTCTCTCCACAGATATAAAACAACATGGCAAAAGCATCGGTGTGCTATTCCTTGCATATGAGCTTGCCCCCAAAGCCCGATGGCCTCGTCAGTTGCAACAGGCCGTTATCGTCCTAGAGTACGCCATCCAGACACTGGGAAAACGACCGTCAGACATTATTCTTCAGGGTGACTCGGCAGGTGCTCATCTTGCACTTGCGCTACTATCACATCTTGCTCATCCGCATCCTCAAGATATCGTGCCGAGGTTTTCGCTTGATGAACCCCTCAGAGGGACGATGTTGTTGTCCCCTTGGGTTGACTTCAGAACTGATCACCCGAGCTCCACTGAAAACGCGGGGAGAGATGTTATATCGGCTCAGACTTTGAATAGCTGGGCACGGATATTTCTGGGCCACGCCGTGGAAGATGAGTACAACTGCCCCGCCAAAGCCTCAGCAGGCTGGTGGAGAGACCTTCCTGTTTCTAGGATCTTCGTTGGCGCGGGAGGAGACGAAGTCTTGTTGGATCCAATTAGGCAGACGGCCGAGAAGATGAAGGTGAGAGGGATTTCCACAAGCTTCGAGTCTTCTCTAACAAGTTGTCATTCCCAGGCTGAGCTCCCCGGCGTGAGCATTAGTATTGTGCCACGAGAATTCCACGTTGAGCCAGTCACGGACTTTGCTTTGAAGATACCCCCTGGGCTGCAGTTCAAGGTGATGGGGTCATGGCTGAACCAGACATTTTTCGCACCGAAATGCGAAAATGAATGAAGACGAAGACAGTAAGTCGCATTGTTGTATTGCATCTCACAGTTGTAGGCGAGGAGGCGGTCAGGAGGCACCAACTCGATCAGGTTTGGGGGCTTTGTTTGACCCGTCACCACCCGGTTTTCCCTGACGTTGGCTGCACGACATATGTGGGATAGATCTAATTCAGAATTCTTATCACTCGTGTTTTAGGTGAATAGTGAGACCTTTCCTCCTGCAAAGATGGTGCACTCGAACCACGATCCACAGGCGCGGCCCGGGGATCTGCCTCGGAAGAAGATCCGAAAGGGGACCCGCAGTTGCTGGCAATGTACAAGAGCCCCCTTGATACAAGCGAATTCGTGGTTTATCCCTAACGGTTGTTCTCTGCGCACACAGGCAAACATCGGAAAGTCCGCTGCATCTTTGCGTCTGATAGCGACCAGAACTGCAAAGAATGTCTCGCCCGGGGACTTCCATGTCGCAGCCAAGAATTGCCGGAGCCTGAGAATCCCCGCGAGTCGGACCGCGCATATGTGAACGAGCGGATGGCTCGAATGGAGAACCTACTGGAGAAACTTCTGATACGAGTCGACGGTGGGAGCCATCAACAGCGTGACTCGAGATCGCCCATAGATACAGCAGAAACCAGTCCAGGATCGAAACCCCCGCCCGTGACACCAGCTCCTGACAATGCTCCAGTTTTCTCTCTTTTTGACAACGAATCGGTTCGTGCAATATCTGTGGTTCCCCCTATATTGTGCTTACTAGTTGACAGCTAGGTTTCAAACGACCAGAGACCGTCGAGTCCGATTTTACACCATATGGTGCGATCAACCGGGACTGGGGAAGGTTGCGCCGCAATCTAATGGCCTTGATACCCACCCATAAGACATTGAAAATTATATCAGAGGCTAGCAGTACCTGGTGGCTTATGCGCGTGCAATTGTTCGAAGACTACAATGAATCATTGCTTTCGTCCTCGGAGAAAGAGCTTTCGACTAGTCACCCAACTGTGGTAGGTAAGGCCATCTTGTGGATTGCAGTGTGTCTCCAACAACTCCCTTCAGGGTTTGATTCGTCCTCTCTCAATCTTCCCTGCCTCCCAGCGGCCCTAGTCGAAGAATGCATCATCCGTGTTTCCACGCTCGTCTGCTCTGACGACTCCATTGTCAGTTGTATCGACGGGCTCGAGTGCTTGGTTCTGCAAGGGTTGCTCTTCGGCAATAACGGAAAGCTACGAAGCGCATGGCTTTCCTATCGTCGGGCCGCAAGTATCGCTCAGCTAATCGGGTTCCACCGTGCTGAACCAGCTCCCAACGAAAGCGCGAAGTTCCAACATCGGGCTACGGCCATCTGGAGACACATCCTCTTGGTTGACAGGCATCTTTCAGTCATGCTTGGGGTATATGGAGCTATATCTAATACGGCAATAGATCTATATCAATCCGACCGAAGGGTCCCTCAAGATCTGCCCGCTCACAAAGCATGCGCTATGGAGCGCCTTGCTCGGATAGCCGGATCAATTATTGAGCGCAATCAGACCTTTACAGAAGTCACTCCGGCCATGCTGCAGATGACACAGAGCATCGATTTGGAACTTCAAGCGTTCGATCCCCCTCCTTTGGCGTCACCCGACAATGTTCCGCCAGGAAAGTCTACCGAGCGGTCCGCTTGTTTTCTTCAGCTTTACCGTCGGTTATACTACTACCAGCTCACGGCTTGGCTACACCTGCCTCTTCTACTAGCATCAGGTACTGACAACTTCTATGATTATAATCGGCAAACCTGTCTCCAGGCCTGCCGCAACCTCATCGCCTGCTATGTCAGTATCCGACGCACCACTGAAAACGGGTTTGACTGCAAGATTCTTGATTTCCAAGCATTCACCACGGCAATGACAATCATTGTCAATGCACTCGGGCCAAATGGCCCACAGGACTTTACCAAAGGAGATTATTTCGCTCTCGACCGGGTTGTGGCTGTTCTAGAGCAACTCGCGAAGAGCATTCCTCCGGACAAGATTGCAACTCGAGCCTTGCAGGTTTTGAAACTTATCAAGGCGATAGGAATGGGAACCGAACTTCCTCCACTTGACGAATCAGAAGGACACCAATATGAGAATGGAAGGCCTACTCGCATCAAGCTTGATATTCCCTATTTCGGCACGATATACCTCGAACGTCGTATCGTCGTTGATCAAGCATCGAAACATATTTCTGCTGCTACTCCAGCGCTTCCAGCGATGCCAACGATGCCAACGATGCCTAGCACCGTTCCCGGGCAATACTACGAATCATCTTCATGGATGGGCACGATCCCGGACCTCGGTTATGCAAATGGCCATGTTCCGGAAACTGCCCAATTGGCAAGTAACAACTTGGGCTTTGATCCGCCTACTGAGTTTTGGGCTCTCAACTCTCAGTTCACGTTTCAGACTCCGTTTTTGGCTGATTATGATGTTAATTGGGATTATTGGGATACAGGGTTGTGACCAACGCGTGCAAGTGGAACAAGTTTCTGCCGAATGCAAGCCTTGTTTTCTTTTTCTCTGCATTTTGTGTTTGGACATTCGTGTTATTTCTATACGAAGTATTGTTGGAGTCATTGGACGTGTTTTGGGCTGTCCTGCTTTTGGTCTGCCCAGCCACAGGGCCACTTTGGCTTGCCTTTTGTCAATGCCCTTCCTTTCTTGATGGCATATTTTCTCTTTGTCGAAGATTCTTAGCCAAGGCTGAGAAATTTGAGGCTAAATGTTTATGTCATTAGATGCGTAAGATACATGAGCGAGGAGGGAACATTGAAAGAATGCTAAGCTATCCAGGTATCGCCGAGAGAAATGGAGGACTAGCTAAGAAGGGTCGAGCGTTATATTCTCAATAATAGAGTCCGATTCAAGCCTATGAAGGACCGAGTCTGTTATATGTGCTCTAACACATAAATAAGTACGAAATCCCGTTAGATCTCCGTGGATAGGCACGTACTGAAAGCCCCTGGCGATCATGTCCGGAAATCTGTTTGTAACGAAGCCTCCATCTTTGTGGATCTGGTGTATGTAGGCATTGATCTCCTCAGTCGCAGCTGAGTCGTGAAAGGTTACCTTGTTTGTTAGTAGGGTTTATGGAGAAAAGGGAAAGGGGATTTACAATATATTTCGGGGCCATTTTATCGGGTATTTACAATCTGCGTAGGCTTTTGAGAGAGTCACATTGAGCCATGCTTCTCAATATCATTCCTGTCTATGACCACCTTCTGACTATATATGCCTCTCTGGGCCAAGGATGTTGACGTCATTGTATGAGGGGCCCTAGTTCCATACACAACATCCAGGTGGCAACTGCCATTACATCTATACTCTTGAACTGGACCAATCTATCCTTGAGGCTGTGTAATCCCCACACTTAAAGTCGACATTCAAGAAATTTGAGTGGATAATATTTTCATATTGCCTGGTTGGTCGTTCTTTGTGTTCCTGGGATCATTGCCGTGACGTATACCCTCGAATACGTCACGACGTCCCTTTCCCAAAATGGCTGGTTTATATCCGGTTTAATGTATTATTGCGCAAACTGTCCAAAAAATCAGACACCGTACTCTACCTTGCAGGGTTTGGTTCTCATATATAGATCTATCCGAAATGGAGGCATGAGACGCTGATCGTGAAAGAAATCAGTAATACTTGTATACGTGAGGTAAACAAAGGAAAAAGGACCCAAGGGAATCCAGGGTGTGACAGCCGACCGAGAGATGTTATTCTAAAATGTTCAATCCGTGGGATGACAAGAGCTCCGTAAAGTTGCCCCAAGCCCGCTTGGAAGAGGGATCCTTGGTGGAACACTCACTCAACCATCGCAGAGCCTTTTGGACTCTTTGCAACGACTCTTCTCTTTCACTAGCTCTCGTTTGATTCTGGGTGAGTAACTGCGTTATGAGCACTACGGTGCTCTGCGTGAGGTAGTGGAGAGCACACCACCAAGGTGAGCAACCCAAGAGCCAGGCGATGTTCGGTTCATTGGGTAAGAGATCAAGCATTTGTCCTGCTGCATTGAGGCAAATCGTCGCCATTGGGGTGTCAAGACCAGTGGGAAAGATTTCACCGCACATATGAGAATGAAGGGCAGGATGCGAAATGACAAGTTTGGTCGAATAATATTGGAAAGCCAAACTCGTCCGCTGACGGATAAAGGCTCGGTCATCTCTGGTTTCCATGAAACGGTACGTCGCAGGGAGCCGAGCAAACCAGTTGTCAGCGGCGCTGTTGAGCGATGTCATGGCCAGTTCGGTGTCATTCCGTGATTTTCGTCCCGCTTCGGGAGAATACAAGATCTCGATTGCTTCTCTCATCACAGCTGCCAAGTCAATGGAGTAAAGTAAGTACAATGAGACGTTAGCCTGGAGATGCGGGCTTGGTGATGCCTGTTGGGACATAGATGGAGAAGGCGAATGGGCTAAACGGTCGTTCGGTTCGGCCGAAGGATCGAAGGAGAGTAAAGAAGTCATGAGACGGCCTCTGGATTGGATGTCCATGATAAGCCTCATTACATGTTCATCCCGGAAGTCTTCCTCCTTGTAAGGTACCGGCAAAGGGGTTGTGCAGTGCTCCTGCTGCATTCTGGGCATGCGTCCAGTCATGACGCAAAGCAGGATGTCCAGCAGGTATAGCGCCCACCATAGCCGATATCTGGTTTCTTTGGACACGTGTGTGATGCTGGGACTTTCGCTACGAAGGTGGATTCCCATCGCAACCGCCGACTGGATTGCAATACCACATTTTCTCCATGCCCTAAACCAAAATCAGTGGCTAAATAAATGCTCGCGATATTCAACCTACCTATTGACCTGTCCAATGGAAAGCAAGTAAAGTGATATTAGTCCCTCTACCTGTGTCTGCTGCAGGTTGGGAGTCTCCAATAGCACACTCTCGCTAGTGTGTAATCGCCAGGCGCGGGAAAAGTACACCGTGTGGATATTGTGATCTAGCTGCGGTTGGTCTCCGGAAAGCTCGCAATGTCTTGCAGCGATCGCAAATACCATGTTCAATAACGCCATCCACTTGGCTCCAGGGTGGGTGGTTGAGTTTGAATAGAATGACCGGCATTGGCTCAGAAAAATTGCTTTTCCGACAACGGGGAAGGAGGCGTGCGCAACTTGGAAGTATCTGTCCACGAGTTCATCGGCGACCACTTGTGGGGGATATGCGAAGACATCTATATCGTTTATCGGCTGTATTCCGGCATCATCCATAAATAATGCACAGGAAGAAATCGATGGACGGGCTGATCCCTCGAGTTGGCCGTCCGCTTTGGAACTTCTTCGCTGACCGATCAAGCACTTAAGCCTGTATAACCATGCCGTTGCTGAATGCTCTCCTACAAAGCCAATCCCTTGTAGTGAAATGTCTCCATTGAAGTCCTCCAGGGTGTGATCCACGTAGGAAAGTGTTCGGCTCGACGAGTCTGCCTCATCCGGTAACCTGGCGACGATCGGCGACGACAGGGAAAGGCTGGATATCTGTGGATTGTTAGACTTATCACAAGATCCCATTTTCGTTGGGATCATTGGGTCTTCACTCACTTCTCCGAGCGCTTGGTCAACGACTTTGGCCAGCTCGGTGTCGAATTTGGGATAAATATCGCGCACAAGAGATTCGTAGTGTTGGAGTTGGCTCGTTATGACTGTAAGTTGTCTGAGTGCTTCGGTAAATATTTTGGGCCACAATGTCCGGGAAAATCACAGACCTAGCGTTTCTCTCTCGTTTCCCATCGACGTAGACGCAAAGGACGTTGGCCTCCTGACACCGAAGGCAAGACGGCCGATGACCAGAACACTTGTTTTTCTGTTTGCGACAGTTATGGCATGCCCGACTAACTCGACCATTACTGCTTGCAAGTGGAGGGTCGAGCCGGGGAATGGCCACTTTTGCGTTCATTGGATGTTCCCCAGAGACTCGAGATGTCCTCCAGGGCGGGTATGCACCAAAGACTGTCGACTCGCGTGGGGTCAAAGGGGAGGCTTCGCTACTCTCGCGCTCAGCTGTGTCGTAGATGAAATGATCGTTATCATTTTGAGGGGTAGATGGAAGGGGATTAGACCGCGAAGAGTGACGAAGAGATGGCCTTCCGCTCATTACGACTTGGCCCGCTATTCATTGTCAGTGTTGAGTCCTAAGCGAACAATAATAGGAAAAATGAGACGCACAAACCAACACGCTTGTGATAAAGCGGGAAGAAAAGCCCCTTTAGCACTGAAATATCCCTGCCGATGGTGGGAGTATTGATGGCCGGAGTATAGCTTGTAACAAGACTGTTTTGGGAAAAGAAAGGATATCTGTGATTGGCGGGCTCATTCTCCCGGCTAAACAGGACCTGTGTCCTCGCTCGGTACTATGGGGTACCTGTAGTTTACCGAGAGCCCGACGGCCCACTGTTGGCTCAATTTAGTAATGGCATGATATGGGCCGAAGTTGCTGGAATCATTTAATGCTGGTCACAAATATTATGCGTTGGTTATATTACAATGTTGCTGAGATATAAAGTTTCGATTAGAACAGGATAAATAGAATCAATCAATGAGTTCACGAATCATCAACACCTCCCAAGGCCGAGCCCTATGATGTATGCTTCACGCTGAATGGTTGTTAAGATTTCCAGCCAATCAGCGGGAGTAATGTGGACCATGTCTCCAAGAGTCATCCAATAGAAATAGACGATTGCTATATTGTCAGTTTTATATCATCGCACCCATGGATTGCTTCACGTCCTGAAAATAAGCATGAATTCACGTGTACCCGGTATAATAAAGTTCGTACTCAGTGACATCTCATGCCCCTTTTTTTCACCATCTTTTTTTTACATTGTGGTACGCTCTGGCCCACGTGACAACCTAGATTGAGTGAGCCCATTACATATGAACATTGCGAACTAATGGTAAATACTATTTAATCAATTCTCTGCCCATTGATACTAATATACATATTCGATATGATGTGGGCGAAATGCGGCTGCCGCAGGATTTAGGCTCATAGAGTGCAAGGTCGCTCTAAAAGCATCAAAATGGACGTTGAACCAAATTTATTCAGCTAAAAAGATATATATAAAGTTATGATTCATATCTTTACGTCTAGAAAACTAGGACATACCAACGCCAAGATACCGGATGCCTAGGTAGCTCTTCACCTCCAACTCTCAGTGTCATGGCTGTTGTTGAAATACTACTGGTTTATAGACGAGATCATGCAGGTGTGTTGCAGGGTCACCTATGTTTTCTATAGTAATCATACATACATAAAGTATACGTAAGAACATGTAGATCAAAATATCTACAGATGAAATAAAATTGGAGTGCATATTTTTTAGAAATCTAGTACCGTTGTGCTACCGCATTTCATTGAGAATACCGTATTTCTCAAAAGAATACTTATTCTATTAATACGGCGTTTACTCAGGTGTTGAAGAAATACCGTCAACTGGTGTTAAAATGAATACCAGATTACAACTTGAACTGTCCAAGTCCCGGTATTTCGGTTAACATTTCCCAGGGCCATGGATGGCACCAGCCCTGGTGGGCACCCGGCCCCGTTCACCCGGGGCAAGTAGCATTACTAGGACATATCATGTGACCTCACAGATCCAATCCGCCATCAGCCTTATAATTCCCGAGGTCGCTCTAACAGGCTAACCCTGTGCTCATCATCCGATCTACGCATCTTTGCCTAGCTTCGTGCCATGCCGCGCCTTTTCAATCAGGCCACTGCTCTATCCACCTCATCGCAAGATGTCTGTTTTACCAAGGGCCTCTCCATGTGTTCGCGTGCCTCATTCCCTAGCCTAATTCCTATTTAAGCCGACATACAGATATAATCGAAATAACTGATTGCAATGTAAGTTGTATGTTGGTAAGAAACATGGCAAGGATAGATGCCTATATCGCACTCAATTGGTTATTCATGACCGATGACATCATATGCTATATTACACCGATTCAGCTGGAATTCGTTCCTATAGCCATGGCAAATAAGTGCAAGTTGGGCAGGAACAACGAAATGAGTGTAAAAGACAGACTCAGTGCATTTAATTCGCCTTGTCAATGGACAGGTTCTTGTGCCAACTCACTTAGAGAAGTGGAAGCTGTCAATGCCAAGACTGGGATTCTGCTGAGATGGGCCAAACAGGCAACCCCTGGCCAGGCCATTATGAGATTGGCATAAGTTGTGGGGAAATGATGGCAGTAGGCAATTTCGATTGTACAAGATAAACGATACGTCGATCTCTTGTAGCATCGTCATAGTCCCATTTCCCTATCGATGACGTAGCTCATGAGAAAGCTTCCTGAAATGTCCTGGGTTTCTCCTCTGCAATTCTTAAATTCTCTTGGATCACTCCTCTATTCTCAGGGTGAGGCTGAGAAGGTGCACTCATCTCCTACGACGTTGTACAGTCAAAACGAACTAACCCTGCAGCTAAGTGAAGTAAAAAGCTGAACCTCGATTCATTTGCTTCCCTTCCACCAAGATGGCTACAGATCAGCGATCCAATGCTCCCCAGAGCCATCGGGTTGGGGAGCATTGGAGTGCTGCCAATCCCATTCCAACCATTGGTCATTTTTTGGAACATATCGATGCCGAGAAGAAGGAGCGCGATCGCAGGATAGACGAAGAAAACAGAGCCAAGCAAGAAAAGGCTGCACGTGAAAAGGCGCAAGAGACCTCTGGAAAACAAGCAGAGCAAGAAGACCAAAGGGATCAGAAAGAGGGAGATGCTGTTGCTCATAAGCCACGCGAAGTCTCCCAGGCCAAGATGCGTACCGTGACAGACCCGACCACGGGCAAGGACATCGGTGTCGAAGACCTAGACGAGACATCCATGGAACCTGTAAAGAATCCAATGGTATGTGGGATTATCTTGAACAATTATGAATGGAGTCTAATTTGTTCTCAGTTGACGGTTCCGAATGCAAATATTGGGAAACCCACGGTGAGTTGTCTCTATAGAATACCCCTCACCGGGCATATCACTAACATGTATCTCAGGACACCCAAACAGGTGCCGACCAAGGCCTTGCAGACTATAAAGAAAAACAAGATATTACTGCACCCCCCGATCCCATCGCCGAAGGCGCAACCTCCGATGTTCCCATTCGAGGAGAAAAGACAAATGTTCTGTTCCACCCAACGCCAACTGTGTCATATCAGCCCATGTTTGATTCATTGCAAAAGCGCGCGACGACCTTATGTATTGGCATACCTATTGCCATCATTACATTGGGCCGGATGTGCGGAGGAACTCTTTGGGGCCTTATTCCCTTAGCCGCATGCATCTCTAGTGGAGTGTGGTTATGGATGCAGGAAGTCATTCGCAGTGGTCGAGCAATGGAGTGGAGCAGCGAGCAACTTCGTGGCCAGATGGTAAGTTTTCTATTGTATCATCTTGTTAATGGATATAAACACTGACCCTGTTGAAAAGGCAACTGCTAATCTTCTTCCTGAATCTGTCGAGTGGATGAACAGTTTCCTCAGCGTTGTGTGGGGACTCCTTAACCCAGATATGCTAACACCTGTGGCCGACACAATCGAAGATATCATGCAAGTATCTGCACCCAAGGTCGTAGAGAATGTTCGCATCGCAGAAATCGACCAGGGCAGCAACCCACTCCGAATTCTGAGCATGCGCTCTCTGCCGGACGACCATGTACAGGGTTTGAAGGACAATATCCACGAGGAGAACAAAAAGAACAAAGACCCACAGGAAGCTGCTGCTGCTGAAGAAGGAGGGAGTTATTACAACCTGGAAGCCTCCTTTGCCTATCACGCGAGCCCAACTGGCCAGAGTGCCTCGTCAAAGGCACGCAATATGCATATGCAACTGGTCTTCTATCTGGGCATTCGAGGCTTGTTTGGTGTGCCATTCCCTGTGTTCGTAGAGCTGATTGAACTTGTCGGAACTGTCCGCCTACGCTTCCAAATGATGCCCCAAGCACCGTTCATGAAGGATGTGACTTTCACTTTAGTCGGCATTCCCCACGTTAGGGCTGGCTGCATGCCAATGTTCCGAACGGGAGTAAATGTTCTGAACTTACCCTTGATCTCCAACTTTGTCAACTCTGCCATTAGTACCGCATGTAGCATGCTTGCAGCTCCCAAGTCAATGACCATGGATCTAGGCATGATGTTGACAGGAGATGACATCCACAAAGATACGTTGGCCCTGGGTGTGATGTGGATTCGCATTCACCGCGCTGTTGGCTTGAGCAAACAGGATGCTCGCGGTAGTGAGGGTGGTGGCAGTGATCCATACATAAACCTGTCCTTCTCGAAGTATGGAAAGCCGATGTATTGTACTCGTGTGATTACGGATGACCTCAACCCAATTTGGGAAGAGACTGCCGCCCTTCTTGTGACACCGGAATTGATCAAGGCCGATGAAAACTTGAGCATCGAACTCTGGGACTCTGACCGCAACACCGCGGATGATATTGTCGGCAAAGTCGAGCTACCTATCCGTGAGATGCTTCAACATCCCAGTCAAATGTATCCCCAGGTGTCGAAGCTCCAGGGTATGGATGAGGGCAGTGAAATGCCCGGTCAGCTGCATTGGGAGGTTGGATACTTCGGGAAACCGAAACTCCGCCCAGAGCTGCGTACGGATGGAATGAAGAAAGACCTTCCTGAAAACCTAAGAGGCAATCCGACTTTCGAAGACGAAAAGGGAGCTATCAACAACGATGAAGAGGATGCCGTTATGCATACACCACCTGATCCCATCTGGCCCAGCGGTATTGTGCACATTGTTGTGCACCAGATCGTCAACCTTCAGCTTGCCAATATCAAGGGCAGCGATGGCAACCGCAAGGGCAAGGAGTATGAGCCGGCGAAGCCATTTGGTGAGAACACGGAGGAGGAGGGTGAAGATCTCCCAACGAGTTACTGCAAGGTTTTGTTGAACGATCAACTAGTACGTATCTGTAGATAGGTACCCCTCAAGTTTAAATTCCTAATACTAACAGCATTTTCAGATCTATCGCACCCGTGCGAAGGCCGTGAGCTCCAAGCCTATCTTCAACGCAGGTACTGAGCGGTTCGTTCGCGACTGGCGCTCAGCCATCGTGACTATCACCGTCCGAGACCAACGCCATCGCGAGCACGATCCCATCCTTGGCGTGGTTCCCCTCAAGCTGTCCGATATTCTTCAAAGCAGCTCACAAGTGACCCGCTGGTATCCCCTCGATGGTGGCATCGGGTTTGGACGCATTCGTATATCTCTTTTGTTCCGCCATGTGGAGACCAAGTTGCCCCCTCCAATGCTTGGCTGGGATGTTGGCACTTTTGAATTCGCTGGACAAAGTATCATCGCGAAGAACTTTGGTCGACACATCAAGATCAAGCTGCGCACCGGTGGCAGCATTGGCAAGGTCACCCGGCACAAGTGTCACATGCAGGGCAGTGATGCGATATTCGATACCTCCGATCAGACTTTCCGCGACTCGCTCCGCATGCCTGTGAAGCACCGATACCGCTCCCCGATGGTATTCGAGTTCCATAACCAGGGCAAGCGAGGTCCAACAGCATACGCTGTTTTGTGGCTCCAGCACCTTGTCGACAACGAGGAAACAAACATCGACCTTCCCATCTGGACGACGAAGATGGGCGCTCGCTTGACGCAAAATTACGTCACAGAGGAGAACTGGAAGGCCAAGCAAGTACCTGGACTCGAAGACTTGACAGAGGTGGGACGTCTGCAATTCCGATGCAAGTTCTCGCCGGGCATTGACCAATCGCACGAGCGTTTCGTGGTCGACAACGACTCCCGTGAGACCTTCGAGACCTGGGAAGCGTGTTTGTCACAGGGTGTCCGTTCCCGCACCGTAGATGTTAAAGTTCCTGCTGAAGTACAGGAGAAACACGAGCAGTCTTTGATCGCCGGACGGGACATCTTGAAGCGAGCCTCGCCCTCTGAGCGTCAGCGGTGGGTTGACCACGACGGCCAAGACTGGAGTGGCGCATTTGGTCAAGACCCGCGTGCCTACACTGATTCCATCGGGCGCAAGGTCGCTGAGCCTGGCCGGGACCTCCCTCGCCATGACCCGTACACCCCTCCGCCACTCAAGGATCAACCTTCTCATCGAGACAGTTTCCAGAGTGGAGAGCACCACGACGAGGAAACCTCGGAATCAGATGACGAGCTCGAGCCCTTGTCGAAGGGACCGTCGACTATCAGTGGCAGTGCTGGAGCTGGATCGTCTTTGTCACAAAGCAATATGAGTACGAGCCAGATAAACAGGGCGAATAAACACAGTGAGCAGCGACAGCAGCGCGGTGTCATGCAGTGGCGGCCCGCGCGGAATGCTGCTTTTGCCAAGGATGAGGCCAAGTATGCGCTCCGTAAGATGAAGAAGAAGATCGGAGCGGGTGGCCTCACTGGTCGCGAGCCAGATGTCGAGACAGAGACTTGACGATGTATGAATGTCTTTTATTTGTTTTCGGCGTTTTTTATGTTATTTGCATTTGCATGAATTGACTGTATAAAATGTGAATATCCACTGTTTACTGTTTAACCACCAGTTATGAACGCTCATGACCACCATCCACTGCCACCATGTAAATTTGTCTGCGAAATCCATATAAAATGCACATCTACTACACCTTTTCTAGTCGTGCTCAGGTGCCGTATACAGTACTCATATTACAGGTAGTTAGGAGTTAAATCGTTAACTAATGTTCGATTAAACAGGAGGTTTATATATCAAGTGGCTCGATCTCAAGCCCCTGATGGTGAGAGAGGGTTTAGGGGAAATGGGAGTCAAGTGCAAAAATAATAAATCCGTGTTCTGTTATCCATGATGATTATGGCGTTCAACAAAGTGAAGCTGGTGCGTGGGACGATCCATCACATAATATGCCCCAATACCTGGCAATTTCGGTCGTTCACCACCTCTAGGCTTGTTGCACTAGAACCATTGGCTTTATCTAACTCGGAAGTTGTGGCGGTTCCGGTATTAGTGGAAGAGGAAATATGCAATCATCTGGTTGACGAAGAATGTCCCACGAACGACTATTTTCCGTATTAGTACTGCTGACAGAGGTGAACTATACTGGCTCCTTCCAACTTACAAGGAATACCTCTCATTGTTATACAATGCCCGGCCGATCCTCTTCTTTCTTCCTTGTCGTGCCTAGAGCCAAAAGCGACGGCATTCAGAGGCATCTTGCTGAATTGATATTCTTGAAAGAATGGTCTGGCAAATTCCAACGGTCTCGGATAAAACCCTGCTGATGCCCAGTCCAGTAAACAGACACGGCCATTATCCAACCAGATGAGATTTCGGGGGGCTATATCTAAATGACAGAGCACCAGTGGGCTAGGATCGAATTGGACCTTCCATCTTTAGGAAAAAGCCGGCTGTTGGACCATTCCTCCACTTGCTGGACATTCTTAATGATCAGATCGTCTGTATCTGGCCAAAGCAAGCCAATCGACCGGCCACCGCATAGGCTACCAGCGCTATCGGCGGTAATAGACCGAAAGTACTCAAGAAGTTTGGCAAGTCTTTGAATGTGAGTCTTCGGAACAGGATCAATGGTTTTGCCCTGAATAAAATCCGATACCATGTAACCCCAACCCTCATCGTCCACAAAGAAGTTATGAACCCAAGGGACTATGGCCATTTCTGGGTCAACATGTTGTATGCTTTTTGCTGGTTCTCTGCCTCATAGGAGGACACATGACGACCGAACTTGATCACCAAGTACAATCTGGTAGCTTAATGACCCGGTTGCCGGGCATTGAGCCTGCAATAAGTTGTTCCTCTGTACAAGAACGGCAATAGCTAATTATCGACTGGCGATTGTCTAATTGAACGAACATGGTGACATCAGACATTTAAAGGACAGGTGGAGAGAGCAAGTATGTAGGTACTTAGTTGTACTCAGTAAGCAAAAAGCGGTAAGGCCTGAGCACTAAAACGGAAAGGGGACGCCAAGATGTAGCGGAAATCCGGTAGGTATGTTGTAGGTAGGTATACATCGAAAGGATAAGACGCATAAAATAAGATGCTAAAACCATAGCCAATGAAAGCGAAAGAGCGCAGATACGCCCTAAGCCACCTGATAAACCCAAACAGCGCCTCTATACAACATGATTCATGAGTAAATATATGCATCGCCATTATTATGCAGAAAAAAAGAGACGGCGGAAAGGAAAGAAAGAAAGAGAGACATCAGACATAAAACCATGAAGAACATAGCATGATTAATGACCGGGTGCAAATTCGGTGGATACTCGGAGAGACTCTGATCCAGAGGTACCCTGTGCCGCGTGCAATAATGAGACATTGTCGGGGCCATTGTTCGAGGCCGTATCGACGGGCCCGAGAGTCCATTTCCATTCCCTGCGACGCTTCGCCCGACCCTGCCGTGCAGTCTGCGGCATGGACAAACCGTCAGCCTCAAAGCCATCTAGCAGCGCCACCGCCCGAACCTGACGCTCTATGCGCATCGTGCGGCGCTTTTTGCGTTCCGTCTTGGAGAGCGACCCGCGCATGCCTTCATCAGCACTCGTATCATCGCCCGAGGCACTTGTCTCTGATGATAAGGACGGGCTGTTATCGGAGTCCTCTTTTTCGCCTTCGAGGTTCGGGAACGGGGCGGGGCGTGTCTCAGGTGGGGTCTTTGTGTCTGCCTCGGTTTGCACTGCCTCCTCCGTCACGAGGTCGAGATGTTGCGCGGTGTAGCGTTCTGTTCGGATCTCTTCCTCCAGTGGGTACCGGTAGCTGACTTGTTTCTTTGCCGGGAAGAAGACGCGACGTGAGGCTGCGCTGTTGGGGCCATTGCCGCCCGCTGATATGGAACCTGATCGTCGGCGTGTTGAGGGTTCTAGTGGGGAGTTGCGTAAAATGCTGCGCACTCCGATGGGTAGTTGGTAGGGGCTGCGGTGGTTGAAGATATTATTGTTCGCGTGTAGGATGTAGGGGGAGGTCGGTTTGTTGTAGCGGGTAGATTTGGAGGGGGAGGTCGCTGAAGATGGGGATGCGACTTCGTAGGCATTCTTGAAGGTATTTCGAACGGTGGGCGATGAAGCCGGTGCCGCTGCGAAGGAGAAGGATAGGCCAGTGGTGGAAGTGCCGAATGTACGAGGGAGAGAGGTGGTTTGGAGGGTGAGTTTTGGTCGGGAGGTTATTGTGGTTGTGGCATCTGGCGACAGACACGACATGATGAAAAGTAGGAAGAACCAGAAGAATCAGAATAACCTCAATAACCAGAAGAATCAAGTGTGTATCATCGAAGATCAGAGGGGAAAAAAAAGTAAGGTATGTTTAGCGGGGTTGAACTAAGAATAGAGGAGGTTGGCGCTTGGATGTGATGAAAGATGCATGTCACAGGTTAAGAAGATTTAAGATTAACTTCAATGAGAGTATTTAGAGTACGGAGTACATACTTAACACATGTCCATATACCCCATATATACTCCGTACTGCTACTCAATTCGAGAGCAGAGATTTCCACAGTCGCAATTCCAGACTCAAGTGGATATGCGTAACTATCGACGCCACCATCCACACTATTTTTCCCTTCTTTCTATTTTAGTAGTATAACATACTTGCATATTCTGAATTTCTACCTACTTTAGAGAGCATTTAATAAATATTTCTTAATTAAAATCACGATCAGGATCAGGATTCGTATTAGAAAAGAGAAAAATACTCTTGTCTATAAAAAGAACAGGGCCCGTGGGTCTCCGATCTACATCTATACGGGTACGTACTTTGGTGGCAAAGAGCTAAAAATGGTGGATTTAGAGAATTCTACAAAAATTCCATTTTGAAATATGTCTTAATATTCTTTCGTCTACATCTACTTTGTCTATCACATGGGTCGTACCTAATATCAAGGCCCTGATCTAAAACCGTCAATGTTGTAACTCTATATCACATGTGACACTGACCGCAAGCATCAAAGAGGTGTCTTCCAGGCTATGATTGGTAGGAAATAAGATCAAACTGTACCGGATTGACTAGTTATATCTTATTGGTGGGGGTGGCAGTGTGACATCGCCTCCACCCAATGGCATCAATGACCTTGCTACCCTAATATCTTCCACTTTCGTGACGGCGATGACCGAGGAAAGCTTAGAGGATTGATCGACCAGACGGTGGCGGGTCACTTTGGGCGTGTGGTCTAAAAGAGAGAGATATAGTGCCTTGCATTGTAAGCAATATCCTAGAGCCAATACAATAATAAACTAGTTACACAGTTGTCACTCCATGCATGACTGCCAGGCAACAATGCTAATGCTAAGCCACCGACGCCACATGCACCAGCCACAGGTACGGTTCCATTGGGAGTTGCCTTCGGTTCCTGTTTTCAGCTTTTGGATCTCTGCCAGGCACTCGAAAATCAACTCCACATGGACACGTCTGCATCAGCTCAGGGTTCATGGCTGCACTAGTGCGGAACGACAGTCGAATCATCCTCCACTTGGTGATTCTCCCCACTCTTACTGGCCACCTTTTGACTAACCATATCCAGGATTATGACTGTTTCTATGCCTCGGTCTTTGAAGTTGAGCGACCTGAATTGAGGTCACTTCCCTTGGCTGTTCAGCAAAAGCAAATTGTGGTAACCTGCAACTACGAGGCCCGACGGCGAGGTCTGCATAAGTTACAGCTCATCAAAGATGCCAAACGTATTTGTCCCGATGTGGTAATAGTTCTGGGTGAAGACTTGACCAAGTTCCGAGATGCTTCCAAGGAGCTTTATGTACTGGTTCGTTCCTTTGTCTGGGGCGGCCGTGTCGAAAAGCTAGGCTTTGACGAGCTCTTTCTCGACGCCACGGAAATGATTGACTACAACACTGCCGTGCTAAATCAAAATGACTTGGCGAATTCATATTTCCATCTTGATCGGAATGATCCGACCGCTGGGTTTTCCTACGATGCCACTCGCTTCCAGGGATCGACCTTCCCCGCAGCGGAGGCAGCCTCCATTACTGAGAAAGAACCGTCTTCGTTGGAAATGAGGTTGCTCGTTGCCTCTCATTTACAGGGTCATATACGGAGTAAACTGGAACATGAAATAGGCTTCACGGCTACGGGCGGGATTTCAACCTCCAAAATGCTGGCAAAGTTGGTCGGTAATGTCCACAAGCCCAACGGCCAAACGACTCTTCTGCCGCCATATACGGCAACGGCAAATAATACTAGCAACGTGTTCCACTTCCTGGATGATCACGAGATCCGGAAGATCCCTGGAATTGGTTCTCGGATTGCCCAGAAACTGAAATCCCATATCACAGGGCAAGAGAGCGTCGACGAGAAGATCACAGTCAAGGGTGTCCGACAGTTCCCTGGCATGGGCCCACCTTTACTGGACAGAATCCTTGGCGGGCCAGGCTCAGTGAAAGGGATCGGGATGCGCATGTGGAGCATTCTCCACGGTATAGATAATTCCGAGGTACTCGAGGGCCGCGATGTGCCGACCCAGATCAGCATCGAAGATTCTTATGGCCGGTTAGATACCCTCGAGAGTGTACGACGGGAGCTAGTAGTGTTGTCGCGAAGTCTGATCCGCCGAGTAAGAACCGATCTGCTTGATATGAGTGATGACAATGTTCCCCAGGGGAGATGGCGTGCTCATCCTCGCACAGTGCGATTATCGACCCGGCCAAGACCACCATCAGATTTGGGTGGTGGGCGTACATACAGTTCCAATCGCATCTCTCGCTCAGCACCCCTGCCACCCTTTATTTTCAACTTGGAAGAGAATATCGATGCATTGGCCGAGCGGCTGGTCCGGGAAAGTGTTTTCTCTATGTTTCGCAAATTACATCCTGAAAAGACTGGGTGGAACCTCAGTTTGTTGAACGTTGCAGTTACCAATATGGTGGAGACCGCGGGGGATCAGAAGCAGAACAGTGGACGTGATATTGGAAAGATGTTTCGACAGCAGGAGACAGTACTCAAGGATTGGACTGTGCAGGAACCCGAGTCCTCTGCCGAGCAGTTGCCCGGTTCCCCTGAGATACAGTCACAGTCGGACGATGGCTGGGATGACGATGAACCCTTGGGGAATGTGGACTGCCCTATATGTGGGGTGTCAATGCCCTATTTTGCGCAGTTGGCACATCAGATATATCATTCCGAACAATAGACATCCATTATTCGGCAGCCTTAAATGCCAAGCCGCCAGAAGTCCCTTTGATAGGTTCGAGGCGCCTTGGCCCTGAGCCACTTACGCGTTCGATGGGCAAATATAGTGTGAAGAAACAAAAGATACAGACGTTGAAACGGACTTGTTAACTTATTTTCAAGACCACAAATTTAACATATTGATTCTCCGTAGTTATATGTTATATAGCCAACAGTTTATCATATTATACCTGCTAAGCATGTAATAGGCAACGTAATTGGATAAAAATAGCACATTTCTCTCCACCAGTGTCATCCAATTCTCTTAAATAGTTATATTAAAAGTATTAAAAATAAAAATACCCAAAAGGGAATTGTTTCAGTCCACTTTTGCCAAGCCTTTGGATTCCTAAGCCCTTGGCATAGCCCTGTAGCCGTACGGCCCCGGGGATTATCTGATTCCTCTCACTTTCCTCTCTTCAGTTTCTGGTTTCTTGTTCTAATTCTTTTTTTTCTTAGTCGTTCGTTGATTTCTCTCTTTTAATATCCCCCTTTCTCCTAGGACCCCCCTTAAAACCCCAAGTGGACCCGTTCAAATTTCACTCGCCACTCAGGGCCCTGGAAACTCTCCCTTAAAAAGACCGGGGAAGGACCCTGAGATTCGGATATTTTGCGATGAGGTTTTCTACTATCCTGCCCTTAATCGGTGCATTTTCATCTCTCTTCCAACAAACACAAGGTAAATACCCACTTGCAGAGGCCGTTGCCGCAGAACCCCCGTTGCCTAGGTTGCCTAGCCGCTGACAATATCCAGCACGATCACAGGCCTCAGAGGCCATTCGACAGGTGACGCCCGTCGATAATGCCATCATTCGTACTCCTTCACATCAAATAGACCACCTGTCCGAATTTGATATCACCTTCGCCTTACACCAAGACGGCAAGCGCATAAAGCTAGAACTCAAGCCCAATCATGATATCTTAGCCGACGACGCTTACGTGCAATATGTTGGTGTCGACGGCACAGTAACACATGCGGAACCAATCAAGCGAGCCGAGCACAAAGTTTTCCAAGGCCGCGCCTTGGTAGGATCCGGAACGGGGAGATGGACGCCCGTGGGCTGGGCAAGAATCACCGTCAAAAGGGATGGCCTAGAGCCTCTCTTTGAAGGTGCTTTCAATGTCAACAATAACAAGCATCACATTGAGTTGCAGTCGACCTACCTCGACAAGAAGCGCCCAATCGATGCCGATGTCGAACCAAGAGATGGGGAATCTATGGTCGTCTACCGTGACTCCGACATGTTTGGCTATACGCACTCTGAGCTCAAGCGCTCGCTTCCCGTATCTGAGGGCTGCGGGGCAGATCAACTTGGGTACAATGCTGATCTGTCTAATTCGATTTTCGGGTATGACATGGACGAGACAGATGGTCAGTGGGGGGTTACCTCGTTGAACTCGATGTTTGGATTGGGCAAGCGACAGTCATCGTCGGATGTTGGCGGTGTCTCGGGCAATACTGGCGGTGTGAATCTGAGAACGACCATCGGTGATGACAGTGGATGTCCTAAAACGAAGAAAGTTGCCTTGATCGGAATTGCAACGGATTGTGAATTCACCGAATCGTTCATGGCTACCAACTCCACCCCCGAAAAAGCTGCTAAGGACTGGGTCATCAACATGGTAAACACGGCTTCAAGTCTCTATGAGGAATCTTTCAATATTTCCATTGGTTTGCGCAATCTTACAGTCTCTGGGACAGGCTGCTCTAGCTCGGGCTCCTCTGCTACGCCATGGAACGTGGATTGCAACGGTGGAAATGTCACCTGGCGCCTGAATGAATTCTCCAAGTGGCGCGCAGCTCATTCAGACGACAATGCCTACTGGACTCTGCTGACAAACTGCCCAACGAGCACCGAGGTTGGAGTTTCATGGATGGGTCGTCTATGCTCCTCCGACCTTGTTACCTCTGGAGAGAACTCTGTGACCGGTGCCAACGTTGTAGTGCGCAATGCTGGTTCTTCCTGGCAGGTATTTGCCCACGAGACTGGTCACACCTTCGGAGCAGTGCACGATTGCGAAGAACAAGCCTGCGCAGATAAATTAGATGCCTCGTCCCAATGCTGCCCGCTGAGTTCGTCTACCTGCAGTGCCAATGCGGAATACATCATGAACCCCTACGCTAAGAACACCATGACCAAGTTTTCGGAATGTACAATCGGTAACATCTGCTCCGCCATTGGCAAAAACAGCATCAAGTCCTCTTGTCTATCCGACAACCGCGGCGTGGTTACTATCAGCGGCAGCCAATGCGGCAACGGCATCGTTGAAGGCGACGAGGAGTGTGACTGCGGCGACGAAAAAAGCTGCAGCGACAACTCCTGCTGTGACTCAAAGACCTGCAAATTCAAAGGCAGTGCCGTCTGCGACGACGCCAACGACAGCTGTTGCAACAAATGCCAGTTCGCCCCTGCAGACACCGTCTGCCGCGCCAGCGGCGGAGAATGCGACATCGCCGAGACCTGCAGCGGAACCTCGAGCTCCTGTCCCGACAACAAATACAAAGAAGACGGTTCCGACTGCGGCGCCAAGGGCCAGGGACTCAGCTGCGCCAGCGGCCAATGCACCAGTCGCGACTACCAGTGCCGCACGGTGATCGGTTCGCTGCTCAACACCAACGACACCTGGGCCTGTGATAATACAGATAAGCCATCCTGCAGTCTCGTCTGCGGCGCTCCCTCACTCCAACACTCAATGGGTATTCAGGAGTGCATCTACATGAACCAGAACTACCTCGACGGTACACCCTGCGAGGCTGGCGGCCGCTGCAGCGCAGGCCAGTGCAAGGGCTCCTCGGCTCTGGGCTGGATCCACCAGCACGAGAAGCTGGTCATCGGCGTCTGTGTCGGTGTTGGCACGTTCATCCTGCTCGCTATCTTCTTCTGTATCTACAGTCGCTGCAAGCGCAGTTCACAATTGCGTAAGGCCCGCAAGGCTATCCCCCCTGGTACATATCGCCGTTATAATGGACCCCAACCGACTGCTCGTCAGCCTATGGACCAGTGGCATGGATACTGGAATGGCGGATATCAGAATGTGCCTCCCCCTGGCCCCCCGCCACGATACTCATGATCACCTCTCTGCTTCTTGTTTTACTCTACCTTAAGGGTTCTATTGGACCTTGTCTTTTTTGCATTCATGCCTCTAGGTTTTGCGGTCTGGGGGATTTGGGTATCGGCGTCATCGCGCGATGTTTGGTTATTATCTTTCCTTAAAGTATGCTATCATCCGCCATCTGGTGTTTTGGGCCTTTCCTTTCTTGTGGCTACTTGCCTTCTTGAATTTGTATGCATTTTTCTTGAGTACCTAAGATTACGTTGAAACCCTTTGGGCTATGAATGATACCGCATTCTCACCTTGCAAGCATAGTAACCTTAACATGTAAATGCAGATGTCGTATGGACGAATGGATATCCATTTGAAGTTCGATCTTAAAACAAAATAAAACACAGGGGCATTTACTCCCAAACAAGCACATGAATAAAACGACAAGAAACAAGTAAAGTACTCAAGACCCAACACCAAGGAAAAAACCAATGCACAAACAATCAACAACCCTCAGTCAACTGTCAGTCTCCCAGGGGGGAGACTGTGAATCCATCCAACCGTATCCAAGCCCCAAACATGTGACCAAGAATCCCCCTTCTCATCCAAAAACTCATTGCCAACAAATTCCAACAAAAGCCTCCCTAGTAACACCGCCAACGCCCTCAAGATCGAACTCCTCAATCATAGCCCTAAGCTCCTCCTCCTCGAGCCCAGTCTCCCCCAACTCCCTCGCAACACGTCTCAAATCCTCAAGGTCAATAAACCCCTTAGCACCCTCATCGAACAGCTCGAAGGCGCGCAGGATCTCGTCCCGTGGGTCCCGCTCGAGGATCTTCAGCGCCGTGACAGCCTGGAACGACGACAGCGGCATGAGCAGGTTGGACGGGTGTTGCGGGTTCGAGACGGGCCCTTTATTTGATAGGGGCTGTGTTTGGCCGTGTTGGTTGCCTGCCGCGGCTTGTTGTTGCTGGACTTGTGGTCGGGGTACGCCGTATGTTGTTAGCAGTGAGATTAGCTCTTGTTTGCCGAGCGTGAAGCCTAGAGCGCGGAAGGCGACGCGGAGTTCGTGGTAGTCGAGGTGGCGGTCCCTGTCCAGGTCGAAGAGGGTAAACTTTTGGAGAAGGGTTGGTTAGTGGGGTTTCTGGTGGTGGGTTTGGTGTCGTTTTCTTCATTTTTTTCACTCTCCATGGAGGGAGATGGGAGAAGCGGGGTTACAGGAGGGTACAGTAACTAGGTGGGATAGCAGTGTCTAGATAGGTTTATTGGGGTATCCCTTACAGCTTCGTTGATCTCTTCCCTTTGCTCTTCGGTGAGTCTGCTCAGCGGATTCGCGTCCTGCGCTGGACCATGGGACTGCGCGTTTGCTGCAGGTGCGGGCGCGGACTGTTGCATCTGCTTTTGGCCCTCGGGGCCATTGAATTCGCCTTGGTTGGCATTCCCCAGACCGCGATGCCGTGAGAATGATGAGGCGCTGAAGGGCATCGCGTTCGTGTTGACGGAGCGTTCTGGGAGTTTCGTGCCGGCGTAGGAGCGCGACGCGAACGGTTGGCCAGAGGCCATGGTGAATGGCGTGTTCAGGTTTAATTAAATGGCTGGATCAAGAGTTCTTCAGCATTAATTCAAGTGGAGGGGCTTGCAGGCCCATGAGAATGCGTGGATAATGAGGTCCGCAGGTGTTTGGCGGTGGGAGGATTCTGGAGACGCGCCAGACGCGGGCGGAATGTGTTTTGCTTTGGTTACAGATACAGCGATCAACGAAAATATTATTACTTTTGGGAAAATTCAGTATTCGATTTATTTCTTCTAGAAGGATGAGGATGAGCGAATGAGCAAGCTTCTAGACACAGCACAACCTGGTGCTAATCACAAACAATTGGACATAATCCCCCCCCCCCAACCCATAAAAAGCTGCACTTCCTATCCAGCAGCTAATGCTGTACTTCAAACGAGTGTATGTTCCTCCCAGGAATAACTTACAAAAAAAACAAAA
>CAJVRC010000884.1:528286-589882 GCA_911456345.1 Penicillium egyptiacum
GTTGGACCGAATGCATTGTCATGCTCGTTGCTGGGGAAGTTAAACAGACTATTCGAGTCAAAGCTTCCAGTCTGGTCGATATAGGCCATGCCACCAACGGCATTCTGTTCTTGGGCAATCACCATAGGTTGAGAAGCCGCTGATGATTGCAAGAGCCCATTGACCTGCTCAACAGGATTCGCCAAACCGCAAGGCCGAGGGAAATGATCAGTCAAGAACGCTTCCATTTGATAGGCTGGCGACGAAAACGGATTGTCGTGCTGGCCCAAAACAGACGATATTTCCTCGGGATCTCCTAGCCAGAAGGCCATATCCACGTCTGGAGATGAATGGAGTTTGGGAACGTCGTCAAGACTCGATCTGCTGGAAGATTTGCCCGTAGGCCCGTGTCTGGGGGACACATTGTGCAAGATATCTTCGAGTTTTTCGCGAACACCACTCAGATAACCGCTGGAGGCCCCATATATTCTCGCAACGACGTGGTTCTTTTGAAGATCTTGCAAGCCGCATACAACTCGGTAGTATAATGCTGCAGCGACCCAAGCGGGGTCAATCTCTTTTTCTTTCAGTGGCCGACTTTTCTTGTTGCTGTTCTGCTTGTCTTTTCCACACAGGGCCACGTACAAACCAGGACAAAAGTCCTCAGACATTTGCGCCAGCTTCCGAAAAGAGAGAATCAAAATATAAAACGAGACAAGTCGCCCCGTTGTAATTTCATACCAGGAAGTACGGATTCGAGCTTGCGCCAAGCCTCGAATGGCCATAAACAGCTTTGCAATTCTTAGTGCGGTCCAGACGAGTGGGTTGTGGTTGTGTAGATCTCCAAATTTGAACAAATCCACGAGGGGGAGGATACTGGTAATCCCAGTAAGAAAATCATCGACGGGGCACTCTGTTTTACTCGCTAGTGTGATACTAGCCCTCGTTACTGCCCAATGCCATGCAGTGCAGTTACCGCCATACGTTTCGCGGATATTGACAACCGCTTTAAATGCATCCATAGGTTTGAATACCTCGTCACTCATGCGTTGCAAATTAGCCCTTGCCTCTTGGGACGGGAAGCTAAGGATCGTAAGAGAGCTCCCCATAGGCGGCCCAAGCAGACACAGATCTCCCCAACTTCGAAAGCAGATTCGATTACCCTTAGAAGAGCATGGAGGACAGGGCGTAGCTGTTCCACACTTCTTCTTAGCCCGGTAGCACGCCATACACGAGCCGCCAGCTTTCTTGAGTGCAGCGGTATCTTCTTTCTGTTGCTGAAGTTCGGCCTGGTTTCGGGGGATTTTTTCGCGGATGTTGTCAGACTTCCCGGGATCCGCTGGATCCCATAGGATGAAGCCATCGGGATACATCTTGTCGAGAGGGGGAGACGGTGGACGTACTGGAGCAGCAAATGGTTGTGTTTCGCCGCCGCTGTGCTCACTCCGAGCACGCTCATGTTCAGCCGAGATGCAGGTACCGAGATCATTGGGGCTGGAGAATGTCGAGTGTCGAGACTGCGAGCTTGGGGGAGATGCGAAGCTTTGTAGTTGGTCTTCAATTGTGGGAGGTGTCATCATTGAATCAAAACCGAATGGGTCGCTAACATCCAGCTCCTGAGGTTGATTGCTAATCTCCTGAGGTCGGCTGTTTACCGGATCATCGTTGACCATTTCGAGTATGGCTGGATCCATGGGCTGGGTCTCATATGCCAAGAACGTCGTCGACGACAGTTGCCACGTCTGTGGCATTGGATGCTCGATATTGGGATCGGAAAAGTAAGGCATGGTTGATGCGAGTTGAGACATGGCAGACTGGAAGGTCTGTAGTCAGTATGAAGAATTCACGAGACGTGCAAGCTTAGAAGCAAAGCCATAGGGACGTAGGAGGGCGAGATAAGAGATGGATTGAACTCACAGGATAGATGGAATCCGGTGTATGCGGTGTGTACGGTGCGCATTTACGCCCGCGGTTCGGATGAGGAGAGAATGGAGATGGCTGATACCGTGGAGCAGCTTGAGCCATCATTGTTTCTAAAATAAATGAGAGGAATGGCAGTGATCGAGACTCCGAAAGATCATCAAGCAAGGAGCGAGAGCGAATGGACGGGCTTAGGGCAGAGCCTAATAACAGACTGACATTTGTACTTGAACAAGTTGTCGATCCTTTGCGAAGGTAGAGAACGAGTGATGTGAAGTAAAGATGGAACTAGTGCTGGGCATCTCTAAAGATACTCAAAACGGACTAATACCATCGATAACCAGGCCAAACCTTAGCTTAAGCTTGGCTCTGAACCTTCAAGACCATAGCGAGGCACAACGGCGTCACTCGAGGTGAAGCAGGCACGACCAGGCCCATGAGGCCGATTCCAGATCCGGTATAGCGCAGCGCTAGACATGCCTAGGTAAGGTTTACCTAGTGTATGGAATTTCCGGGGTTCAAAAGCGGAAGTAGTATGAATGCTGCGATGTCATAGCTCCGTAGAATGGGCCCGGACTTGATGTATAGGAAAAGAGATGTGGTCAAACAGTGAAGACAATCAGTTCCTTTAATATGATATACTGTTCAAATCATGGTCTCTCCGCGTGCCCATATCCAAGTCCTCCAGGAAGGTACGACCGAGGAGTTGCTCTGGCAGGTAATCCTGTTGAACCTTGCCGTCGACGTAGTTTGGATTGTACTTGTACTCCGCACCGTAGCCCAGCTCCTTCATGAGCTTCGTCGGAGCATTCCTCAAATGAACAGGAATAGGCAAGCCCGCGATTCCTGGCTCGTTCAAGGCGGCAAAGACGTTATTCAAGCCACGGTATGCGCGAGTACTCTTTTTCGACAGCGCCATCGCCACAGTAGCGTGTGCCAAATTTATTCGTGCTTCCGGGAGTCCAATTTTCTCAACGGCTGAATGTGTGGATATAGCAAGCGACAACATAGTGTTGTCCGCCAGCCCAATGTCTTCGGAAGCGACAACGATCAGCCGTCGAGAGATATACAGGGGGTCTTCGCCCGACTGAATCATGCGACCAAGGTAGTAAAGCGCTGCATCTGGATCGCTTCCTCGGATAGACTTGTGAAAGGCGGAGATCGTATCGTAATGCTGATCTCCAGCACGGTCATACACGAGCGTCTTGGTCAGGGATCGTTTCAGATCCTCCTTGTCCATTCCAGGCCTTTTTGACAGATCCATGGCCAGCTCCAACAGATTCAACGAAGTGCGAGCATCTCCATCGGCGAATCTGGCAAGGTACTGAACCAGCTCTTCATCCACCAGTTCGGAGGGCGAATAGGTCGGGCCTTCAACCTGGAGAGCACGACGAAGGATCGAAGTGATGTCCTCGTCGGCAAGCTTCGCAAGAGTGAATGTCCGGCAACGTGAGAGCAGCGCATTTTGGACTTTGAAGGATGGATTTTCTGTTGTGGCACCGATGAGGGTGACCTGGCCGCTCTCCACCGGGCCCAAGAACACATCCTGTTGTGACTTGGAGAATCGGTGAATCTCATCACAGAAGATGATTGTTTTTCTCCCAGTGAGTGCCAGCTCACTACGAGCTTCGGCAAATATCTTCTTGCACTCTGCCACGCCGCTGCTGGTACTGTTGATTTCCACGAATCTGCTGCCCACCAGCGACGAAATGACTCGAGCGATTGTTGTTTTCCCTGTCCCTGCACTGCCCCACAATATCATACTCGGTACTCTGTCCTGTTCGATGAGCCCGCGCAGGACGCCGTTTGGTCCGACAAGGTCTTGGCCACAAACTTCCTCGAGCGTTTTAGGTCGCATGCGCTCGGCTAGAGGTGCCGCTTTGTGAAAGGAGTTGATCTTCGGACGTTTTGCTTGTGGCTTCTTTGAGTCACCGTTTGGTTGCTTTGGCCCATCCCCCTCCCGTCTAGATTCCGCTTCATCAGTAAATGATCGCTTGCCGTTGAGAGCGCGTGGGGTCGTTGTGGGACGCGACGGGGACTCCTTCGACATATTGGACTGGGCAGAAGCTTTGCGCGCGGACGGAGTTTGAAATATGCTTGGGACTGGTCCCTTCTGGGAGGATGACAACTCTCCTGGAGAGGACGAGGCTTCTTCCATGAAGCTCTGGCACCCCGAGTCGATGTGGTCGTTGATCTTTAATTGGGAGACAGATTGCTCGCATATTGGGCAGGAAACCATGATGACCGGAGAATGATCTGGTCATTCACTAGGTTACTCAAAGACTTCAAGGTGAGGTAAACGTAGCAATGATAACGTCCACCTGCGGGTACGACGCGTTCAACGCGTTAATTAGTAAGCAACAGGCCTTGGTGCCTGAAAATGGGCAAGCAACAAGTTCTAACTAACTAGTTAGTTACTACCTAGCTATATGAAGATATTCGATGTAAATATGTACTACATACATGTAAGTACATACAAGGCACGTACTACATGTATGTAATCCCCGAATGACCCGAAGAGATAACAAGTGCCGGCCGTCAGGGCCGAATACGGAGCACGCCATGGCGGGGAAATTCAACTTCTCCATATACTCTTATCTCTCTTCTTATTGTCTTAATACTCATGATTTCCCGCTCCTATCGACATATCCTTGCTCAATCACAGAATTGCACTTCTAAAAACCTCTTCTCCGCCCTTTCGATATTACCCCGACCTGGTTACAGCGCAAGAACGATGTCCGCTACAGCTTTGCGACCCGATCCATTTCGCCCCGCCAAGCGGGTGGCAGGACAGCGCCAGGATGTTTGGTATGCAGTTTCGAGAACCAAGTTGGGAAAGACATACTAAATGGGGACTGAAGGTCAATCGTCAACGAAGCCGCCGCAGCTTCGCCAGTTCAGCCGATTGTGAACATGGGCCAAGGGTTCTTGTGAGTCACGCCCGTTTCGAGGACCCCTAATTACTTCAAGTGATAAGAATTGACGTACAATATTTCTGCGCAGTGGCTATAACCCTCCCAAGTTTGCTCTTGACGCTGCGAAAGATGCGCTAGACCGAGTGGAATGCAACCAATACTCTCCGACGAAGGTAGAGAACGCCACCGAATCTATGCATGGTTACACAAGGGCTCATACAACATACCTAGGGCCGTCCTCGCCTCAAGCAGGCTATCGCGGATGCTTACTCGCCCTTCTTTGGCAAGAAGCTAAACCCCGAGACCGAGGTCTCGATCACAACCGGCGCAAATGAAGGTGAGGGATCGGTATAATTTACCTATAAATGGAAATTTGGCGCTGACAAGTGACCAAAAAAGGCATGCTTAGTGCCTTCATGGGCTTCATCGAGGATGGTGATGAGGTCATTATCTTCGAGCCCTTCTTTGACCAGTAAGGAACCCGATATTACGAGAGGAATTGAAGGCATACTAATTCAATCGGGATAGATATATTAGCAACATTGAGATGCCTGGCGGTACTATCCGCTATGTTCCCCTCCACCCACCCCAGGATGGTGCGACCAAGACATCTCCTGCATCGGAGTGGACTATTGACTTTGAGGAGCTCGAAAGGGCCATGAACCCCAAGACAAAGATGATTGTAAGCATGCGACGCCAAGGTTTCCATGATTAGTGAGGCTAATTGCAACAGGTCTTGAACTCACCGTAAGCAGCCTTGATTTACAGAGACGAACAAAGTCTCAACTAACTGTGTGTTCATAGGCACAACCCCGTTGGCAAGGTCTTCTCGCGCGAAGAGCTCGAGCGCATTGGTGAACTGTGTGTGAAATATAACCTTATCATCTTGTCTGATGAAGTCTACGACCGCCTCTTTTACGTTCCCTACACTAGAATCGCTACCTTGTCCCCAGAGCTGTACGAGCGCACTTTGACCGTGGGCTCCGCCGGAAAGGCTTTCTATGCTACTGGTTGGCGTGTTGGGTACCTCATCGGTCCTGAACATCTGATCAAGTACGTGGCCGGTGCACACACCCGTATCTGTTACAGCAGTGTGTCTCCTCTCCAGGAAGCCGCTGCTGTTGCTTTCGAGCAGGCAGAAAAAGAGGGATTCTGGGACGAGAGCCGAGCGGATATGAAGAGTAAAATTGAGCGGTTCTGCGAGGTCTTTGATGAGCTTGGTATCCCGGTACGTGATTGCTCTGACACTTAACTATCAACTTTACTCTACCATACATTGATTTTGCTGACATCGATCTCCAAAGTACTCTGATCCTGAGGGTGGATACTTTGTGCTTGCCAACATGGCCTCTGTAAAGCTGCCGGCTGACTATCCGTTCCCACCCCATGTTGCTAGCCGTCCTCGTGATTTCAAGCTCTGCTGGTTCCTCATCCAGGAGGTTGGCGTGGCTGCTATCCCTCCTACTGAATTCTACACTGATGCCAACGCCAACATTGCTGAGGATTATCTCCGCTTTGCGGTGTGCAAGAATGATGATGTTCTTGAGACTGCCAAGGAGCGCTTGAGAGGGCTGAAGAAGTATATCACCAAGTAAACAAAGGCATACAGGCCTTTGAATGAGAAAATACGAGATATCCATTCGTGTTACGATGCCAATAGAGAGTTGGATATAAATATGCAAGATATGTGCCACAGAAACCAATTTCCCATAAATCTTCTCTTACATGATTGGTCTACCAGTACAGATCTACTCATTTACAGCTACTTCTACGTAACTACAGCACCTGAGAATGAATCAGGCACAGGAGGACAAAGGCGCAGTAGGACAAAGGCACAACCACGCAACGGTCTTTGTTTCTAGAAACAAAGGAGGGGGGGATCAAATCCCCCTCCAAACCAACGTCGCCACCGAAAGCGTAATACAAAAATGGGCATCCTGGACCTGGGAGCATCCACCGACTGAACACTGATGATATCTCTCTCCAAACCAGCCACCCCAGGTCCAGGACCCCTATACAAAGAGGGCTAGGGAGGGGACGGCTCCCTACCCTGACTACGGAATCTCCAGCTCCATGGGGCCCGTTCCCGCCCCGTCCCAACCGACACCACGGCGGAATGTCCGCCGGTCCTTCACGAGGACCTCCGAGAATCCTCCACCACGCGTGCGAGCCACCACGTCGCTCACCGAAGGATGGGTGGCTCGGTGCGCCCTCAGAAGCCAATGGTTGGATTCTAAGGTTTCGCACACTCTCCGGAAGCCCAACCCCATACAGTGGTTACCTAACAACGTGGGGCGACGCTCGCTCGCGCAGGTCGAATCCTCGCAGTGGCGTCGGTTAGCACCGATCCACTCCGTCTCACAAGCATGCCGCAAACCAAGACGGCTCTGATCGATGGTGCCACCCATCTCGAGTCCCATCTGGTACCGCAGCATGCTGTCCATGTCCTTATCACTGGCCCACATGTTGTGGGCCCGCATCCAGTCCCGGACAAGCCGGTAAAGATAGTCCACAAGGGCTGGATGTTCAACCGCCGCTGGAAGGAAAGAAGAGTTAGCATATGATCTGAAAGGTAGGCAATAGTGAGGGTTGTATGATATCAAAAGTGCAAGGAAACTGAGAGTGAGATGAAGCTGAAAGAGTAAGGAAACTAAAAGTGATATGAAACTTACCGAAGAGACAAGCTGCAAGGCACCGGCGGAACCGGTCCTTCTCTTCGGCGTCCTCAAATCGCACAACGTGTGCAATTCGAGGTGAACATCGCAGCGCCAAGTGACTGGCTGGAGCGTCCGCAGCGCTCAGTAGGTCGTCCCACTCCGCGAACACGAAGTAGTCACCTCGGTCGCGGGCGGAACTGAACCACAACGCCTGACGATGGCGCTCAGGGTTGTCCCACTGGTGAAGGCTGGGAAGCATTGGTGGACCCACGAGATCGTCGTATGGAATCGAACCGGCCAAGTGCTGATCTAGGACTGGGAGCTTACTGCAATCCCCCCAGTGCGTCTTGGCATCCTCCCACAGGTGGTCCTTGCCGCAGTAGCGGACCAAGGAAAACGGTCCGCACTTAGGGCAAACAACGGAGCCCCCATCCCCCAAACCACAGATGACTTGGCAGTCTCCCTTCTGGCAAAGGATCCCAATCCTGCGCAAGTCCCACTTTGATTCAGGAGGTGGAGGCCCGATGTTGCCGAACTGCTTGCCTGTGGGAGTCGGTTCATCATCCTCGAACGACTCGGGTGGAGACGGAGAACGACCTTCCACTCCATCTCCCTGGGAGGAAGCACTAGAGACGGGGAACTCGGCGTCCGCATCGCGCGCTTGCTGACGCTTCATCAAGTTCTTGCGCCTCCGTCTCTGATGCTTCCTCTTGTTGTGTACACTCTTCTTGCCATGTTGGCTAGACTCAGCTGTAGTTTGGTCATCTGGAAAGACAGTCCCATCTAAACTGGGATCATCAGTCTCAGACCCAGCCGAGTCTGCGGTAGACAAGGAAGAAGAGGCACGGGAGGTCGATGGAGGGTCGGCCGTTTGGGACGAGAATGCGGTTTCCTGGCCCTTGAAAAGCCCTGTGATTTTTCGTTAGCATGTATCCAAAGCAAAACATATGTAAAATGTGATTGCATACCTAGACTGGCCACATCGAAAGACTCACTTCGACGCAAGACTGGCTCCTGCGTCTCGTGGCCGCCAAGGTACTCTTCAGGGTCTAAATAATAGTTAGCGGCTGTATTAACAATGATATAAAGAGTAAAAAACTTACCAGAAAGCCACACCCCGTCCCTGTTGTCCGAGACAGGGAACCAAAGTCCAGCCTCATCCACCCGCGGAATCAAGCGCAGCTCGTCCGGAATATTTGCTGGCTCGTTTTCTTCCGCTTGCACTGCCCGTACCCCATCGTCCTCGTCTATCTTCCATAAGGTGCTTCTAGGTGTGAAGAAAGGCGAGAGAGAGGATGAGGGGAGGGGAGTGTGGGGGGAGAGGTGGGATCGGGCTGTCTCGAATGATGGAGAAAATGGGTTAGTCGAGTCACTGGGGGTAATTGGGGCCCAGGAGGCATTGACTGTTTGTTGGCAAGCAACTGCCGCAAGTTGCTGCTCAGTCAGGGCATCCTGTCGAGCGATGTCATGCACTCCCGGAAGTAAGCCATCACGCTGGTGGTCACCACATTGATCGTCACAACGCTGCTCTGTCATATTGCGTGTGATGTGATCGGTAACGTGTTCTGCGTCCTTCTTTCCTGTATCTGAGCCAGATGAACTATGTGTGCGCTTTCCCTTCCCCTTGCCCTTGGACCTTTTGTTGCTCTTCCGGGTATCAATCGTGAGTGTCGAAACCCGCTTGGTCAACTCTTTCCGGACCGACTCATGATGAGCCAACTCTTCTCTGGTTGACTCTCCCTCTTGCTCTGTCAACCCATTCTGTGTCAACTCTTCTCGGGGCAACTCTTCCTCGGTCAACTCTTTGGTCAACTCTTGACTTCCCACTGTCTCTATCGTATGTTCTTTCCCTAACACTGACTGCACTGGAATTGGCACAGCTGACGCATCAGACTTTTCGTCCTCAGAGCTTCCTTCTTCAGCCGCGGAAGATTCACGGGCTCTCTTTGATAGTCTCTTTGATGCCTTCTTTCCTTTGTTCTTCTTCTTCTTCTTGGAAGAGGAAGGGAAATTGTCATCGACAAGCAACTTCCCAAACAGTCCATTGTCTAGGCCGCCAGTCTCTGACACCAGCCATTGAATGCGCAGCCAAATCCGGACCGGAAGTGCCATCCATTTGCCGTAAGTGTTCTGTGATATGTTAGTTAGATCCCAAGACGATTTGTGAAGTCTGTATACTGACAGGGTCATCTTTAGAGATCTTCCGGTAGAACTCGTCACGCTGGTCAACAGTGACCATCATCTGCTCCCCGGGGCTGGCATTCCTGCCACTCACAAACTTGAACTTCACCGTTGGCGATTTTTCCTTCGCCTTCATCCAGCTTACCCGGCAGCCGGATGATTCCCATGGGGCAGTCCATTTCATGTAGTAGCTGTGCCTCTTGGGGTTCTTTGCCTCCCGATGAGCCGGTGCGGGACCAGTCTCGACGTTGCTCATGGCAATCTTCCTTGGAGACGTGAAGAGAGCTTCAATCGATCTCATGATCCCCAGCATGCCCTCTGGGTAATCGACAGGGATCTTGAAGTCAATGCGCACAAGCTCAGGACTTTCAATTGCGGCATCAAGGTCGCACTTGGGGTTACCCTTCGGGTTGTTCTCCATGGCGAATGTCGGGGCACGTGTCCGCCAGTCCTGAATCTTCAGCCTCAGCTGCCCATTGTCCAGAGTGAGCCCAGCCCGTTTATCGGTCCAATCCTCTGACTCGGACTGAGTCATGCCGATGTCTTCCCTTGGGGATCTTCTTACCTCGGGCAGCCCCGCATCGGCTCTGATTGACCCAGGATTGAGCAGCTCTGGAACGCGGCCTTCGATTGTGGCGTGGTGCTTTATGGCTTCGAGCTGAGCATGTCTGAGGCATTGGTGGGTCTCCACCTCTTTTACATGTGGCTTGAGCTGCTCCATCTTAGCTTGGCTCAGTTGATGCTCATCGGAGCTGGGCAGCTGGGTGTGCACTTCCGACTTTTCGTCGTGTCCCTGTGCAGATGCAGGTTGGGGCTCGTGGGAGGGAATCTCGCCATCGGCAAACTCGCTGAAGACAGTAGGCATTTCGTCTGATGGTGAGGACGAACTGTTGACTTGATCTCGTCAGTCAGTGGCTCTATTAAGTTGTGCTTTCCTTTGGATTGGAAGACATACCGACTGGAAATAAGGATAAGGTATTTGATTTTCTCTGTCGGGTATTGGAATTAAACTGACTGTGCATTAGCTGAGGTCCATCGATATCCAATACCACGGTTAACAAGAAGACTCACTCGATGACCTGCAGAAGCCTACAGCAGTCTCCTGCTGCTCACTGGGTTCTCGGTCGGCACAGGGATCCCTTCGGTCCAAGGTGTTTTGGTCTCATGCAAGAGACTGTATGGACTGTCTCAACCATACATCAGTTGGCAGGACGATGGGTGATAAGGCTTCAAAACAAACGGCTTACCAAGGTCGTCCTCTGCACTAGAGGTTGTGAGATATGGTTTTACACGAAAGATTGTGGATCCTGCTTTAAGCATGCAGGTCCCTCAGACAAGGTTTGTGGGTGTTGGTGCTGCGTATGACTTACCAAGATCGTCCCCAGCAGTAGAGCTGCGAGAGTGGTCGAACAAGAAAAATTGTGGATGCTGTTGCACCATCAGCCAAGGTCCATGTGTTTTGGTGGTGCATGAGGATACGTGATGAATTACTCTGTGTGCACACTGCCCCGACCATGCATCAGTCGACAGGATGATGAAAGGTACGGCTTCACAAGAAATGACTTACCAAGATTGGTCTTCTTCAAGAGTCCTCTAGAGTGAAAGGCGATAAGCTTTGGTCTCACAGAGGCTGTGTGTACTGTTCCGACCATGCATCAGTTGACAGAACGACGAGGGACACAGCTTCACGACAAGAGACTGCCCAAGATTGGTTCTCAAACCATTGAAAGGCTCTGAGACTTGGTCTCACAAGAAAAAAATGTGGATGCTGCTTTCACAATGGAAGGCCCTCAATAATCAGGGTTCGTGGTTGTTGGTGGTGACCCAACGCGTGAGGATGTGCGACAACTTACTGTGTGAAGTCTGGCTCATCCGTCTATGGCATGCACCATGAGGCAAAGCAGGCTTTTTCTCTTTGAGACAATGGCTTTGTAACTCAACGAGATCAAAGGAGGAACATGCATGAGCCAAAACTATGGGCGTGCGTGTTGTGGGTGCTATTTTAATCATGCACCATCAGCCAAGGTCCATGGGTGTTGGTGGAGACCGATGCGTGAGTATGTGCGACAACTTACTGTATGAAGCCTGTCTCATGCGTCCATGAAAGCAAGCTTTGTCTCTTTGCAACAATAGCTTTGCAACTCGAAGAGATCAAGGAGATGGGGAGAACGTACCAACAAGATCAGAGGGTCTGCGTGGGAGAGAGATTTGAAAGAAAGGAAATTCGGGCGACTTGAAGAGGGAGAGACAAGCTTCGAGACAACGGATGAGAAAAACAAACTATGCACGTGCTACTGTCACAGAGTCTTTGATTAGAATTTGCTGACCAGACTCTCCCGGCAATTGTTTTGTTGAGGCTGGTCAAACAAATCGATTGAGGAATCGATGTACGAAATAGCTTCGGTGATATTTATGGTTCTCATCAAGCTGCGGTTCAGCGGCTCAGGAAGAGATTCTTAAGGCTTGTCTGGGCCGGAATATTCCGTGGGTTTCCGTCCCCAAAGGACGAATACGTGATACGGGTTCGCCGTATTGAGCAAATGCCATGACCTGACGGTGCAATTGAAAGATGAATACGATACGACTTGCTTGTCACTTCCTTGCAAGTATCCGGAACTTCACACGATGCTGATATCATATTACCTCCCCATTTGAGCTACACCTAAAAGCAGGTGTAGTCTCCGCGATATTTGTTCAGCAGACTGCTCAACACTCGATAATCAAAGACGAAGCCAGAGAATCGACATGAAGGCTCGGAGGCTGCGTGAACAGGAATGACCTTGCCGACACTGCCCACAGACCTGTTCTTGTGCTGGCTTTGATGTATTTTAGCTACAGATTCAGAAGTTTAATCTACGTCTTGGAGGCCATTATTGCTTTATGCCAATCTTTCTTTGCGTAAGAGAAGTTTCAAAAAACACAACTGAAGCATGCACCTTAAGAGATCGCAAAATGTACCTCAGAAAGATCAGTAGAGCAGTTATACATTTGTAAAATATTATAAATTAACGCAGCACAAGAAGCCAATTGCAAATCCTGGAGTCTCCTTGTCATAGAATTCATGGCGTGTCGTTGCAAGTTGTTAGGGTGCGAGTTCGTCACGTGCCGTCACGTTGTCTACGAACTCGGTGAATGTCACGTGACGAGCTTCTTTCAACGCCAGCGACCACAACTCGAATAAGCATCAAGTACTCTTTTCAAACACCCTGCCCATTAATGGAATTATTAAATAACCTATAACCGTGATGGAATATATTGTAATATCATTATTTATCTTTCTATCACCAGAAGTCGTACGTGTGGAAGTTCTGCTCTGCACTCGAGTGAGCGACTCGGTGAATCGAATCACACGAAATCACCGAGTTAGGCGGCAACAGCCAAAACAAAGACTAACCCCCAAGGGAATGTCAAACAACATACGTATCGTCTACCCGCATGACAAGGGACCAAAATATCTGTACAAGCATGGTGTTAGATCAACCGGCCCTTGCTGACCGGCTATTGGCTCTCATTCGCGGGCGGCTAAGCGCCCATGGTGGCTATATTTGGCTGTTTTTCCACTCCGGCGCTTTTGACACTCAAAGTAGCCAGTGAGACGCTTTGATTCCTCATGAAACAAACTATTGCACAGGCTCCTTGTCTTCAGTCTTTATTTTTATATTTCCTTTGTTTCGAAATGGTTATGGTTCGCTCTGATTGGGGCTGTCTCGACTTACGGGGTTGCCAAGGTCCATTGAACTGCTTCTTTATGAGCGACATTGGGCTATTGCAATGTCTGCTGCCGCCCAGGACGTCTGACAATTTCCAGGTGACCTTTGCTGACTGCTATATTTGAAGATTCATTGTCCCTTTTGTTTTGATTCTATTGTCTCATCTATTCATCTATTGACCTCCCCATTCATTCAACATCTATAAGAAATCATATATACCATGTCCCTGCACTAGTCCGGCTCTTTCCCTTTGCTTTCTTTATCTTCTTTTAAGAACTCTCCGTTTTGATGCAGGCTTTGCATATTTTCCCTTGATTTAATTACGCCTCCAACCATTCCTGGTCTTCGCTGGACGAGATCACACCTGAACCATCTGACAATTATCACTCTCGAGAAAAAAATACACTACAATGGTATTCTCCCGATCTGGGCGGTCGGTCTTTCCACTGCTCCCGCCCTATGGAGCTCAGGATTCAAGCACGGGGCGGATAATTCCTCTACATCCAGATGGCCTCACTCCCTATCTCGGTCTGCGAGCTCGACTTTCACAAGTATGGATCAATCGATGGACGATACTTTTACTGCTTATTCTCTTCCGAGTATTGATTGCGGTGGGCGACTTGCAGTCCAACATGGCATCCGCCAAGCGTGAGGCGCTCTCTGCATGCACGTCAGTGGAATCCATGGGTAGCGCGATGGCTTCTATGCCATACTACCTATCCAAGGGTACCAATGAGCTTGTGGCTTCTTCAGTTGATGAGGCCGTTTCTGCCCTGAAGTCCGTTTTGCTGTTGACTATCACGGGCGTCGGGGAGATCCTCTGGTTTGTCATTAATATGATGTACTCCACCTACGCCTGTCTCATTACAATGGCCGTTCGCGGTACAGTAGGAGCCGGTATCGAATTGGTCAAGGAAGCTACGGAGTGGATCAACAAAACCCTCAAGACAATCAGTGGCGAGATTGAGAGTACGGTCGACGAATACAAAGACGAACTAAACTCATTTCTCGAGACCATCAATAAAGTGGCCAGCGTGTTCTCGGACGATCCTAGCCCAATAAACCTCAACAGCTCAATCAGTGACCTGGAGAATCTGTCTCTTCCGTCGTCAGTCAACCGCACGGTCGAAAAATTGGACAACGTCGTCCTTCCCAACTTCAAAGAAATCCAGAATTACACCAAAACACTCTTCCAAACGCCTTTTCGAGAAGTCAAGGATTTGGTCAACGAGACTTTGGGCACTTACAGCTTCGATCGGTCCGCTCTCCCGGTCCCTGCCAAGAAACAGTTGGCCTTCTGCAACGACAACAAAGGCATCAATGATTTCTTCAACGGGGTGACCGAGTTAGCACTAAAGGCACGCAAAATATTCATTGCTGTCCTCGTCGTTGCTGCCATACTAGTGTGCGTTCCAATCGCGTGGCAAGAAATCCGCCGATGGCGCTCAATGAAAGAGCGCTCCCAGTTGGTTCGCAAGGAAGCCCATGATCCAATGGATGTTGTGTACATTGTCTCACGTCCATATACCGCGGCTGCGGGTATCAAGGCAGCAAGTCACTTTAGCAACAGTCGCCGGCAGATCCTCGTGCGATGGGCCATTGCCTATGCAACGTCCATCCCTGCTCTTTTCGTGCTGGCTCTTGGACTGGCAGCACTATTCTCCTGTCTGTGCCAATATCTGCTCCTGCACTCGGTGAAGCAAACAATCCCAGCACTGAGTGCCGAGGTGGGAGAATTCGCAGACAAGGTCGTTGACTCACTAGAAAGTGCCTCGACAGAATGGGCTACCGACGCCAACAAGGCCATCATTAATCTCGACGCCGACCTAAATCACAATGTCTTCGGCTGGGTCAACAGCAGCACACAAGCCATAAACGGGACTCTAAACTTCTTCATCTACAACACATCCAGCGTTCTAAACGAGACCTTCAAAGGTACCCTGCTGCAAGAGCCCGTCTACGAGTTATACGAGTGCCTCATCGGCCTCAAAGCAGAGGCACTCCAAAAGGGTCTGAACTGGGTAGCTGAGCACGCACATATCTCGCTTCCCACCCTCCCGAACGACACATTCTCCGCCGGTGCCTCCTCCAGCATCAACGACAGCTCCAATCCCTCGGATAGTTTTCTCGCCGATGCAGGCGACCAAACAGCAAATAAAATAACCGAGGTCGTAATTACCGTGATCAACAAGCTCGAAGCAGCCGTGCGTATGGAAGCCATTATCGCCACCGTCATTCTCCTGCTTTGGGTGTTCATCGCCTTGATTGGTATCACTCGCGCCATGATGCTCTTCTGGAGTCGTGACAAGCACCGCGGCGAAGGGGGTCAGGGTCATATCCTGGATCCTGTGCCCAATCGTGGACCACCATCCCAAGATCCGAATGGTTTTACTGAAGTTCCGCTCACTGCTATTCCGAGGAATATGCCCGGAGATGGGCACAGTGCTCCTCAGTACACGGCGGCGACGGCAACCTCCGCGCCTTTGCGGAATGAGCCGTCGTCACATTGTGATGAGAAGGTTGGTTTCGCAGGGCAAAGGAATTATGAACATGCATTGCAGTTGGACTTGGATCCTGATCTGAGGGGAAGTAGCTACGTCGAATATGATGTGAAGCGATGACAGGAGATGAGTACGTATTCCTGTCTTTGATCTTCGCTCTTCTGCAGGGAACTTGTGCTCTCTATTCTCCCGCTCTCTTTGTGCCATTTCCAGCATTCCATCGTACTTGCCCTGGCCGTTTGTTTCTATACGGGGCTGGCGTTCTGTCATAATAATTTCAATAAGAGAGCATTTCTAGTTTAGATCAAGAATGCCACTTGATTTCAAAATCATAATTTCCCATCTGCGAGTCGTGTTGAACATCATCCTAGAATTACACCCCATATAACAATCTTACGAGATCGGTATAGACATCCATGGACAGAACATATTTCAATTTAATCGTCTTACATACTATACTAAAAAAAACTTAATGGCATAATGTCATACAAATCGTCGGCTGTAAATTCATAGCCGCTATATGGCGACAAAGAAGCTCTTCTCCCCCTCCTTCGGTTGCACTCTCACCCGTTCAATAATCGGGTCAGCACAGCTAATCCGAATACGCTCAGGGGTAGCAGGTGATTCCAAAGAGAGCACGTTGTTCACGTTCCACTGCTTACGTGCAGCCTTCAGCGCGTCACGAATGGCAAAGAAGACTGCACTACCCATAAACAAGGGCGGCTCGCCGACTCCACGGGAGCGTTGAATGGTACGCAAGTTTTCCCACTCCACATCCTTAAGCAAACTCACATTGAAAATCTGCGGTATATCACGGAAGCCAGGAATTTTGTAGTTGCCCGGGCCTCTCGTGAATATCTGACCAGAGGCACGATGCCAGAGACTCTCTTCGGTAGTGAAGAGACCTTGTCCTTGCACAAAGGCGCCTTCTATCTGGCCGTAGTCCACTGAGGGGTTGATACTGTGACCCACATCCATCTTCACGTCGGCACGTAGAGGCGTCCAATCACCTGTCAGCGTGTCGATCTGCACTTCGGCTGCGGTGACACCCTGTGTGAAGTAGAAGAACATCTGGCCGCTGTTCTCGCCCCATACGTAGCCGATATCCGGGGTACGGTAGTATCCTTGCGCGGAGAGGTTGACACGGGCGAAGTAAGCCGCGTGGGCAAGTTCTTTCATGGTTGCATTGGGCATCTTCTCGCGGAAAGGACGCAGACGTTCGTTGATCTGTTCACACGCATTGAATATGGCGTAGCCATTGAGATCGGAGCTGGCTGAAGCAGCGGTTGCGGAGGTATTGGCCACTGTATTAGTCGCTGTCTCAGAAATGAAGACGCTCGCCTGCGGCACTTGCAATGCTTCGGCGGCGATCATGGTCATCTTTGTGTGGAGGCCTTGTCCCATTTCAACACCACCGTGTGCTACGAGGACACTGCCGTCGTGATAGATGTGAACCAAAGCCCCTGCTTGGTTCAAGAACAGAGCTGTGAAGGAGATACCGAACTTGGTTGGCACAATCGCCATTCCACGTTTGGACCACTTGTGCTGCGCATTGTACTCCTCAACAGCCTTCCGACGCTCCTTGTAAGAGCTCTCCTCTAGCACTTGCTTGTACATCAACGGCACATACCAATCTTTGAGAGGCTGGTTGAAATGCGTCGTATCATCTGGCTTGTACATATTGATGGCCCGGATCTCTTCGGCCGGAATATCCAGATGATCTGCAATCTCCGATATATAACACTCAGCGAAGAACAGGCCTTGCGGACCGCCAAAGCCACGGAAAGCTGTGTTTGACACAGTATTAGTTTTGCAGATCCGGCCGCGCACATTGACATTCGGTATTTTATACACGCCATCAATGTGCGACAAACTTCGCTCCACAATGGCACCTGATAGATCTTGTGTGTGGCCTCCATTGGCATACACATCTGCATCAAGCGCAAGGAGTTTTCCTTCTTTGGTCACACCAACTTTCCATCGGCAGAGGAACGGGTGACGTTGACCGGAAGTCAATATATCTTCATCACGATTGAGCATACACCGCACCGGTCGTCTTGTTTTCGCAGCGGCAGTGGCACAAAGACCAGCCAGCTGGACAGATCGCGACTCCTTGCCACCAAAGCCACCACCAAGTCGCTTCACGCGCGATACAATTTTGTTCGCAGATACTCCTGTCACCTGAGCGACATAGGCTTGTCTGTGAACGATTAGGTTAAATTCCGTGATGAGAAATAGGCAAATATATCGTTACTCACGTTTCGGTAGGGTTCTGGGTGCCACTCCAAATCTCCATTTCACCATCCTCCGGCTTTGGAATTGCCACACAGGCTTGGGTTTCCAGGTAGAAGTGCTCCTGGCCACCCATTCGCGAGACCCCGGTAAAGACGTGGTCAGCTTGTTTGAAAGCTTCCTCGGTATCACCATTCTTGATGTAGCGATAGTGCTCAAAGTAAGACTCCGCCTCAATGGCCTCCTCAATCGTAAGGATGCTCGGGAGGTCTTCATATTCGACCTTGATAGCCCTCATACCTTCCTCGGCAATTTTAGCGCTAGTCGCCAGAATCACACCAATCGGCTGACCAGCAGTAGTAACTTCATCAACGGCAAAGAAAAGCTCATCGGACTTGGGCTGCCCCCACCAGTTTGCTTGAGGGTTAGGGAGATCTGTGTGGTCCACGTAGTCCACAACGCCCGGAATATCCAATGCAGCGGACGTTTCAACGCTGAGGATCTTGGCATGAGGCTTAGTAGACAGAAGCATGCAGGCGAATAACTCATTCTGTTGCACAGGAATATCGTCTGTGTATTGAGCCTCTCCTGTGGACTGCTTCAAGGCCGCAACATGCGGAGTCGCTCGTCCAAGAATCTTCTGTTGATAGGCGACGGAGGTCTCAAGATCTTTTGCTCCAGTAGAAATTGCTCTCTCAATCTCAGCAACAACATCTGGATCTAAATCCGAAGCCTTGACATCGAGCCCTGAAAGTACATCGTAATAGAATCTGTAGAAGAAGCCCAGAGCCAAAGACTTCCGGTAACTAGCCATACCACCAGGAACTCCAAACGGCAGGTTGAAATCCTGCTCCAGTGCGCTCATGACGCCTTCTAGCGTGATGGGGTTTGTGAACTTCTTGCCAACCAAAAACGCCTCTGCATTCTTCGCTGAGACGGTCATGGCGGCCATGCCACCAAACACAAGATTGGCACTGACCACATCATTGGTCTCAGAAAGAGTCACGCGTAACGCGGAATTGACGATGGCAATATCATCGTCCTTCCGCTTGGCCTGTTTGTAGGCTCGCATGTGCTCTCCCTGCGCTTTCGCGGCTGGAATGCGCAAGCTAGCGATGACTGCGTTGGGAGCGAGGGCAGTCTTTCTGTATCCTTGGAAGAATTCAGTCATTGGAATTTCAGTCTCGCCTTCGAGGGACTTGGCCACGAGAATAGTGTTCGTAGCTACCAAAACCGGGTTAAGATCAGAGATGGGCGATGCAGTGGCCAGGTTACCTGCTGGGGAAGCGACATTTCGGATCTGTCGCCCAGCGAAATAGAGCAACTGCTTCTTGATCGCTTTGAAAGGTTGGCCTCTGGCATCGCCATATTTCTGTACCGCTTGGTCACAGATGTGTTCGAGGTCCGTCAATGACACATTTGCACCGATCTCCAAACAATCGTCGTGCAAGGTAAATTGTCGCAATTCGGGGATATCTCCCAGGTAAACAGAGGCCGCATATCGCATCGCCTTAAACTTAATCTCAATCTGCGTCTCCGTGCTTCCACCAATTAGTTTAGCGTCTGGGTGGACGTTCTTAATTTGCAACAGTTGCTCAACGGTTACTGGTCGGTACCATTTCTTCTTCTTGTTGCCATATGCTAAGGGTCGGTATTCGTGTTTCTGCAGGGCGGCAGGGAAGATCAACTCTGTGTCCGAACTGTACGGCTTGAAGTCCGGCGCGGGAAACTTGTAATCGACTGTATCTTTCTCTCCATTGTTGGCGGAAGACCCTTTACAGCCACCACCGGAGCCGTTTTTCTCCATGCAGCAGCCTGACCCACCATTGGCAGAGGCCTTTCCGCAGTTGTTGGTCGAGTTGAAGCTCTGAGCAGCATCTAGAATAGGTCGGTAACCCGTGCAGCGGCAAAGGTTTCCATCGAAGGCTTCTTCAACATCGTGCTCTGAGGGAGACGGGTTGTTTCGCAGCAAGGCATAAAGAGACTTGCAGCAATCAGTCAATTTCATATTCCCCCCAAAAAGGTGAATCAAGCAAAAGGGCCACATAGGCGTACCATGACTATTCCAGGAGTACAGAAACCACATTGACTTCCATTGCCGACCGCAATCCGCTGCTGAATGGCGTGGGGATCCTTCATATTCCCAATACCTTCGACTGTGATAACGTGCTTACCGTCAATGCTGACGAGCGGAGCAATACAGGCATTAACGGAGGCATGGTAGATTTTCTTCGTTGTAGGATTGATATGGGAGACGACCTATTAACCATATAGCCCTCTGGTTAGCACTAGGTGCATAACCCAATATAGTTGACTGAAACCCACCACAGTGCAAGCACCACAGCCTCCCTCAGCACATCCAAGCTTTGTGCCTGTTAATCCAACACCCCGCAGGTATTCGAGTAGAGTCACTTCCGGGTTGACCGTATCAAGCGCAACCTTGGTTCCGTTGAGATAGAACCGAATAGTGTCATCCCAGTCCTCAGTCAATGCAGACAGGCTGCTCGGCTTCTCAATCGCGACCGTAAAGTCCGTCTCTAGGATTCCCGGCGCCATGGTGGAGATATAGCGATTGTGGCGATAGTTAGAGGTAGGCTTTCACGGGCGACTTCAGGTGTGCATCTTAGTTTTATAGCGAGCGAGTTGCGGGCGAGGCGGGCGAGTTGGGAGGGCCCTTCCGCAACATCAATATATTACTAAAGCAAAGTCTTCGAAAGGTCAGTATCAAAGGAGGGGAAGTCCGATGAGATCAATCCCCAGAATTCGATATCAGGCCCACTTGGGGACTTTTCGTTATCTCTGCGGGGATCGCCACTGTCCGATGAGAGGTCGGATGACTATCGGGTTCGGTCTTGGCACCTCGGCCCAGTTGTTTTGCTGGAATTACTACTCCGTACTATGTCCACGATATAAGTCTTGATATCTGCAGTTGGTAAAATTTCTATATCTGTATTACCAAACCAAAAAGAAAAAAAAAAGAAAGTGTTACAATACATATATAAAAGAAATGGTCCGTAGATGGTAACCAGTAAATGCACGCTCACGGCCTCGAGCCTGCAAAAGGTTTCTCTTCCTCTTCCCATTTCTGGCGTTCAACGACGCTTCGGGCTCTGCAGAATAACTGAATTAACAAGAGTGTATGAGACCTTAGAGACAGGCAACGACTTACCGATAGGCCTTAACAAAACGCCAAACCTCTGTATCTGCAAGGTTCCAAGCCTCAACAACATCCTTGATGTTGATGCTATTTGTTTCCTTGGTCTTAATTACATCGCGGGCCTTTTGGATGAGTTCGTATTCTTTGCCGACCCCTTGCTCGCTTGGCGTGCGATCCTGCGCGCTCTTGGCGGAGTCTTTGTCGTTCTCGGTTGCAGGATCGATCTTACTCCCACGAGGGATCTTGAAGCCAAACTGCCATTCAAACTCGTCAAGGAGTTCCGAGGGGAGACTCTGGCCTGCCTGTGCAGGAAGAGATTCCACAGTCATCCACAGAGAAGTCCCGACAGCATCTTCGCCTGCGACAACCTGCTTGAAGATCACTCCCCGGTATGAAGAACCCAATTCAGGCCCAAGGTGCTCCTTGGTCACCTCAGATAACCATGCGTCGCGCTCGGTCTCCCGGCGGACTTGTGGTATAGTGATCTCCTCTGAGCTCTTCTGTAGGCTGATAAGAGTGTAGGGGTGAGGAAGGGTGCCAATGGTGAACAAGAACGTGGTGTTTTTATAGGTCGAAGGCTGGCTGATACGCATGGGCTGCTTTGCAGACCCGGTCCCGCATGGGCGGCATTCGGGTTCATTAGGTGGACAAGAGTCGGGAATGGGCGACTCAGGACACTGAATAAGAGCCTTTGCCAGCCGAAGGGCAGGTTCCACGAGCGCGGTAGTGTGCTGGGGGAACGGTTTCAGCACAGCCAGTCCGGCAGGGAAGGCGCTATGGAAGTGATTGTGCAGGTGAGAGTTGATCAGTTGGACAAGAGCCAGCTGACCACTCGCAAGGTTCTGGGTCATCTTTTCATGCACGGCAGAGTAGTGGGAGGTAATGGCCGCAGACTTATAAAACGCCAAAGCGTTCGGCGGCTCAACCTTGAACGATTCCGGTGCAATCAGATCAACAAAGGACTGGGTTTTATCATCGAGCTTCAGGACTGCGCTCTGAACGGCCGCATCGATCCGCGACTTGTCCGCCGCGTAGAGGCCATTCTTGAGGTTTTCGAATCGGGTAATTGATTCCGGGACACTCCCACGGCGAAGATAGGAGAGCATGGGATCATCATAACGCGCCATAGGGAAGCAGTGGAAGTCTGCCAGCAAGCCGGTGCCCATGTGCCCCCACGCAAGCCAGGCGAACACCTCGTTCTGTGTTTTGGGCGCGAGTTTCCACTTCTGGACAACTTCATAGTTGGGGTTTTTCATCGCATCGCCCGGAGTCAATACTACGGGCTTGAATCCTTGAGCAAACCATGCCCGACGCCATGCGAGAAGCAATTCCGCATCGGCATTCTGCACGTCCTTGAGGTCCTTGCCATTGGATTTGTTGGGGTTATATTTCGCGTCGTAGTACGTGTAGATCGGTCGACGTTCGCGAAGGGGAGGGAGGACGGAGCGATTCTCATCCAATGTGATGGCAGAGGAGAATGGGTTCAACCATTCAAGGGTGCTGTACCATTTCGACTCGCCGTGTGTGCTGTTGTCCTGTTCCTCGGGCTGCTCATGCGAGGGAGGGCGGAACGAGGGCAGGTGGAAGTTGCTTAATGAGGGTAGTTTTGGTGTGGGCACAAACTTGGCCGGGCCTGTGGCTGACTGCTCGCCGGTATCAGGGACCGGAGAGGACGAGAAAATGAAAAGCAAAAGCGCGACGAAAACAATTACAGACAGGAGGGCTGTACTCCTGTGAGGAATCATCTTTCCAACATTCAAACCAAAGGACCTGTACAGAGGCCCGTCAAAAACTGAAGAAACACGTGTGGCTTCAAACCACAACACTTCTCCTGAAACTCCGCCTCAAACGAGACCGGATTTGGCCAATGCAGTCTTGGCAAGAAAATGACGATAGGTATGAAGGCAACTCAACACACTTCTATCTGAATCTCCCGGGCTGAATTGATTTCGCTCTAGCATCCAACAATGATCTGAATACAAAATAAAACCCTTGATAATTGTCTTTCGACCTGGATGGGGATGTTGCTTCCTTACTTGCCTGAGATCGAAAAGCAAATGATGACTCAGCTAATCCACTGGAAATGACCTCATCGGATGAGTGACCCGTGAACCTCTAGAAGCTCTGGAGTATGAAGCCTCTTGGTTAACGACCAGGTATATGTTTAAAATACTCTAGTCTCTTTGAATAATTAAGGTAATTGGCACCTTTATTCCCCATATACATATTGTGTCGATTTACGAACAAATAGCAGTGGTTCAAGGACACTTCATATTGTATGTCTCCGTAGGTAGCTAACTTTTGACCTAGATCAATGGAGCTATCTGAAGACTTTATAAGGTGATATATATCTCAATGATGTTCCAAACGTTCCACATGTTCCACATTTTCTACTAAATTATACATACATATCTTGAAACTACGGGCATATGCTATGTTGTACATATATATTGATCTTCCATCTATATGCCATCTTCACCAAAATGAGACATCTGCAGTAGTTGGGTTTCTACTCTCGACGCCCCAAGAATGGCCATCTAGGGCCAGAATAATCTCAATATGCCAAAAACATTCAGTGGAGATATCAAACGAAGGAAAATAACTAGACCTCGTACAATGTCCAGTTCTGCCAATCTGCGCCGCTGTGGGCTGGAGAAATCGAAACTCCGACGCCACCCCACCATGTACAGTACAAGGCGGTGAATACTCTGTGGGGAAAGTAGCTACATATGTAATCAGCGCCTCAATTCTCATTGGCAGAAATGGCGGCGAGATCGGACTTTTCCACTATGGGGGGGTAATTTTAATATTGAGTCATCGTGTCTTTCATTCTCCAACTCTTTCGAACATACTGCAATTATGGCTGTAGGAACGGCCTCTTTGCAGGACCGCCTGGAGATATGGGCAGAAAGATTGAAGAACCTGACTGTCTCTCCATTGACTCGCGATTATCCCGATACACAAAAGACTGACAGCAAGAGAGTCATTGAAGCATTTGAGTCTCTTCAACTCCCCAAGGAGAAGCTTTCGGGCTCGTCATCCAGCTTTACCGCTATTTTGACTGCCTTCATTATCCTGGTAGCGCGATTGACTGGTGATGAGGACATAGCTGTGGGCACAAACTCCAACGAAGATGGCCGTGTATTCGTCATCCGGGTCCCCATTGATACATCGGAGTCTTTCACCCAGCTTTATGGCAAAGTAGATAAGGTATGTATTGCATGTTGTTGCTGTACGGTTTACTGCTAAGGGTCTTGCAGGCATATAAGGGGAGTTCTTCCCAAATCGTGCCCTTGGGCAGCCTTCGCTCATACATCCAAGAGAAGTCCAAGTCCGAACGCACCCCAGTCCTCTTCCGATTCGCCGCATATGATGCCCCTGCTTCCTCGCAAGATTACCCTGCAAACACCTTCGATACTACTGATTTGGTGGTTAACATTGCACCGGGTTCAGCTGGGGTCGAATTGGGCGCATACTACAACCAGCGCCTCTTCTCAAGTGCTCGTATTGCTTTCATTTTGAAGCAACTAGCCAGTATTGCTAGCAATGCTGCTGCCAATCCGGATGAGGCTATCGGACGTATCGACTTGATGACCGAAGATCAGCGCGCACTCTTGCCCGACCCAACATCCAACTTGAACTGGTCTAACTTCCGTGGTGCCATCCACGACATTTTTACTGCCAACGCGGAAAGCCACCCAGACAAGCTGTGTGTGGTTGAAACCCAGTCAAGCAGCTCCCCTCACCGCGAGTTCACCTATCGCCAAATCAATCAGGCCTCCAACATCCTCGGACATCATTTAGTACGGTCTGGCATTCAGCGGGGAGAGGTTGTCATGGTTTATGCCTACCGTGGTGTGGACCTGGTGGTTGCTGTCATGGGTATCCTGAAAGCTGGTGCGACTTTCTCCGTCATTGACCCTGCCTATCCTCCGGAACGTCAGAACATCTACCTTGATGTCGCCCGTCCCCGCGCTTTGGTGAACATTGCCAAGGCTACAAAAGATGCTGGTGAGCTTTCAGACATCGTGCGTACTTTCATTGACGAGAATCTGGAGCTCCGCACTGAAATTCCTGCGCTTGCCCTACTCGATGATGGAACTCTCGCCGGTGGGTCCATCAATGGTCAGGATGTCTTCGCCAACGAAGTCGCACTGAATTCCAAGCCTCCTGGTGTCGTCGTTGGTCCTGACTCTATTCCGACCCTGTCTTTCACGTCCGGCTCGGAAGGCCGGCCGAAGGGCGTTCGTGGCCGACACTTTTCTCTGGCATATTATTTCCCTTGGATGTCTGAGAAATTCAAGCTCACCCCAGACGAGAAGTTTACTATGCTGAGTGGCATCGCTCACGATCCTATTCAGAGAGACATTTTCACACCGTTGTTCTTGGGTGCTCAACTCTTGGTGCCCGCTCGTGAGGACATCCAAAACGAAAAGCTTGCCGAATGGATGCAGAAGTACGGCGCCACCATCACTCACCTTACGCCTGCTATGGGTCAAATCCTTGTCGGTGGTGCCTCTGCTCAGTTCCCTGCTCTTCACCACGCATTCTTTGTGGGTGATATTCTTATTAAGCGAGACTGCCGCTCACTCCAGGGACTTGCGCCCAATGTCAGCATTGTGAACATGTACGGAACAACCGAGACCCAACGCGCTGTCAGCTACTATGAAATCCCTAGCTACGCCAGCAACGAGGGCTACCTGAACAATATGAAAGATGTGATTATGGCTGGTCGCGGAATGTTGGATGTGCAGATGCTGGTTGTCAACCGCTATGACCCCACTCGTCTCTGTGCTATTGGAGAGGTCGGCGAGATCTATGTTCGTGCGGGCGGTCTTGCAGAGGGCTACCTTGGTTCCCCGGAACTGAGTGCGAAGAAGTTCCTTAACAACTGGTTTGTTAAGCCCGAGGCCTGGGCGGAAAAAGATCAAGCCGAATCCAAGAGCGAGCCCTGGCGCCAATTCTACGTTGGTCCGCGTGATCGCCTTTATCGCAGTGGCGACTTAGGCCGTTACACACCATCTGGAGATGTTGAATGCTCTGGCCGCGCCGACGACCAAGTGAAGATTCGTGGTTTCCGTATTGAGCTTGGAGAGATCGACACCCATCTTTCCCAGCACCCTCTTGTTCGTGAGAACGTGACCTTGGTGCGAAGAGATAAAGACGAGGAACCCACGCTGGTCAGCTACTTTGTACCCGATATGAGCAAGTGGGAGTCATGGTTGGGGAGCAAGGGCCTTAAGGATTCTGACTCTGATCCTGAGGGTATGGTCGGTCTGTTGCGACGCTTCCGTCCTCTCCGTGATGATGCTCGTGAGCATCTCCGGAGTAAGCTCCCTACATACGCAGTGCCGACCGTTATCATCCCCCTAAAGCGCATGCCTCTGAACCCGAACGGCAAGATCGACAAGCCCGCACTTCCATTCCCAGACACCGCAGAGCTGAGCGCCGCTGCACCCCGCCGCGCCTCGTCCGCGTTGCAGGCCCTCTCTGAAACCGAGCAGACTCTGGCTCAAGTCTGGGCCAAGCTCATTCCCAATGTGACGTCTCGCATGATTGGACCGGATGACTCCTTCTTTGATCTCGGTGGCCATAGTATCCTCGCACAACAAATGTTCTTCGAGCTTCGTCGTCAGTGGCGTGTTATTGACATCAGTATGAATGCTATCTTCCGCAGCCCGACCCTTAAGGGCTTCGCTGGCGAGATCGACCGCCTGCTAGCAATGGAATCATTCGCAACTAGCGATGATAAGACTCTAGCTGTGCAGGCTGCCAATGGGCCGGACGACGAGTACTCGAAGGATGCCGTCCAGCTTGTGAATGAACTGCCTAAGACATTCCCTCAGCGTACAGAGGCTATGCTCACTAGTGAACCCACAGTGTTCCTTACTGGAGCCACTGGTTTCCTTGGCGCGCATATCCTCCGAGATCTACTTACCCGTAAGTCTCCCTCCACTAAGGTGGTGGCTCTGGTTCGGGCAAAGACCGAGGAGCAGGCACTTGAGCGACTTCGCTCCACTTGCCGCGCATATGGTTTCTGGGATGAAGCATGGACCGTCAAGCTGCAAGCCGTCTGTGGTGATCTTGGAAAGCCGCAGTTTGGTCTTTCCCAGTCAGTGTGGGACGACCTTACCAACCGCGTCGATGCTGTGATTCACAACGGAGCCCTTGTCCACTGGGTCTACCCCTATGCGACACTCAGACCGGCTAATGTTATGGGTACCATCGATGCCCTCAAGCTGTGCGCCAGCGGAAAGGCCAAGCAGTTTGCCTTCGTCAGTTCAACGAGTGCTTTGGATAAGGATCACTTCGTCCAAGAATCCGAACGTATCATCGCCGCCGGTGGAAATGGTATCAGCGAAGACGATGATATGGAGGGCAGCAGAGTTGGCCTTGGAACCGGTTACGGACAAAGCAAATGGGCCGGAGAATACCTTGTCAAAGAGGCCGGCCGCAGAGGCCTGAGGGGAACCATTATTCGCTCCGGATATGTCCTTGGTGATTCAGTAACCGGAACTACCAACACTGATGATTTCCTCATCCGTATGCTCAAGGGCTGTATTCAAATTGGCCTTCGCCCAAATATCTTCAACACCGTGAACATGGTGCCTGTTGATCATGTGGCTCGTATTGTCATTGCCACTGCCTTCCACCCACCTGCCACAGGCGTCAACGTCGCCCATGTTACTGGACACCCTCGTTTGCGCTTTAGCCAGTTCCTTGGTGCGCTAGAGCTCTATGGATACAATGTCCCTCAAGTTGACTACCTGCCTTGGTCTACTTCCCTTGAGCAGTATGTCAACGGTGGCGAGCACAATGACAAGGAGTCTCAGCATGCTCTGTAAGTCTCACACTTTTCTCAGTCCATTAATGGATACATACTAACCTTCTTTAGTATGCCCCTTTACCACTTCGTTACCTCAGACCTTCCCTCTAACACTAAGGCCCCCGAATTGGATGATGTGAACGCAGCGACCGCTCTGCGTGCCGATGCCACCTGGTCGGGCGTTGACGCATCAGCCGGTGCTGGCGTGACTGAGGAATTAGTCGGCTTATATGCCTCATACCTTGTTCAAACCGGTTTCCTGCCCGCGCCGACGGTTGCAGGAGCCCGCCCTCTGCCTGCTGCTAAGATCAGCGAGGAACAGAAGAAGACTCTGTTGAGTGTCGGTGGCCGCGGCGGTACATCTTGAAATTTATACGAAAACCCCCATGTACTCATTCTGATTTTAAAAAGCATTTGCATTTCCGAGTCTTCCAGCAAAATACGTATTAAATTGAGCCATTAAAGACGTGGCTTGTAGTGTATACAACCATGATAGTTCGGAGTCGTTCGACTCTAACAAAAAAGCCCGATTCACCGATTCGCCCGTCCCGTAGTACTCGGACTCACCGTTTTGGCTCCCCACCCTTTATTTACTCCTGTCACGTCACTTCAGAGTTTATATAGTCTTCAACATATCCTCTTTCTTGCTCTCTTCTGTATCTCTCTCCGCTATTAGTATTCCATCATGACTGAAGGTAAGTGTGCGTGTCCATGCACGTTCTTGGCAATTCAACTTCCCCATCAATTTTTCCCGCTTTCTTTCCTATCGGCCATTCAACCTGAAGCTGTCGGAGCCCTGTGAGAAACATCACGTACCGGTTGTTGGGATTAATTGTCTCCCAAATCATTTGTGATCCTCCGGTCTCCTCAGTCGGCTTCCCAAGGTTTCATTTCCCATCCCTGTCATAACCCACCTTCCTCCCTTTCCCCTCCATGAGTGCTGCGAGACTCACCGGGCGAACTGCCTGACTCACCGGGTGAACCCGTCTCATTGCGCGTGCAGCGGGGGACTCGACGATCCCCGGTACTCAGCAGGTTCCCTGTTCACGACTCAATCTCGAGTGGCGCGCAGCATGACCGCTCTGTCAGCACCTCACGCCAAGCCCTCCTCAACCTCCACGCCCTTATCCTGCGCCAGTGAGCAAAACGCTAGCGCAGAATTACCCTCAAGCTTGGACACACGTCCCAAACCCAAACCCAGACTGACACCGCTGGTGCGGATCTCACAGATCGATATGCAGCAGGTCTGCGCCGGAACAAGGAATGGGCTGCACAGACAGCCCGCAACCAGCCCGAGCTTTTCCCTACCCTCGCCTCCGGCCAAACACCGCAGATCCTGTGGATTGGGTGCTCCGACTCTCGCTGCCCGGAGACCACCTTCCTGGGTCTCGAGCCCGGCGATGTCTTCGTGCACCGCAACATTGCCAACGTCCTCCACCCGGGCGACCTCAGCTCCTCCGCCGTTATCGAATACGCCGTGCAATACCTGCGGGTCAACCACGTCGTGGTGTGTGGCCACACATCCTGCGGTGGCGTGGCGGCCGCCCTGGGCAACAAGAACCTGGGTATTTTGGACCCGTGGCTGTTCCCCCTTCGCCAGCTGCGTGAGCGCAACCTTAAACTTTTGCAGTCAATGCCTAGTGAAGAGGCGGCGGGGAAGCTGGCTGAGTTGAACGTTCGCGAGGGCTTAAACATTGTCAAGCAGAAGAGTGTTGTGTTGAATGCGATTCGGGAGCGGGGACTCCAGCTCCATGGCTTGATTTATGATGTTGGATCGGGTGTGCTCAGTGAACTGGACACTGAGGACTCGGAGGAAGTTATCAGGGCTCGTCTGACGGCTTTCCAGACAGAGTGACTTAGCGGGATTTCTTCGGGATTTTTGGGTTTTTTCGGCCGAAAGCCAACTCATCGCGAATGTAGCGTCAAGTAATACATAGAGCATCTCTAGATAGAACATTTCTAGATAGAGTAGAAGTGCGTTTCATGAATCTATGATAATATATAAGCGTTATACAAAAGATTCCCTTTTTTTGGCACCTTGGGAGAACTTGGGACTCTCAAATATCGTATGGCATGATGTGTGGATCAGGGGATATCCGCAACGACCAACGGGGTCAACGAGGAGTGAGACCAATCAATGTTCAGGTGTGGAAGCAGGTTTATGTTGTGCTTTCCAATCAGAGGCCTTTTGAGACATTAGGGCTCTGTACGAAGTATGTTGTTTCCTATAATCTTTCTAGAATCCTGCCAACTTATCGGATATAGGTGATGATAGCAAATTGTAAGGATTAGGTATCTTTTGTATAGCAACTCTATATAAAAGGTACATAACCACAACATAACCATTATTGTACTTCACATCTACCTACATGTACATAGCCTTGCTCGTCATAACCTTGGAACACTTTGCTTACCTTTCTAGTTCTCTTTTACAGCAATGTTCCAACGGTGATCCAAGATGGCGTTGATACGTCTATAAACCCATTCAACTGTCGCCTAAGCCTTTCACTCAAAGAATAGTACCAGTGATATTTGCTTAGTATAAACACCACAGAAGGTGTAATAGTAACATAAGACGTGGCTTATACACACGTAGGCAAATATCTAAGGGTAATCCTTCCAACCTCGGTTCCTTCCCTAAGGACTTAAGTTTCCCTTTACTCTCTTCTCACTGAAATTTCTTTTCCCCTTTGCAATTCTCTCTTGACCATCATGGCGATCGACATCTCAGAGGGAGCTGGTAAGTATATAGTCTAGTCCTTCTGGCATTTGATTATCAGTCACCTAACGCTAATGATCAAAGCTACCGGTGATAGTACCACAGTACCTGAGGCCAGGGATATCCAGTATGAGCCTGCAGGCACCCTCTGTGATCTCTGAACCCTCTACCAGACAGACCCGGATATCTATGGCGTAAACTCATGGACCAAAGAAGTACCCGTTGACTTGCCCGATACCGTCGAGGACGAAGAGTCAGCACAATACGCACTTCTCGTGAGAAAAAAGAAGTGCTACGATGGACGCAGAAGCTTGTCTATTCATTCCATTGTGGTGCAGAGCGACCGTCTCAAGGAGTTCTTAAAAAGGGCACTGAAAGATTATCCTGGTGTCACAATGACCTTGAAGCACCTCGAGGTCACATCGCCTTTCCGGCCTTTTGTCCATCGATGGGAAGCGATCACCAAGTTGCGAGATGAAGAGCGAAGAGCAAGATCCAACAACCAAGGCCCATGTGGATATGTTCTACCGCATCATGAACGAGGAGCTCAGGGATGCTATTGACCGCAAGAATGACCTAGTTGCCAAAGGGGTCATCACGCACGACTTGGCTTAGACGACCCTGGAGCCTCAAGGTGTGGTCCTTTCCTCGAGTGATGGAGCACTACGTGCGTATTCGGTCACGCAGGCATCATCGGAAGATGAACCATCGGTAACCGATTATTTCGAAGTCGAATACGTTGACTTTGACGGAAGCAAGTTCGGATACAAATACACAGCATGCACATTACCCAATTTCCCGGGAACCGTACCAGTCACCTCATTGCCTTTCTTTCCACTCAGATATCACCCAGAAAGGATACTGTCCGAGAGTCGTTGGTTGCACGGGGCAAGAAGTGGGAAGCGTACAAGGGGTACCATTTCAAATCTTACGAAGCTTCGACCAGCACGGACTCCAAAAGTTGGGATGACAATTCCAAGAGTCGCGTCATCATTGACAGCGAGGCATACAAGCTTTATGCGCAGATGAGGCCAGTCGACGTTGATAGGGAGATTGATGGAGAATTGGATGATGCACAGCGCCTTGTCGCAAGCCCAATGCTCTATGGGTATTCTCTGAATGACAAGCAATGGTGTTCATTCCACGTGGATCATCTGAGAGACATTGAGTGGAATGAGCAGGCCTTTGTGTCACTAGTCCTACCGCGGGGGCAGCAAGGGCTCAAGGAGGTGATTTTGGCCGTCGCAAAGGCTCAATCCAAGAAACTGGATGCATTTGACGATGTCGTTCGTGGAAAAGGCCAGGGTTTCATTGTGCAGCTCAGCGGTCCTCCGGGGGGTGAAATGACCCTTGCTGCGGAAAGCGTTGCCGAGGTCATGAGGGTTCCTCTTTATGTCATGAGTGCAGGCGACCTTGGAGTTGACGCTAGAGGCTTCGAAAACAAATTGAAAAGCATTCTGCAGATGATTCCTAAGTGGGGTGCTGTTCTTTTGCTTGATGAGGCTGATGTCTTCATGGAAGCCCGTGATTCAAACAATCTCGATCGCAATGAGCTTGTCTCAATGTCCTTGAGAATGCTTGAATACTACAAAGTAAGCCCGACGTTTGGATCATCGGAGCCAGAAGACACGTGGAAAAGATATCCAAAGGTTACATGCTGCTGATCTTCTATCTTTCTCGTTCAGGGTATTCTCCTCTTGACCACCAACCGTACACAGAATATCGATCCTGCCTTCGAGTCTCGGATCCACCTTTCCCTCATCTACAGGGAGCTCGATGCGGAATCCAGACGCCAGGTTTGGACACAGTTCCTACGCCGCTCGTTGAACCTTCACGGATGAGCAACTTGAGCAGGTAGCCGAGATGCATTTGATATGTTTGAGCTCTCAGCCGGAATTTTCACTGATATGCTTCAAACCGAGAATACTTGAACGTCTTCAACTCCCAATGATGAGATTGCAAGACATGGATACTTTTCTGTCGAAGTGCTGATGTCCTGGATTAATGGATCAGTCGCGAGATTGATGCTCTGTCTCTAGGGGATCTGGCTCGTATATGTAACGCTCGAAGACGTGACAACACAGTAGTAAGCGATAACACCATGATTGCCTATCACAGTAGAGGAGAGGCGTCGCACGGAGAGAACAAGACCAAAATCTTGATAAGATAACAACGAAACAGATGAGGTACCCGGTGGAAGGAAGGGTGAAGCTCGATAACAGCACGACGGATGAGTTATGTGAAGAAGAAAGACGAGAATGTTCGTATGGGATGCGAGAAGGAAGAAGAAAAGAAAACTCCAGGGGCCTGATCAAGACCCGACGTCGGGACATCGGGAGAGGAAGTGACTTAGTCAAGGAAAGCTAGGTGGTACCTTCCAAATTCGGAACGGAAGATTCACTTTGGATTCACTTGATCAATTGGGCCTTCACCCTTCAGACAATGATCACATGTTGCCTCTCTAAGACGTCCCACGATCTGGACTAGTAAAGCCTCCACATGCCATGACGATTGACCTAGGATTCTATTGAAATGTTCAGGTATCCATCCGGTAGTTGGTCTCAGGGATGGCTCCCGACGGAGTTCTACCGCGAGGAGAATTCCCCTCGACTGCGACTCCCACTTTGGATCTACCGCATGTTCGGCCCACGGCGGGAGGCAGTTCCTGAGTGCCAAAGGAAGGTTCAGGGATCTTCTCTCTTCTGCGCGGGGCCCCGGCCCCTTAGACTTCACGTTCTCTATAAATGTTCGTGGCGCTGCTATAATAGTAGCGAAAATGGTGAACTTATCTGTCCATTAGGGGAGGCTGGTAAGGCGGTGGGATGTAAAGAGGAGGAGAAAAATAGAGCGGAAAGACGAAGGAGAAGGGAAGAAATGCAATTAGGAAATGACTCCACGGGGAAGCAAGTCTGCTCAACAACACTATCCCTGGAAAAAAACATTCTAAGTAACGACTTTTTCGTCTCATTTCTTTGCTGTGCGTTATGCTTTCCATATTTCATTCCTTTACTACCGACATGACTAGAATCCTGCTAGCATCCACGGCTTAAGAGATTATGTGACGATCCTCGCACGAACTGCTCACGTAATGTTAAAGATAATCACCTAACCTAGTTCCTTATTATAAGGATATTTTATCCGTTATAATTGTCCTCCCCTTCCTATTTCTCCCTACGGATGTCCTCACACAAGTGCCAAGGTGTGTGTTGGATATGTTGCACTCGGGTGCCCTCCGCTTGCCGCCAACGGGTCCGAGTGTAAGGCAACACCCAAAACATATCGGCCAAGACTTTCACTTCTCCAGTCATCGTCAATACAACAGTTCTCTTGGAAGCTAACAATGTCATCTCCGATGTCATAGTCCCAACAAATACTTCCGGCAGTCCCCGGGGGCCCCTTCCCCCTGAACCACGTCTATAGGGCTACGGGGCTCTTCGTATTCGGATACACAGACACCGACCCACTCCGTTCCATACGAGATGGAATACTTTGAACTTGCAGTTTCAAGACAATATGACCTCTTAAGGCTGAATGGCATTTTCCCGGAACGCCGATCATTATCGGGGGAAAAAAGAACACAGCATCGTCAATCACACTACACATTAAAACATCCATCACCTCCAGGGCTGAGCAAAGGCCCCTGAGCTCAGGTCCACCTTGTGTTGGCTAGTGAACCCGCACGATCCGACTGTTTTACAATTATAATCCAATCCAGTCGATGTGGCGCTCAACTCCGATAGTATGTTGTATGTATGCTGTTGTGGAGCACGCGAGCTCTCAATTTCTTTAACTCCCTATTTTTCTCATCTTTTACCTCTTTTTCCTGTCCCTTATTGTACAGTGAGTATAAACGGATTGGAAAAACAATCCGTGTCGAAATATTTCCTCATGTTGGCCGCGTTTTGTGTTGGGCCATTATGATTGTCACTCGTTTTCATCATCCCCAGCGCTTGATCTTGTCTATTCTGGTGCTTTCCGGTCTCTGCTCCAAGTTGCTTCATATATACCAACATCGATCTCTTCCTCTATACCTTTTGGCCCTCTATTTTCCAACTTTCTTCATTCAGGAGGTCCTCCTATTCGTTGCAGTATGGATTCTCTTATATACAACCTCCGGTCGGTGGTCAGTGGCTGCCGTTATCGGTTCAGCTATTGTGGCGTTGGTTCATCTTTTCCTAAATCGGACGGGCAACTATATTGACTTTTACCCTCAGATGCATTGATTTATTAGCAACGTCCTCGCAAGTTAGTTTCTATTCTCAGACCGGCAGCGAAATTCGATGGGACGCAGCCAGGTCTGTGGGGGCCAGTCGGCAGGGAATGAAGTTGATATTGAGCGGACTGATGCCTATGGCTGCCACTACAACGGTAATCTCCGTGGCTTCCTGGCTTGTGGCTCAAGGGGTCTGGAATCTCATGACCCGCTGGCTATGCTCCCTCGCCAGTCTCGGAGACGCCAAGACGTACGCCATGCTACCGGGCCCCTCCGATCTGAGAAGTCTAGTGTCGAATAGATCTCGGTTGTGGACCCTTGTGGGCACTGGAATAACCATCGGACTCTGGCTGATCCGGCCGTCAATCCCATACAATCATATGACAGGAGCTCTACCCTTCACCGTGCTCGGCGAGCACTCTCGGGCTCGTCGGATGACTATCAAAACATTTCCGCTACCTGAATTGCTGGCTGCAGAATATTGGGAGCCTGCAAATGGGCACTATAAGGGGTGGGCACCGACTTTGGATGACTCGGGTAACACTGCCTATGGAAATAATAAGCCAGCCTGGGCGCGAGGCCCTCTTCCTGCTGCATTTGAGAGGTGGATTGTGAATCCCGATTCAAACACGACCGAAATTAGCCTAGAGGCATCTAATTCGACCGTTCAAAGCGTTTTCAAGAGAGATGAGAACGAATCCGATTCTGAAATCCAGAACAAGACAGCTGAACCGCGACACTACTTCTATAATCCCGTTCGGGATCCCATGAGGATAAGCAACCTTGACCTGGAACCACTTGGTCCTCTGCGAGAGGCCCTGAATGACCATCCCATCCCGATGACCCACATAGTCTTTGTGTTCTTGGAAAGCGGCAGAAAGGATCTGTTCCCCTTCAAGAATGATTCTCACTTGTACGACCAAATTCGCGAATCGTATGAATTATACGGAGGAGAGGACGAAGCCGATCTACACGACAAGCTGTCTCAGATAACCCCCGTGGCAGAGATGCTTACAGGGGAGCAATCCGGCTTTGGCTCCTCGGTTAACTCAATGAAACCCGGACTAGGCGGTCTCAGCTTCGACGGGATATTATCGGGGAGCACTCTCTCCGCTAAATCGCGTCTTGTCAACTACTGCGGTCTAGGACCGCTCCCGGTGGACTTTATGCATGAAAATGATATCATGCCATACCAGCCGTGTTTGATGCACATCATGGATCTATTCAACCAGCGCAAGAATTCTTCTAGCTCTGGAAGTTCCACCAACAGTCACCTGGAACGGGAGTGGGAAACCATCTATGCGCAGTCTGTCACTGGGGAGTTCCAGGCACAGACTCGGCTTATGGATCTGCTTGGTTTCAAGCAGACATTGTACTCGGAAGACATTGATGTGGAGGATGCAAAATATTTCCATGAGGACATGGAAAAGATCAACTATTTTGGGTACGTTGTCGAGCAAAATTTCCCGCAGCTGTTCTTCGTGTGCAGATACTAACTTGGCACAGTTATGCCGAAACTGAGGCGCGCCCCTACATCAAAGATATGATTGACGAGACGCTTCGTCAGAACAAGAGACTCCTCCTTTCACATTTCACCAGCACCACTCACCACCCTTGGGGTACACCTGAAGGCTGGAACCGAGACAAATATTTCGGTAATCTCCACGAATCACAACACGAACTTATGGATGAATTCCTCAACGCAAACCGCTTCGTCGACGCATGGCTCGGGGACTTGATGGGAATGCTAGACGAGGCAGGTATTGCCAATGAGACCTTGACAGTCTTCGTGGGAGACCAGTACGTATAAATTCCCACAAATGGCCAACCAGTTCGACATCTAACCGACGAGACAGCGGACAAGCATTTGGAGAAGATTGCCCCGTCACAGGAACCTACCACAACCCACACATCAGCAACTTCCGCGTGCCCCTAGTATTCCACCACCCCTTATTACCCCGCATGCACCTTAATGTCAACGGCAGCGCCGTATCCATCCTGCCCACGATCCTCGATCTTCTCGTGAACACCAACTCCCTCAACGCAGACGACACAGAAATTGCCTTGGATCTGATGAATGAGTACGAGGGCCAGTCCCTCATCCGGCCGTATCGCACCACGCACAATGGCCGCGAAGCCTGGAACATGGGCGTTATTAATGCCGGTGGCTCGATGCTGAGTGTTGGCTCCGCTGCTGTGCCCTGGCGCCTCAACCTACCATTGAACAATGACTTCGAGTACCGGTTCACGGACTTGAATAAGGACCCGTACGAGCTTGAGCCTGTCACGGGCTGGACTATGGGGTCCCTTGCTGCGGAGGTTCATTCCAAGCATGGGCCTGAGGCTTTTTATTGGGCTCAGAAGGCTGAGAAGGTTGGCCTTTGGTGGGTTGCGGAGCGGAAGAAGCTTTGGAATTATCGTGATCCTGATGAGTGAGGTGTTGTTGACGATAGTGCACAGCTCGTCTTTTGCTTTCTCTTTTTGGTCCTTGGAGCGACCTGCATAGCATCATGCATTTTGGGGTATGCGTTTTGTTTTGTTTTTTTGGCTTTTTTTTGGAGAGGCTCATTGCTGGCTACCCAATGTTTATGAGTGTAGTGTAGGATAGTTTGGTTCCCTTCTGGCTCTGTATAATATTCGGGTTCGGTATACCTGCTGTGTATAAAAGCATACGATTTATCCAGTTTTTCTATTCGTATCTATTTTAGGGCAGCTGTGATGGCATCGGATAGTCGAACAGTCTGGCAGTATCTAAGGCGGTAAGCCCTGCAGACCTTCCCATTATGAGTGCCAAGTATGTGGGCAACCAGACCAGAGATTCGGAGAATTTTATGCTTATTTAGCTGAAATGGTAAGGCTAGACAATGAAAGTCCAAGACTAACAATTTTATACTTCCTTTCCAAGGTTGTTGCCGTATAGACGGTGACATTATCAACAGGCGAGAAGTGCTGACGAGGCCTTACAGGGTTTTGCGGCCCACTTGAGGATCTTCCATTAAGCCCGACGGGGAATAAAGCACCACATTTCTCCGTTTCACCCCTCGCTGCGTCAGAGGATCCAATTATAACGCCCTTTACTTGGTTGGCCGTTCCGCCCCTGCAATTCGCGCTCTGGCCTTGGCGTCTCCTTCGATCCGCGCATACATTGCCTTATCTAGACCCCAGCGATGGTCCCCTTTCATTTTCACTTCTTCATGACTTTTCTATACCACGCTCTTTGAAGAATGCTGTTTCTCAGCGTTTCATCGCTGTTATGGCTGTGCCAAACCGGACTGGCGCAATATTCCAGCGATGATCTCATGTCATTCGTTACAGTCCGTGCCCCATATCCCAAAATTGTTTGATCCCGCTAACATCGTGTTCTCCAGCTCCCCGATGTTCGGGCAGTGAAATTCAATGTCCACTACGAGAACCGCGAGCTCGTTAGCCCCGGTTACTGGTTCGTCGCTCCCTACCTACACATTGGCCCCGATCCACCGTCGACCTTGTACGAGCAATATCAGATCGGCCCCCATATCTACGATAGTGAAGGTGTGCGTTTACACCAGTCCCCCGCGATACAAATCCCGACGACTGACCCTACTTCGGTTTAATAGCGGCTCATCTGGACTGGCTCCCAACTGTTCGACAACAGGAACGCCTTCGATTTCAAAGTCGTCAACAGCCTAGGCCCTGACCCACACCTTTCGATGGTCTTGCAAAACTCGTGGGATAGCAATGTAGACACCGGGTACGGGGTGATCTTGACCAACGATTATCGAGTCCAACGAAAGCTTCCTTTGCGGCGGGACCTCGGCCTTTTTGACATCCACGAGTTCAACATCCTGGACGACGGTAAGACTGCGCTGGTCACCATCTACCTTTCTCATGAGATTTCCCTAGAGGAATATGGTCTCCCGAGAGAGACTACTTGGCTTGAGTCCGGCGGGTATGCTGAGATCGATTTGAACACTGCCGAGATTGTCCAGTGGTGGGACTCTTTTAAGCACATTCCTTTGCCCGAGACCGTCCATTACGACCCGTATTCTCCGGTGGAGGGATTCCCTGGCTGGGATTATGTGCATATCAACTCAGTTGACAAGAATGAAATTGGGGACTTCTTAATTTCATGCCGGTTTACGAACACCATCTACCTCATCTCCTGCATAGATGGAAATATCATGTGGCGATTGGGTGGAAAATATAGTGATTTCGTGCAAGATTTCACCTTTTCAAAACAGCACGATGCGAAATTCGTGGAGTCCAATGGGACGCACCATATTATCTCGTTTTTGAACAACGCCTCGGACGAGGAAGTCAACGAGGAAAATATGTCGTCATCCCTATTTGTCGAGTTGGATACCAGCGTGAGGCCTATGACCGCCAAAGCCATCCGCCGCTACAACCGCCCCGATCACCAACTTTCCAGACTCCGCGGCAATACCCAGCTGCTTCCGAATGACAATGTGTTCACCTGCTGGAGCAAAGAGGGCTATATTTCCGAACATGCCAGCGATGGGGAACTATTGATGACTGCCAACTTCACCTCCCCACGCTATTCATCCTACCGCGGGTACAAATTCGAATTTACTGGTCGCCCCACAGCACCACCAGACATGGTGGCGTCGGTCTACGGCACCGATGAAACCAACATGGTGACCACATTCTGGGTCAGCTGGAACGGCGCGACAGATGTCGCATGGTGGAATTTCTACGCGCAAGCCTCCGAATTCCACGAGCCTGTCTTTATCGGCAAGACGCCTCGATCCGATTTCGAAACCATGTACATTGCCCGCGGATATCTGGACTGGGTATCTGCCGAGGCAGTAAATGTCAATGGCACCGTCCTAGGCAGGTCCAAAATGCACCGAAGCAAGTCCCCCGACTGGAAATCCGTCGGATACAGAGGGAAATCACCCATTCCGGTTGATCCGTCGACCATCTATCAAGAAAACAATAGCGCAGCAGAAAACGATACGATTAACGAGTCTGGCCACTCCTCGGATGCAATAGATACCCAAACACAGAAGACTACCCAAGTACTCAAGCATACATACAATGCTATCCGCAGCATTAGCGGTATCTTCTCTTTTGTTTTGCTTCTTTGTGTGTTCTTCGGCGTTATGGCATGCTATATGGTTGTCCGTGGCTGGCGGGTCCGCGTCTACCAGCGTCTCCGTTCGGAAGATGGGTATTCAGACGAACGGGCATATCTCGCCTCGCCGCATGAGGATTAAGTTTCTTTAGCTTTGGTCAATGCCATCGAACGTCGTTTGCATCATTTGCGGGAGTTTTTGTACATTATTTTTCGGGTCTGGTAGACTCCAGTCCAATGTGTATATAGGATAGTGTTGGCTACTGGCTTAATCGACTAAGCGACCATATCGGAGTGTTCTTGGATTTCGTGATATACCGCGATATGTTCGCACTGTACATCGACTGTGATACATGTATGTGGAAAGGCTTTTTGGGCACGATCGGTGGCAAACGAGCCGAAAGAAATTGCAACGCGTATGACAAGGTGCAGCCCATTAGGCTCGTCTCCTCGCTTCACTTAGATGTGGCGTTGAGAACATGAGGTTGACTTGGAATAGAAGCGTTAACGCAGAGAGAATCAGTATAAGGTCAGCTTCTCAACGGGAGCCATGTACCTATACTCCCGATCCTTGCTACAAGTGGAAGTTGCTCGGCTCATCTCTCAGTAATAACCCAATCATACCAAACCGCCGACCTCCACCTGGCCAAGCATGAGTGCTGACCTAATTCGTCAGGTCTTCCAAGATTCCTACCTACGTACTTGATTTCCTCTGCCACTTCTTGGCTTTCCATTTCTGTTTTAGTGCTCAGGCCTTGCCGCCTTTTGCTCACTGAGTACAACTGAGCGTGGACGCCCCTGAGTATTACATAATCACCAGGCACGCTCACTGCGCATCACCTGATCGTTACATAAGCTGGATGACTGGGTTCTAGCTTGGGGATACTCAAAAAAAAGGTGTGATGTACCCGCCAAGCCTGCTTATATTATCAATGATTTTTGCCCAGGTACATTTCAGCCCTCAGATCTGATAGTAATGTAGTTACCCAAAATCACTACTATTATATAATCCGTGGTTTAGTCCAATCACATCACGTATACTTATACCTTAGCGCGTATTGTTGTATATTAAACCTACCTATAGAGTATAGAGTCTGCATATCCTAGTGCAGAGATTAAAGGGGGGGGGACCCTTCTACTCTGCTAGTATAATTAATTCATAGCACTACCAAAAGTCGTATTTTTGAGAGTCTAAAAACTGTATATTAATCGTCGAGGTCTAATTCGTACAAATCAATCAATTCCGACCGATTTATCTAGCTATTTAGGTGAGAAAATAGGATGATAAACTAGCAGATAAAAAGGCGGGTTTTCAAAGGGTCCGCCTTAACCCTGTTGGGAAGATCTGCATGCTCCTTACAACATACAACAATACCCTAGTATGCAGGGCCACCCACACCAACAGTAAGTATCGTCAATGACATTTACTTTGAAGTCAAATACTTTGATGTATATCGATACATCAATTTTCAGGGAATATCACGAAAATGCATGAAGACAGATGCACCGAGGCGTCACGTACCCTTATCGACGAAGAGCCAAAGGAAGTTGTGAGCAAACGACAACTATCCAAATCTCGCATGATCATACTCGTTGCAGGTCTGTCATGAATGAAAATCGAGCACAAACATTTGCTAACAAATTTTCTCAGGTATTCTCATCTCAAACCTGGTAGGTCATGTTTGGTTCAGTCAATCTGCCCAAGCCTCATATGAATCTAGTCCACAGCTATAGACTCTAGTCTATCAGCATCATCGCATGTGGCAGTCGCATCGGCATTCAGTAGAACAAATCTCTCGTCATGGCCCGTGAACGCCTTCCTTCTGATGTCAACGACGTTTCAACCATTATATGCTCGTGTATCCGACCATCTTGGCCGCAAGATACCATATCTCACTGCGTCGTCACTTTTTATTAGTGGACTAGTTGTATGTGCCAATACAGATCTATGGGCTGGTCTTATATTAGGGCGTGCAGTGTCTGGCCTAGGTACAGCAGGGGTTATGACCATGGGTACTCAGATTCCCAATACTATAGTAATGGCAAGGAGACGGGGCTGATTTTCTGTCTTAGGGTCGGTGTTATTGACGGATGTAGTCGGGGTAGAGAAACGGGGGTACTATCAGTCGATGAACTATGCTGTCTACGGGATAGGTTCAGGGTAAGCCATATCTCACCTTAATTCTCGCTACATGATCTCATTTTGACGGTACATAATTTTTTTCAGACTTGGATCAGCACTTGGAGGTTTATTAGTGGAGAGATTCGGCTGGAGTATGGTATACAAGGTTCGTCTGACCTGACGCAGAGAAATGATGATTCCTGCTAACACCTTTTACTTGTCGGTGAAAGGCCCAAATCCCGTTCGCAGCTACAGCCCTCATCCTCTTGGTGGTCTCTATTCCATCTCGCGCTCGCTTCATGACCATTAATGATTTCAACTGCAGTCAAAGTCTGGTATCCCTGAATAACTACGATTGGTGGGGATCTGTGCTCCTAGTAAGTAATGTACCAAACCCCTTTCTCTCATGGTGCCACCGTCTAACAGCTGTTCATACTGAAGTTGACCACTTTGATACTGCTCTTTGCTTTTCTGACTACAGGTGGAAACATCCTTCCCTGGAGTCATCCTATGGTGATTACTTTCGGAATATCTCTGATGGCCTCAACGGGGCTTTTCATAATGGTCGAGAAGAAAGCAAAAACACCCATTTTACCTCTCCAGCTCTTCACCTCGAGCCCGACAAGAAGCCTGATGGTGACTGGCTTCATGTTCTCACTGACCAACTATATGGTACGTGGCTCCTGTATTGCTCTTTGAAGTATACTAACGTAGCACCAAGATAATGTATCATACCACTTTGTTCTTCCAATCCGTTCTGCTCGAGTCGTCCCAGCAAGCCAGTCTTCACCTCATCATCCCATCGGTCTCATTTACTATAATTAGCATTATTACAGCGTCGGTTATCGCTAGATTGAAGACTCCTCTTTACACTCTACGCGGAAGCCAAGTGCTGCTCGGCATCGGCGTCCTGGGTCTTTTCCTCGCAATTGCCCAAACCTCAGATTACACTCGTATGCCGGGTTACATATATAATTTGGCTCTAATTTTCCCGACCCTAGGCGTGGGAATGATGGCCCCCAGCACGGTTCTGACACTTCTAAATTCCTCTACCAAGGAGGACCATGCTGTCGCTAACGGGTGCTTCATTATGATGAGATCACTGGGCGTGTTTGTTGCTGTTGCATTGGGGACGACAACATTGCAGAATGCTTTCGAGTTCTCTTTAGCACACCAGAAGGTTGATGATAAATCTCGAGAGGTATGTACCACATGCATTATGCCTGGTAATATTTCTTTTTTACAAAAAGATTCCTATTTTGTTTATGAAATTGGGAAGTGATATAAGCTAAATTTATACAATTTTAGGCAATAGAGCAGGCGCGGCAGAAGGTTGAGTTGATACCTACTTTGCCAGACTCGATTCAATCAAAAGGTATGATGAAGTTGAGCTCTGCTGTTTATTTTTCGTCCTTAAGATACCGGGACAAGAGCTAAGAAGTGATACTGACTTGCAATAGTTGTCAATGCGTATTCAATGGGATTTACCGTCCTGTTCGGACTATGTGTGCTGTCAACAGTATTAATCATGCTCAGCCTCAGAGGCATCAGTGTCCAGGAACTTGGAAATGGAACCTATAGCAAGCAGACTGGGCCAGACAATGAGGAAGAAAATACGGAGGTGGAAATGGAACCGGTCAGAAGATGATATAGCGTTTTCTTGAGACAATCTGAAAGCTGGTGCGATTATCGATTTTCCCATCAAATAAAATAGGATAGGAATATCTTGATAATGAAACGCAGCGCTTTCTTAAGTCTGACCCCGGGGGATGTTTTATCTACACAAAAACCTCAGATGTGATAATTCACAGTCCTCAACGTGCTTCACTATAATCCTCAGTGAGTCTGTTACATGTAAAGTTGATATAATATTATTTGAATCTCCAAACATTTTGGAGATAGCTTGAGAGTTCTATATTTCTGTAAGATTTGAATATTTAGTTACTGAAAGACCAGGCCTAGAGAGGAAGACATCTGCATAGCTGCTTGAGAGCAATGAATTGGATGAAGAAGCTAACATTCACATGTCCAGCCTTGTCCAAGAATCTGAACCACAATGTAACTGGTCTCTATTTACAACAACATTGACACTCTCCATCACTTTCACCTGCCATCGAATCTCAAACGGCCACCTCAAGTTATAGGTTCACCATCTAATTGATCTTCAGAAACATTTAGCAATGAACGCGGTATAGAGTGATTCGCCTCTTACCTATCACCAGATAATGGCACCTATTCCACAACGCCTGCGCAGGCCATGTCACCGGACTTGGTGCAACCCAGTTCGTTGACCTCCGGCTCCTCGCGCTTCTCGACAACGCCGGCACAGGCCATGTCACCGGACTTGGTGCAACCCAGTTCGTTGACCTCCGGCTCCTCGCGCTTCTCGACAACGCCGGCACAGGCCATGTCACCGGACTTGGTGCAACCTAGTTCGTTGACCTCCGGCTGCTCGCGCTTCTCGACAATGCCGGCGCAGGCCATGTCACCGGACTTGGTGCAAGCCAGTTCGTTGACCTGGGTGTCAATTGGAGCAGCCATGACGCTGCAAGCGGCGAAAAGGATAGATAGGACGGTTTGGGACTTCATCTTGTCGGTGATACAAGTTTATCTTGATATGAGGCACGAAAGAAATGGAGGATCGAAAGGATGAGAATGAGAGCGTTGATGTTGATTTAACGAAATTGAATTATGGGATCTTCAAGATTCTTATAGCTCTAGAGCATTGGCAAAGAGGGATAAATTGATGGGATTTATCCTGTTGGGCTTAGATCCTATCTGCGCATGTAGTGGTGGCCTTGCACAATTGGAGGGACAATCTAAATGCACCAGGAGGGGAATGTTCTAGACAGCATTGTCGAAGCAATATTTTCGCTATAGTCCTTATTCCATCCATTCTAATCTCTTTTCCGATTTGCTCGGGGTTTATGCAACCGACGCAGTGGGTGGCCTTGCATTGAAATATCACTGGGGTTGTATTTGCTTGTTTCTATCGGAGGCTACGCCAAAACCGTAGAAGGCAAAGTTACGAGATTTCTCCTAGATGAATAGTTTTTCACAACTCCTTTTGCCTGTAGGCTTTTTATCCATCAACATCGGATAAATCACATGTCTTACAGCATTGTCCTCCACGCTGGAGCTGCCGATTCTTGGGCAGGAGAATCTCAACTCCAAGAGAAAACCGAATCCTTCCTACATCGTTTGATCAATGGAGCCGAAGATAAATTGAGGAACGGAGAAAGTGCATTGCAAGTCGTTACTGAAGTAGTATCTGCTTTAGAGGACTACCCCCAATTCAACGCCGGCAAAGGATCTGCTCTCAACAATGATGGCTTCCACGAGGTGAACACCCATTACTAGTCCTCTCTTTCTCTACATAATTGGATAAAAAAGAATGTTGACAAGCTGCAGTTAGAAGCAGCTGTAATCGACGGTCGAACCTGTAGGTACCGAGCAGCAGGCGGCTTGCAGCGCACCAAGAATCCCATCAAACTGGCGCACAAAATGCTGGATTTCCCGGCGCCAGCGTTGATAATTGGGAATGCAGCCGATGAGCTAGCGGAGACAAATGGCTTGGACATGGTAGATAACTCATACTTTACTACCGACAGCCGTCGACTCTACTGGGAGGCGAAGATGAACAAGCTGCTGGAAAATCATGGCACCGTGGGTGCGGTGGCCCTCGATATTTATGGCAATCTTGCGGCTGCCAATTCCACTGGCGGTGTTACTTTCAAGCACCGAGGACGAATCGGGGATACGGCGATTGTTGGAGCAGGGATCTATGCTGATGATCAGGTAGCGGTTGTTTGGTACGTGGGAATTGAACATAGCTACGTCCAAGCGAGGGATCATACTAATATTATCAACGTTCTCAATTCTACAGCAGTGGAAGCGGTGATGCTATACTCCAGGCCACTGTGGCTGGAAGAGCTGCTGCAGCAGCGCGGTCGGGAACCAAGCTGAATGATGCCGTGGAGAAGGCAATTTTGAAATCTGCTGAGCTCTACCCAGATTCCTCATGTGGAGTGATTGCAATGGACATATCCGGGTCTATCTCGATCCATTGTAATAGTCGGATTTTTGCAGTCGCGTCGGCTAATTCTTCCCAACCCCCCGGGCGGGCTGGTATCGCGAGGTCGACCATTCCGATCTTGAACCAACTCGCTATCTTCGAAGATGAGAAGATCAAAGCTGGGATGGTGAAGTACCCAACCTTTCCAAATCAGATCGTGGTTCATTCCCAGCCGAGAGAGCCCGTCTTGTCTCTGGAGGCTGAGCCCTTCGTGGATTTCTTCATCCGACTACGAAGAGTGATTCAGAAGGTACAAAGTTTCTACCAGGCGCCTGATATCGCATTCATAACCTGTGGGAAAACCTCTTCGGCATTTGTTTTCCCGCTCTTGATATCCACGCAGTATATGGATATAGACCTCAAAGATGACAGCCACACCACCACCTACCGTCCTTTAAGCGATGGCCACCGTGCAGATTTCCACTACGTTGATGACAGGTTGATCAAGGTCGAGATCCATCGACCGGACAAGACTGGGTTGTTCTCCACAGAGCTACAACAATACTCCCAAAGTATCTTTCAAATCTGGAATATCCTCCAGCTTCTATCACGGGAGCTAGGCCCTGATGGATCTCGTCCGCATCTTGAGGTTCATCCTCAACGAAAGGGGCATGTCACCATCTTCTTAGGTAGCCCTCGTCTATCATCATTTCCTAAGCCTACGACCTTCTGCGATTCCCTCCCGGAATATCTCACCCCGGAACTGGGACCAAAAGTGACGGACATGGCTGGCCTTGGGCGGCTAGCAGGCGAAATGGCGGAGTATTTGACAATTTCATCAATCTAGCTAGTCAGTAGATAGACAAATTGTGAAATTCCTATTTCATTCTGTTGCAACACCCAGAGTGGTAGTGGAAGATGAATTGTTTGCTAGGCCTCAAACTAGCTACCTAGGTCGGTTACTAGCCTCAGAAGTTTGTAAATAATACAAATTCATCCTTCTCTCCTCTCTTGTCACATTTCAAGGGAATAACAATGCAACTTCAACATCAAGACTCCCCACCGCTCAAACCTGGATAAAACAGTAAGACATGCTCCCAGATAATCCTTGTGACCTCCTCTGGCTCCAGATGAGTCACATCGATCTTCAGGAACTCCTTCCTATCCTTAAACTCGAAAATCGGTGCTCCCTTGCGAAACATCCTCAGTAGCTCCGTGTCCATAAGCTTTGCATGTTTTTCACGCTCCAACTGCGTCATGCGCCTGATATTCTCATCTTCATCGCACGTCAGAACAATCGGAATCAGTAGACAGCCTCGATCCTTCGCGGCCTGCGCGTATTCTGCACACACACTGGCACCTTGTTCATTTGTTGTTTGAAAATCGGTGAATAGATAGGTCGTATTGAAGGTTGCAGGCTCAGTTGCTAGGGACGTAAAGATAGCCGTGCGGAGAGCGCGCCGCAGAGACTGGTACCCTGGTTGGGTGCGATGGAGGACAGCGTCAGCGGGATTGATGAGAAGGTGGTTGTGGATCAGCTTTAGATTTGCTGAGAGGGCGACAAGATGTTCGGCGACTGTCAATTTTCCAGCACCGGGGAAGGCATTGATGTGGATGAGGGGATGAGGGGCTGTTCCGGGCATTTTGACAGGGGGTTATATTGCAAGCCGTAAGCCAGAGAAAGAGAGAAGGAGGAAGGGGAGTCGATTGGGAGAAGAGACAGACTTTCAGAACTACCTAGTTAACGTCTTGAGATACCCGAAACCTTAGGCAACCATCTCAACAGATGTAACTTCTTCTTTTGGCTTCCAAGGTTGATTTGGTGACAGGGGAAACCGTCTCCAGTTATGCAAGGCCCCGGGGGCAAATCCTCCGCGTTATTGCGGGACATTTAAAATTAAAAGTACGAGACGTTGTCAATTTGGCGGTGCTGAGGCATTGGTGTGGATGGGGGGATGTACTGGGATGAATGGAGTTTCGTGATTTCGACTTTCTTTTCCCTTTGACATTATTGGTTGACAGTTATGCAAGGCGTTCAGCTGTTCATTTCCCTTATCATTTGAAAGCCAAGCAAAAGTACTGTGCAGCTTAGTTTAGGTGGATTTAGCTAAGCCTTACTTCCCGAGGTTGGAGATCTACCCGGTATGTTGCCTGGGCACACCACTATGGTCCAATGCAAAGGCTTAGTCTAATCTTTGTACGGAGTACTCTGTATAACTTTTATATACAAATACTTTAATTCTTTAGACTTATCTGTTCTGGCCACATTGTTTAACTAGAAAGTTTCCAAGGTCTTACTTATCTGAACCACTGCTCTAGACTACATTTTTATTGTTAGTTTTATCACTATACTAGGCTATACTTATTTGATACATATTAATTCGACATACCCTGCCAGCTTAGGCGAGAAAACCCACTTTTATGCATAAGCCACCGGTCATAAATATAGTATTCTTTCAAATTTATATAACTTGAATTAATTAAATATAGAAGCCGAAATAATAATCGAAAATGACACCATTCAACTCCCCTAATTAAGAAGTCGGTATATACTGGCAGTATAATTAATTAATTGTATTGACTTTACTAGCAGGCTATCCCCAAATAGGCTATAGGTGAAGATGCATTAGCGTGCGTTCTCGCTAAGCTGGCATGGCAGGGTATGCTTACAGGATTCATGAAGTGTGTTTTGTATTCCATATAAAAAGTACACGAATGCAATATGTGGATTGGACTAGTCCTTTACATTAGACCCGCAGTAGGGGTACCCCCGTACACGGGTGATCAATAGCGTACTGGGTCGGGTAAATACTCCGGACTTATCTATGTATGATCTAGTTATCATGGATGATGCAATTAGCACTAGTACAAAAACAAAAGCACCTTGCTCTGGGGGCCAAAGGAATCCGCACCTCCCCTGGGCCTTACAGGAAACCGATAGGGGGAAAGCCGCAGACCTCTTAGTATTCTGTGTGCGGTAAGAGAGCGGGGTCAAACGATTGAGACACATATTTGTGGTCAATCACCCATTCTGTCAAGGCATCGAAGTTTCGACACACCCTTGTCCCTCCCTCGCCGGGCCATTTGACGTCATATTCCTTCCAGATGAGTGTCGAGTCCGAAGCACACATTAGCGCCTGTCGTACAATGTCCACACAGTGCATGGTGTGATGGTATGTGGCTTCACGGAGTGTGTATTCTGGGTCCTGGAAGAGATGCATGATGATCGATCGCGCTTGACTCTAAATGGGAGGGTCCATAGTTAGCGAAGGTCAATTGTCCAAACGTAGTAGCGAGGCAGCAACAAGAACTCACCAGGCAATGCAGTTGGTGAAACGCAGCCACCATATAAATGTGTCTATCCGGATCTGACACTCCACGAACGGAATGATGTACATCCATATCGATGACTTGTTGGTCGGTCAAGCCGATCATGCCTTCTCCCACTATATTTTGCCACCAACATGTGAGTGATATGAGCCAGGTAGAGTTAGAGGAGGAACGAGACTCACCAGGGAAAAGACTTCGCCAGTGTTGCTGAGATACCGTTGTATTAAAACTCAGAAAGTCATCATGATAATCATGGTATATTCTTTCCACTATCTCCGGATGCTTTTTTTCGCCGGATGGGGAGTAGACTGTTGCACCTTTCAGCAAAATTTTCAGTTAGAGATAGTGATTCGATACTGACGAAAATAATTCAACTGGCTTGGCCCATTTGGATCACTGAGAGATGACGATTTTACCCAGAATAGTAGAATTCCATTGAGAATCACTAACACTGCCAGCAGGACGAATATCGTAACAGATAGCGCCTGGCGCCAGAGGTTGGATTGAGTCCCCCACTTGCCTCTATTGTTCGATGGGGACAGGAATCCGCACTCTTCTGTATCTTTCTCCAATGAATCGGTTGAATCGGAGCATGACGAGTATTGAACTTTGGGGGTCATGCTTTCTGTCTCCAGCCAAATGCTAACATGTAAGTTCGACCTTAAGCAAGACGAGGGTAGACATGGTTTATATCGTCAATGTTGCACTGATCACAAGGTAAAATATTATAGACTTCAGGAGTGTCGAATGACGGGCCCTGCATAATCGGTTTAATTGAATAGATTGGAAGGATTCAAGCGAACCAGAAAGCTCATAAGCAAGCTGTGGCTAAGCCAATAAACTAATCTATTCCTACATATTACTCCGCACGGAATGGCCCACTTAAAGGATTTCCCTTATTTGGACAAGCGGGGGATTCCGTCGGGTGCCCGGGGTTTAACACCTTCAGGATGAACCCATGTTATAATGCAATACTATAAATTCATAACAAGGTATCCCTATACTCGCACTCGCAGCAACGCAATATGTCACTTGATTTCGACCCCCTATGCTTTCTTGAGCTCTCCCAGGACCAATATAACCCTGGCGTTTCGTGGCCAGATGAATTGGTCACCTTGAACGATGTCACCAACCCTGTCGACCCACCACCATCGCATTTGGACCCGGTTTTCGATCTCCTCTGTTCCCAATTAAATGAAGAGGGTCTCTATTTTGTGGGTTCTTCTGAGCCGCATCTCTCGCCATCCCCATCGACCTCTTTGGCTCCTCCACCCCAAGCCAATCCACTACCCTGGACGCCTCCCGATATCTTCGAAATAGGCTACCAAGACACTAGTGGCGATTGGCGCTGTAATTACTCCGGATGCCTCTCCAATCGGGTCTTTCTGCGGGCTTGCGACCTGCGAAAACATTACCGTTCCCACCAGAAAACTTACTTTTGTAAGGAACAGGAATGTCACCGGTCAAAAGTTGGGTTCTCGTCAAGCAAGGATTGTCGACGGCATATGAGGTCTCATCGGCCGATGATCAAATGCTCTGCGGCGGAGTCACTGGGTTGTACGCGGGTGTTCAGTCGAGTTGGTATGTTATTTCATACCTATGTGTTTTTCTATCTTCCTGATTTCGTTGTACTCTAGCGCTAATTTCTGAAGATAACATGGTGTGCTGCCCTAATCGCATTGGATTTCCTTCTAAAAATCAAAGACTTGACCGGCATACTAACGGGATCGATTACGGATGTACAGAAAGAACATCATCGCAAGATCCATGATTTTTCGCAGAATAATCTGTTTCCTCGTCCTTGCAGGCGCAGTACCAGAAAGAAAGACGGTACTTCTAAGCCATCCGAGCTTGACAGTGCTGCATGACCCTGATGAGGTAGCTAGCGGTGTACCTCCACCCTTTGATGATACACGTAGCATCTACGTGTGGAGAGGGAGCAAAGATCGATGAATATCGTGGAGATCACTATTACCACCTTGAAGCTATATATATAGCTTCATATGGGGCCAAAGAAACGAAGACCTGACCACAAAAGGGCAAAGCGACGCCTGACAAACTGCCTGGACAAGCAAGCAGCAATGCCCCAGTGCAACACTTTGTTCTTTTGTATCTATGTCTCGTCCTATACTAAATTCACAATACATGTACCTAACTGAATAAAGCAAACAATCAAGAAACCTTTGAGAAGCAGGAAAAAACAAATAAAAAATGAGAAAAACATGGCCTCGAAACCCATCCAAGTAGAGCAAAAGCTGTAAATTAGACAATCAGTAAAATCAGGGCGCACACTCCAGTCCCTTCAATCTTGGGAAAATCTGCACATCTCGCACATCGTCATGTCCCAAAACCCAACACATATAACGTTCCGTCCCAATCCCCCACCCAGTTGTATTCAACTCCTTCTCTTTCCGCATATCCAAATACCACTTGTAGTCTTCAGGATTAACACCATGCTCCCCCAAGCCACGCATAGCCTGATCCATCGAAACATGCCGATTCCCGCACCCAAGAACCTCACCCATTCCCAGCAAGAAATCCGCACACTGGGCTTTGGCAACCTCTTTCGTCGTATTGCCTGGCACATATGCTTGATAAAATGGCACACTCAAATGATCCATTTCCGTCAGCCAGCACGCTCCCCCAAACTTGGCAATAAGCATTTGTTCGCCTTTGCGTGTGAGGAGACTTCCATATGCTGGTTTTCCGGGAACGACGAACTCCCACATTTCGTTTGTGAGTTCCGGTAGTGCCAGCACTTCGGAGAGGGTGATGGTAGGGAAGGAGTTGTTGCTGGTGCTGTAGAGCTTGAGGAGCTGTTGCATGTGCAATGTTGTACCAGCGTACCGAGCGATCTCGGGTCCGTGAGACGCAAGCAGCGACTGGGTGAGGTTGATAATGTACTGGTTTGCAACATCCATGCCCGCCTCCAAGCCGCCGACAAGTTCGCATTCCACGTGGCAGAATTGGTTGAGATGAGTTGCGTCATGGTCTTCCCCGCGGCAAGAGGTGCCGGCATAGTAGACGCCTTTTGGCACCTCTTGGAGCCGAAGGGCGTATTCGAGGAGAAATTGCTGCGAGTCGGCTAGGTAGGTTGGGTTATTGTTCAGTTGAATACTGACGGGTTGGGAGTCGGAGCCCAGGCCCATTGGTGAACTGATGCTGCCCGTGGTGAGGGGAACGACGAGGTACTCGTAATTCATTTTGTGGCGGAAAAAGTCTATGGAGGTGTGGAAGAGTGCGCTTTGAAGGCGTAGCATGGTGCGGTGCCAGGGGCTATGGAGAGCCTGCACCGCGTAGGTTTGGGGGTTTTGCCATAGCTTTGGCACGAGGTGTTTTTCTTCAGTTGTGCGTGGATTCTTCTCATCTTGGATGATTTCGGTTGTCTTAACATCAACCTTTTGCTTCTTCGATGTAAGGTAGAGATGTTCTAGAGCTTGGTGACGGGGTGTAACCAAATTCGATTGGATGCTGAGAACTTCCATGATTTGCAGAGTAACCTAAAAAGCGCTGTGTGAGAACTTTCTGTTCGATTCAGGGGCTTTCATCAGAGACGGTATTCAAGTAGTGTATATATTTTGGAGCTGCCTGACAAGAGTATCAAAAGCCGAGTGAGTATGCAAGGCCACCAGCACCGCACAAGCCGTGAGTGGACTAGAGGTCTTATCACGGATAATATATTTTAAATGATACAAAAGCGCGAATGGTTATATGTTTCCGATAACTACCTAGTGGAGGCCTTGCATAAATGGATCGGATTGAATAGGGCAAAATGAGACACAAACAAGATTAACTAGCATGGTACAAATTTGTGAAGTTTACGTATTTGATATGTGCAGTTTCCCTTTAATTTGAGCGATATTTGTAGAGTTGTGGTTTGAAATTCTTCGTTAGCATCCCAAATAGGAATTAGAACACGACGTGACCCTATAGGCTAACCGTAGCAACCTTCAAATACATAATCCTAGCGCGCCGTTCCTAACAAAGTTGGATAAAATTGTTAATCCTCATTTTGCTGAGCGCGCAACAAATACACTAAGGCAGAATTCGAATGCTGTAGTGACATTCGCTAGGTTTGCTACGTGAGCTATAAATACTTCGTAGTTTTAATCTATTCGATAGCTTATATAGCGGGTAATATCCTAGTAATGTAAGTAATTGTTAAAGCCTAGTCTTCGCATGCCTGCCAAGGAGATGCATGATCTTCAAACAAGCTAATTCCTATCATACACTTCCAAGGCAGGAAGTACTTGAAAATTGGACTTGAAGACAATAAAACGGTTCTTACCGAAATAAGGGGTCCAACGCCCAGAACAATCTTTAAAGAACAACCCGCTTGATCGAATGAAACACATCCATAGATGTTTTTGCGGCAGGGACTTCCTAAGTGTACACTAGAGGTAATTAGTAAGGGTGAGGATAGTGATAACTTAGATAAAGTAGGAGGGATTAGTATAGATTAGGAGGCCGCTAAGGAGTTAGGTGATAATTCGGCACTATATCTATTGCCTATTATTGATACTATAAGTTAAGCACGCCCCTAAAGAGATCGTAAGCGGCGTAGGGATAAAGAACTATACGAGTATACTAGATAGTTTAATTGTAGGATACTATAATTACCCCAATTTCTAACCGCCGTTATTTAGCTAATACTAGCTAAATAACCCTATATTCTGACCGCTGTTAAAAAGCTAATAGTAGCTAAATAATCATATATTCTGACCGCCGTTAGAAATCTAGTACTAGCTAAATAACCCTATATTCTGACCTCCCAAGAGGCTATCTACCTCTTCGTATACCCAGAGACCCGCACAGGGGCCGGATATGATCCCAGGGACTTCTCTCCGGGGAGCACAACGTGTAGTTGGCTGATTACCGCTACAATCCGTAACCCCGTTGCCATACGAACCAGCCGCGCGCCCAATTCAAATTCGTCTTTCCGTTAACGAGGTAAAACGACTATCGACTCGTTGATGCGATTATCAAAGTCTGATTGCGACGGCCCTCACGGTGTAAGCAATCCAATGGAAGCATATGGATTCGTTTCTAAGATTATGCCATGCAGTATGTCGTGTCTTCTCGGGAGAACAGGCTCAGAACATAAGTTCTAACATTGATGTGGAAAACTGCGTAATTTATCCAAGGCCCCGTCATGAAACGAGGGGATGATTTCTGGATTTGCAAAGGTTTTGACTTCGATGAAAAAGCTGTTTCTTCAGCATTGTGCATCAATGCACCGACCTTTATGAATCATTTACTCCTTCCGTAAAATCTTCCGGCAGATTGCCATTCTCTGATCAAGCGAGGTTTTTTGATGGCGAACCTGAGATAATCAATTGATCAAGTATGGTGGTGCGGAATTGCGGGGTCGATTGTTCCAGTGCTTGGTGGTTCTCGGGATGTCTCAACGGTACTCAGGGTTGAGAGGCGGAGGGCGCTGATTTGCAGCGACTGCTTGCTCAGTCGTCAGGTTCAGATACGAGCCTAAGAGATCGTCGATGAGGCCTTTTTGCCATTGGATACTTGTGGCACGGCGCAAACCTGCAGTCACCAGGGGAGCAAGCCACGATGGAACAGAGCAGCGACCAGGCAGCACCAAAGAAGCGGGTCACGAACGAGGCTCCAGGACAAGGCATTGTCGATGTGGTAAATATCGAATCGAGGGGGAAAGAAGAAAACCAAGGGGAACATACAGAGAACAATCCATTTGAAGACTATGCCACCTGTGCGGAGAAAAAAGAATTAGACAAAATATGGCCGAGTTCCATCTTCTCAGTCAGGAGGATATACGCTCTAAGTGACCTATATAGCTTATCTAGGCTCTCTTAGGTATAAGAAGGCCCCTTTCCTTTACTTCCTCGCGCAACATCTTCTAGAGTTAAGGAACAGCTATTTCTCCCGACGTAGGCGTAGGCCCTTATAATTAAGTGCTGCCTTTCCGCACAATTAAGAACCGATATCATCACTAGCCGTCCAATTTTACTTTTTTTCCCTTGCGCTAAATGACTATACCACCGTAGAAAGTCTTTGATGAGTATATGATCTAGAATCGCATAGCATGGCCCTAGGTTATAGCCCTCGATTCCATATTATTCAACGAACCTAATAGCAAGTTAGTAGCTCATTCGCCGGGTACTTGTCATATACAATTGTATAGCAACTCACTTCATCTAAAGATTAACAGCTTTACAGTATATATTCTTAGTCTTAGGTAACCTTTTAATCTTTTACTCGGATAGCATCATCTTTTATATAAGCACCGAAGACATAGCCGCTTTCTACCAATTATTTGCAGCGCTTCTCTTCGGCGATTTCTTCTTTTTTAGAAAAGAAGAGTTTTCTACCTATAGCTTGATGGATTCCTATACAATGCAAAGAGGGGCGAAAAGCCGAAACGATAAGGTAGATAACTAAGAGAACTATCTTATAGGTCTATAGCAGGGAAATAGTTCTAATTTATAATTTAGTAAATTAGGATAACCTAAGATTTTACTCCTATATCGCCCCGTTTTAGATGATCTCGGTACCTTCTAATTTTACGTTGTGTAATAGTACGTTAGTTTTTAAGAGGGGAACGAGACTAGAAGATCGTATACCTCAAGAAATCGGGGCATGGTAAGAAGTGAGAGCTATCGAAAAGTGATCGCAAAATAAACAATATTGTAGGGCAAAGTGCTCCTTAGGTATAGACTAAGTGTAGACTGAGTGCTCAATGGATGGATGCCTCCCGAGGTCTGATCAGTCTGAGTAATCAGTGTGTAATCAGTGAGTACTCCCGAGGTCAATCACAATTACTAAACGATCAGTGAGCGCTTATTAGACCTCACTGTTTTATCACGTGATATATTTGAGCAGCTCACTAAGTCTGAGCCCGGACTGGAATTTACTCAGTGAGCCTGACTCTGAGCGCCCTCATAAAAGCGGCGGCAGCTAAGATAGGAGAGCCTCACCCGGCAGAGGAAATATGTTACGTACAGTGACCTAGGTATTGACGTTATCACACGCTAGTGTCATCTATTATCCGATCAGTCTCGTCCCGTGCCTATTAATTTAATCCTGACATCTTCTTGCTTATAATTTTCGGATCTTTCTCATTCGCCTTTGCCCTTCGCCGTGACCGACAGTGGCCTCCGTGCAAGCATCGACCCGAAGTAAGGCTATTTCTCCCCTTACGCCAACATATGAAACCTGATGTCTCTTTAACATTCGAGAACCCACACAAGGAGTGGACCCCTTTATGATGAGGTCTGGGCCTTGAAAGCATCAACCATGCCACCCTACATGCGGCGTTGAGAAGGACTACGTCTGCCCGCAATAGCGGTGTATTCGGCCTTGATGCAGTCCTTTCAACCGTGATGCAGGCAGCTCTAATCTCGGTCACCGAAGCTGTTCTCAGGGTGATACAGAAGCAAAAGAGAAACTTAAGGGTATACCCCTCATGACAGCACCCCTCGCGAGGGGTTATTCCGTGAGGGGGATGCCAACTGACCATTGTGTGTCTCTTTTGATTCCAGAATGTCCGTCCGGGAGCCCGGAAGCCGGGTGTCGATCGGAAACACTAATCTCGATCCTATCTTGCCTTAATTTGAAGGATGTCACACGAAATATCCTTGAATATCTCAATTGAGGCCTGTTTACATCAATTGGGGAGTCCCGTAGTAAAGCGGTGCTACCCCATGGTTCCGGCCCACAAATTTACTTGATAATAACTGGAAATGCCCGCACGGGATTCCCGGTACTGACAAATCTCGGGAATAAAGTGGCAACATTCCCGAGAGAATTATTCCCGAAGAGTCTTTTCCGTTCTGTACAATGTAGGACTGGTTCAAATAATTCTTTTCGTTTTTCGTCACTTGTTTCTTTAAAGCTTAACCTTGGAACTCATTGTTTTTGTGCTCAACCAAATCCACGAATTGATACCTACCATGCCATCAACAAGCTTATGCCAAGATGAGGCATGCGCTCCATACAGCCTTATGGATGACTACAGCGAGGGAGCTCACCCACAAATCCTTGAAGGTCTTTTGCGGACAAACTCCACACAGCAAGTCACCTATGGAAACGATGAATACAGCACTTGTGCCCGGCAATTGATCCGAAACAAGATCGGTTGCACCGAGGACGAGGCAGATATCTTCTTTGTTCCCAGCGGAACCTCCGCAAACCTCATTTCAATCGCCAGCTGCCTAAGACCCTATGAGGCTGTAATTACTCTGGACTCGGGTCACATTGCCTGCAAAGAGGCAGGTGCGATCGAGGCAACCGGCCACAAACTTATTCTCGTGCCTGCAGTCGACGGCAAGATGACTCCCACCAATCTCCAAAAGGCGCTCCAGCAAAATCAATTCTACCCTCATATGGCCAAACCCCGGCTACTTTATATCTCTAATGCCTCCGAGACCGGCACTGTCTACACAAAACGCGAGCTGAGCAGCCTCTCCGCTATTTGCAAACAATCCAATCTCCTACTCTTCATGGACGGAGCACGAATCGGCACAGCCATCTGCTCAAGGAAGAACGATCTCACTCTACGGGAGATCTTCGACATGACCGATATCTTCTGGATTGGTGGCACCAAAGCCGGTGCTCTGATGGGAGAAGCAATTGTCGTCAAGAAGGACCTGGCCGACGGTTTCGTTTTCCACCTCAAACAACATGGCGCTTTGCTGGCCAAGGGCCGTATTCTTGGAGTTCAGTTCATGGAGCTCTTCCGGTCAGACTTGTTCTTTACACTGGCCACGCATGCCAATGAGATGGCCCAGAAGATCTCAACCAGCTTCGAGAAGTTGGGTTATAAGTTGGCTGCGGAGACGGAGACAAACCAGGTGTTTGTTGTCCTTCCTCAGCAATTGGTTCGGAGCCTGCAGAACAGATTCCGATTCTATGTTTGGGAGCAGCTTGATAATGGGGACTCCGTGATTCGGCTTGTGACGTCCTGGGCCACGGATGAGCTGGAAATTGATAACTTCAATGCGTGGGTGCAACAATGGACAGTGGCAACCAACATTTGAAGGGATTCGCCGTCCATTGGCTGTTACCTATAAGTAACTTTTATACGGTCTATAGTCTCACTATAGAGACACCCAATATTAATATAATTACAACAAGAAATCAAAATTCAGCCAAATCCATATCTAAATTTATCATAGATCCAAGTCAGCTGATCGCGCTAACCACATTCGGATACTAAGATATCCGCGTAACTTTGGCTCTGGCTTCCTCAGACGCATGTCCAACTGTTCAATTAATCGACATAAATAGTTAAATCAGTGCAATTGCGCTCCTACATTGATCCGATGGCTTAAGTTTGTCTTAATATACCCCCACGATACTTGGCAGCCCCTGCTTTTTTTCCCACGACCCACTCAACTCTTCCCCGTATGTACACTCGATGAGGCTGTCAATTTCGTGTGATGCTTGTCGGTAAGTTTATATCAGAACTCTTAGCCGTATTACCTTATCTGATTTTTTATGCAGGCAAGCAAAAGTCAAATGCGTCCATGAAGGGCAACCGCCCTGTCAGCGTTGCTTGAAGACCAAGAACCAAGGATGTAATCTGACAGATCCCCGCGCCTCGAGACAGAGGACGCGGAACAATACTGTCATATCCAGGACCCCAAGGAAACGTAAAGCATCATCCGCTCTATTCCCAGAGACTGGAGCTGCAGAAAGAAACACCCTTGAGAACGTCCCCGTGGCTCAAGACCTGTCCAAGGATCCCATCGCATCACTGTCACCGGCAACCGTCGTCAGTGCAGTGGAAACCTACAGAAAGAAGTTCCCAATTACTAATTTTCTTCATTACCCCTCTTTGATTTCCGACATATCATCCAACGTCCACTCGGTGGACTCTGTCTTTGTGGCCTCGGTCCTTTCCTTGTGCGTACGGTTTATGAGCAGCAATGAACTCGAAGAAGAGGAAATCTATGCCGATTATGCACGCAAAAACCTTGCCCAGCGCGTGCTTGAGGCCCCCTCGCTTTATCTTGCCCAGTCCCTCGTGATGATCTCATTTTACGAGTGGGGCACTGGGCGACCATATCAAGCTTGGATGTATAGCGGTATATATCGAATCCCCCAACTAATCGTGGAGCACTAGCTGACAAGAATCAGGCATGGCGACGTATATGATTCAATCCCTTCTGAAGATGGCAGATGATAGCATGGAACACAATCCTCAAGAGTTCCATGCATCCCAAACACAATACGAGCAGCTGGTCCGAACCTACTGGTGCTGCTTTGCGCAAGACTGCGAGCTGAGCTCCGGAGCCCGTCAGCACTTTGCGCTATCATTCTCCCAGATCTCAGTTCCTCTTCCTATCAGTGATCGGGACTTCACATTTAATCATACGCCAGCCAGCAGGTTGATGCCTGCTGATATGAATAAAGACTGTTTACTAGCGAAGGATCTTACGATTGAGCATGGTCTCACAATCGTCACTCGAGGATTTGACATATTCGTACGGATCCTAAGATTTGCGAACGAACACCGACGAGCACTGGCTTCTTTGTCTTCGAACGACTCGGTAATATCCCCGCTCCTCTTGACTTGGCAAGTCCTCAAGGAGGAACTGGATGAATGGAGGTCTCTTCAGGATGTAACCGTCCGGTTCCCAGCCACCAGCGTTCAGTCGCACGTGGCACTCGGGTATGGGGAGCTATTTGCGTATATCAATCTGGTTCATTGCATGAGGTATTTTTTCTTATTTGGCGCATCCCAGCCAACCATACTAACTCCGTTTCGTTCAGCATCCTTTTCCTCCACCGAGACCGCTTCTTATCCAACCTCAAGCCCCATTCCGACGTTTTCCACGACACAAATGATGACGCGCAGGGCGAACCCGATACGATCAAACAGCTATTTGAAGCTGCTCAGCAGATCGGGGGTATTCTCAATGCACTAGACGCCTCCGGTGCACCCGTGATGTCGCCATATTCCGGCTTCAGCGTCTTTGTCGCTGCTCATATCAACATGTACGGAACAATAGCCCCACAGCGATATCCGGGCGGCCTCAAACGGGCCGAAGAAGAAAAGGGTCGAAACCTTGTCTACCTAGAGCGACTAAGTAAACTCTGGCCCGTTGGTCGCAGCTGGGTGATTATTTCCAAACCCTATCTAGCCAAATAACTATCACAGCTAACCATAATCAGTGGCGAACGGTCCAAGAAGCAAATCGATTCTACGAAATAGTCAAGAATAATCAAGCCCACTCCGAGTCTGGACTGCACAGTCCCAGGAGATTCGCCCTCGCAGGCACCCTGGACGAATATGGTGACATCCGATCTCGTCCGAGCAGAGACGCGTATGCGACTAGGGCACGAACCTCTGACTCCCGCGATACTCATAGCTCTCATGCCCGTGGAGGATCATCGTCGCCTGGTCTTGGTGGTGAGACCACCTTCCTTGCTAGAGAGAATTCTGCGCTTGGTGGTCATCATGACTTTGAAACTGATATGTTTCAATGGCCATTTATTGATGGATCGTGGTCCCTTGGGTTTGATACGGGATTGGATGGATTATGGTCTAACTCGGGGTTATTTGACCCAAATCCGTCTCTTAGATGATGATACTATATTTTTTATTGGTATAGATATGTCGACAGGGCATTTGTCTACACCTCCTAAAAAGAAACTCCCATTTCAACATAATGTCGTCGGTCGGGATTCCATCGTATCCATACTGTAGATATATATTGCCGCAAATCTTTTTTTGCCTCTCATTTCTTTTTTCGAGGGAATAGCAATAAAAATATTCCGATTAAATAAACATTCAAATAAGGTTCAACCGGATTCGGAAAATGGTCACAATAATTATACAAACTTCAAATTTGTTATTATTTGGCATAAGTGTGCATGGATGGATAGTCTCGAATCGTGCTCATGAGTGGAGATTTCGCTCATGAGTTCAGATGGCCAAATCCTTACATCAACCAGCCAAGTGGCCGAGCAGTAACTCAGCCATCGCATCTTCCTTGGTCTAGTGGTGATGATTTCCGCTTGTCATTAACACCGATAAGCGCGGGAGACCGGGGTTCGATTCCCCGA
>CAJVRC010000884.1:594482-633193 GCA_911456345.1 Penicillium egyptiacum
TCCATGGTTCCACCTTGGGAGGCATCGGGCCCTTCCGAAAACAACATGGACGACAGGCTCAAAAAGGAAGGACTCGGCAATGTCGGCAATATTGAAACATCGGCGAATAATTTCATAAAAAAAATTTACCGGGCCGTCATGGAGATGCCTGAGGGCCTGATCCATCCCAGGGATTCGCAAAACCCGATGAAAAATAGAAAACAGCAAAGATATCTCTAAATTGTTGTGGGCAGACTATCGATCGCTGTCAAAATGGATTGCCCAACTGAATATTATGTAACGAGCTATAGGCCCACCCGGATACTGAATTTGGATACCTAGGGCGAGGACCACATTGGGAAAGATCACCCACTTCACCCGTGTGCCTTCACGGAGAGCGATTGTGTTTACTAACGGAAAGGGACGGCACGGAAAGGAGACGTGTGGGAAGGAAAGCGATCATCTCCAAGTCTCGCACCTCTCCCCTTTAATTTACCTCTTTCTACTCCGTACTCCGTACTAGCCGGTGCCAAGCCAGTGTAGCCGACGCCAGGGGTATGGGATGTGCCGCCTGCAACACTCGGGATTTGTTGATTATATCGCAAGGGCTATCCCCATTTGTCACCGGGAAACGAACCCGTGGCCCGAACGCACGTGAAAATGCGGAAGGAATAAGCGCGCGCTGTTGGCCAACCTCGTCAGATGGATCATATTGAATACGCACTAGACCGAAATGGGGTTAGTGGATTACGTAGATGACTTCCAAGGTTCGAAGGTTGACTGGAGACCATAATAAGGTTATCCAAGTCCATGTCTGGTGATAAAATGTGGTGGATGATCTGCTTTCGCATTCCGAGCCACACTTCTTGTTTCTATTTACTCCGTACATATAGCACAAATGCGACATTGGATGATTTTCTTCATCTATGTCAATCGCAAATAACACCCACAGGCCACTCAATCCATCGGTGGAATTCAACTCCTAGACACTCCCGAATTCCTGCGATGACATGCCGATCCCAGCCGATCATAAGCCATGAGGATCTCATGAACTTTAAAAGAATACACCAATAAGCAAGAACAACCAATGAAAGTGGCTCCTTCTCCTCAAGAAGACAGATGAACTCCTCAGGCCGTGTGTATATCCACCCGACGACAGAGGGCATCAAGCTGACACCATCCTTCCCAGCACTTCGACACTGGTATGCTTCCTCGAACATTTGGAGCGTTTTTTCAAGTGTTTCGATATAGATCTGACACATGGAACTCCCGCCAGTTTGTTTTTCGACAAAACGTTGAAGTTGTTTAATATGAGACTGATGTTCCGCGAGCTCATCTTGGAACAAGGGGCTAACGCCTTGAATAGCAGGGTCGGTTTGAATCTGTAAGACCCCGGTAAAGATTTTGTCACGACTAGACATCAAAATCGATCTCACTCCTCTCATAAGAACCAGCCATTCCGCCTTCCCAGTCTCACTGAAAACAAGGTATTCACCGGGCTTTGGACCGTGTGCGAAATAGACAAAACATACTAGCACTGTCGACATGTAGATCGACTGGCAGTTCCCTGAGTTAAGGCTCGATAGAATAGCCGACACAGATCGAATGCCAAACGTGAAGTGGTCATCTGCCTGCATCACATACTGGTCTCGTACCTCGCGGTGAAGATAGCCCAGATGCAAGGCTGCTAGCGCCAATATGAGGTGGAAGATGGATGGTGAGGAGAATCCCCATTGTGGAACGTGAGTTTGCCAGATTCGGTTGCGGTCAGTTGCTTCGTCCGTTATGGTGCGATATGTCTCTGTGACGAAGTGGTGGAAGAGTCGTAGGTCGGCAAATGAGAGGGTATCCTGACTATGTGGCAGGGCGCTCGGGCTTTCGCATTGAACTTCCGTGGAGACTGTCCGCGAAGATGACTGGCCTGTTTCATCCTTGGGTGTGAATCCCCCAGATTCGTATTTAGAAGGCTTAAATCGGAATTGTGTCTTTGAAAATCTGGATGGGGATGGAGCTGCAGAGGATGAAGCTGATGATATAGCTGTCGTGGAAAGGAAGTCGCACTCGATAGCATGGTGGATGCATTTGGAGCATGCTGGCTTCTTCTCGTCACACTGTAGACTATTAGTGTTTATCATCAAAACTTCCACTCCAGCCTAGTCACACCCCATTTGACTGGGAGTATTATGATCCTGAATTAAATGCTTCTCTCCTTCATATACATCTCTTTCATGAAGGTAGCAGAGTAGCTTGTGAAACGACAACCGGACTCAGAGACCGTTTGGAAGGCACTCACTTTTATTCGCCGCCTCTTACAATTTCCACATCCTGCACGAGATTTACGATGAGGTTTTCGGGGTCGGATTGTGCTCTGTGTGTTTTCCATGATGATAAGGGCCTGCCGGACGTCGTGTTCGCTTTCAATTTTGCCGTTTTGGGTCCCAAGTATGACGTCATGATTTAAATATAGAACGCACGTGACCATGGAGTATAAGATGTGAAAAATGAACAGATATCGGAGTAAACGGAAGAGGGAAGCTGTCCAAGAGGCAAACTGGTTCAAGTGCTGCTCTGTTTGATCTTAAAAGCTGAAACCTTCTCCTTATATGTCTGCCTAATGGAATCCTCACGTTTAGGCTAAAAGTAGGAAAATCACCGTCTTACCTACATAGGTGCATCAGTCCCTTAGTCCTCCTATTAGACTTCAGGCATACTATTCAACGTAATCCTCTAGAAAATAATGGATTAAAGGATACTAGGAGGGGTGTTCAAAACGAGCACCGGAAAAAGGATTAACAAGAGGGAAGCTCGGTCAACTACGATGAACACTCTTTATCTCGCCGTATCAGCATTGCTATAGGCTAGTTGTCCATTGAGTCAGTCTCAAATCCTAGTGTAGGGCCAGATAGTGACAAAAGCCCTTTCATATGTAGTAACAGCTCTTTGTTTGTACAGCTGGATAAAAGAAAATAGCTTTGTTCTCGCTACAGCAAATTTGATCTTAGACTAGGTCACTAACATCAGCATGAAAGAAAGAAGCACCCCCGTTTGATTCGTCTGGTTTCACCCATAGTAAGTCCCCACCTCGAGCGGGTCAGGAAACTCCCCTGGCCACCTTTTCTGGAGTCCATCATTTACCAGCGCGACCTCATCCTGGTCGGCGAAGATACCATGTTGGTTGAAGAGATCGATTTGATCATAAACCCAGGTTCGGCCATTCCAACCATCATCGTCAATCTCAAATTTGTGCCGATTATTCGCAACAATCATCTCGTGGACGTCGCCCACCGTAAACCCTGGGTTAACGCTCAGAACAAAGGTCAATTGTCCATTGGGTGGGACCAAAGTTGATCTCTTTTGAAACACAATATTGGCTTTGGAGCCATTTTCAAGGACGGTGGTTTGGCGTTCGTAAGTTGGTTGACAATGCAGTCTTACCGCTGTCATGTTTTCTTCAGATGTGGACAGGAAAAAGGTCCAGCTGTTTGGAAAATTGAACTCGCGGGGTGCCAGACATATGGCTCGGATGCATTCGACTGGCTGGCGCAGGATTTCGGACCGCTCGCTCTGAGGTTCGAACTCGACTGGGTCCCATTCGGGGTTGAGAACGCTGTCTGGTTCTGTTAGTTCTCTTGTTGGCATGCAGGGTGATGAGTAGACGTACTGCAGTAATAATCAGTGATCAGCATGTTGGTTAGGTATTGGGTATGATGTCAGAGAGAGATGGAGAGAAGAGAATGCTGAACGCCTCAGCCATAGCCCGGCGGGCATATATGGCTAGAGAAATTGTAAGAGGTCTACCTGTCGGAACAACTATGAGAATGGAATGAGATACCTTGAGGTAATCTTCCATCTTTGTGTGTATCTGCTATTTAACTTTCACTTGTGTCTAGTTGGCCTCTCTTGATATTTTATAAGCCCTGTGTAATCCTGTTTTCTAATATCTTTTCTCAGTCGCCATTTCCATATATAGTCAATTTAATTAGGTAGCGCCTCTCTTAAAAGCACCGGCTAAACCCTTCACTAGACATTAACAGTATTAATGAGCATCCCGTGTGTCCACGGGTACTTTTGACGTTTTTTCCTCCTGCCTCTATTGTCGATGCTATATTTTCTTTCTTTAAATAACCCATTTTTGCTTTTTTTATAGAACATTTTGATTATTCTAAGACCCTCACATATAATACTTAGTCTTACATATCCTCCAGGGCTTCCAATTGCTAAAATCAACATTCTCCAAGAGTCCTAGCTTGGAACCTGCTGGATCGTGTTTCACCAAGTTATTATGTTGAGATCTCGCTACCAGTAGAGAAACATTGGAAGTATTTTCCTTGCCTTCCCTGTGTCTTCCCGTGTCTCACCGTGGAGTTGGAAACATCCTGAGAACATTGAGTAGACTATGTAGACTTATACATGTAAACAAAGAAAGCTGTACATCTCCTCTGTTATTCTTTTGTTTAGAACGCACGTGTTGTTGTGTAGAAGGCGAGACAAGACGAGACGCGCCATCATATATGACCTATCTCCCCAGTTCTTTTCAGCCCTAGAGATCTTCTTCTTCTTCTTTTTCCCTTTGCAAGCATCTTTCACATTACCTGCAATGGATCTCATTCCAAGTGCCTTTATGGCACGTCCGTTGAAGATTGTTGTTATCGGTGCTGGGTACGGCATATGTACTGAACTCGAGCGATGACAGTTTTAACCATTGTTTTAGTATTTCGGGGATCCAGTTCGCACATGATGCGACCACTTTATTATCAGGTGTCGATCTTGAAATCTACGACAGAAATCCTTCCCTAGGGGGTACATGGTATGAGAATCGGTATCCAGGGTATGTACGACTGCATTCCTATAAGATTCGTTATCAGATGAATAGTTCGCTTATGTTGATAGATGCACTTGCGATGTGCCTTCCCACACCTACCAGTTCAATTGGGCACCTAATCCCTCATGGTCATCGCTCTATCCTCCAGCTCCCGAGATTCACAGATACTTGGAGGATGTGGTTGATAGGCACAATCTCCGCCGCTTCATGACCTTCAATACCAAATGCGTCTTAGCGCAATGGAACGAAGACTCCTCCAAGTGGAGAGTTGTTCTCCACGACGTGGTTTCCAGCGAAGAAAAGACCATATTTGCCGATGTCTTTGTCTACGCTGTCGGGCGGTTGAACAACTACAAGTTCCCCAAGATTGCGGGCCAAAAGACCTTCCGAGGTGTCCAAGTACATACTGCAGACTGGCCAGCTGATATGACCGTTAAGGATAAGCGCGTGGTTGTGATTGGGAATGGTGCAAGCGCCATTCAGTGTGTGGCAGCTTTGCAGCCAGGTGAGTCGTAAAGTCACTCCGAAGACATACCAGGCTGACCGGGCTCCCAAGTTGCTTTGCAAATAATCAATATTGCGCGAGGGCCAACGTGGATTCTCCCGCATGCATCGGCTGAAGATGGTACTATTCAGCGCGAATGTGAGTGTCTCGCCTTACTGCAAAAAGAAACGGGCTAGCGACAGAAGCGCTAATCCGTATCTAGACTCAACCGAACAGAAACAAGCTCTCCAGGCTTGCCCTATGCGCTATTATGACTTCTGCATCTCACTAGAGCAGAGGCTCGCCGCAAGTTTCACAGGACTGTGGAGAGGCACCAAATCTCAAGCCAATTTTACATCGTTGGCACATTCATTCATGAAGTCGAAGATCACAAGCCCCGATCTTTTGGATGCCCTCCTACCAGAATTCGAAGCCGGCTGCCGTCGCTTCACACCCGGTGGTCACTATCTGGATGCGTTGCAGAAGCCCAATGCCGTGTACGTACATGACTCAATCAAAAGACTGACCGAGGGTAGCCTTATCACCGAATCCGGAGGAGAGTACGAGTGTGACATATTGGTATACGCCACCGGATTTGAGCCATATCAGCCACGGTTCCCAGTCACTGGCCGCGCTGGACGATCACTGAGTGAAGAGTGGGACCGCGAGGGACCTTGCGAGAGTTATATGGCTGCGATGGTCGCCGAGTTCCCTAACTTTTTTGGTAAGAACCTGAATATTTTTTGCTGGTCATTTTGCTTAACTGGTGTATCTTGGACAGTCTTCAACCCCCCAATCTGCCCTGTGAATGGATCCGCCATCCCCGGCATCCAGAGAGCAAGCGACTATATGATTCGAATCTTATCCCGACTACAGACAGACAGACTGCGATCTGTATCTGTGACACAACGGGCTCAACGCGCATTTAACCAATGGGTTCAGTCGAGAATGCCTCATATGGTCTGGTCAGGACCATGCAAATCATGGTGTAAGCACGTCCCCACCGCTCCTATCTTTGCAAATTGACTCATTCTTGGTACAGACAAGAACGACAATGGAAAGGTGATTGTTCCCTGGCCCGGCACTGTCCTCCACTACTATGCGGCAACCGAAATTGTCCGCTGGGAAGACTTTGACCTAGTCTACGAGAATCCCGATGAGAAATTTGCGAGTTTCGGCAATGGTGTAACAATGGATGGATTTGTGCCCAATCATTTTCCCTGGGTACTTCCCCCCAATGATATTCAGAAGCAACGAAGGAATGCAGAGCCGGCTTCTCTGCTCCTTACCCCAAGCAACGTGTTGTATCGTCTGACAAGCCAACTTGCAGTTGCTTGGCGCATGGCCGCATCCTGGTGAACCGCCAGTCAAGAGTTGAGGAATGTTACTATGCAGAGCTAGCTTCCAAGCCAAGGTTGTAAGAATCCAATTCAATGTGTTTTCGGGTAAGCGATCTACGATCTATAGAGGGTACCTACCTGTATTGTAGACGCCAGTTCAACTACTACCGCCCGAGAGATTGTGCTGCGTTTCTGAATCATCACGATAACTATTATAAGGATGTAATATCACATAAATGCTTATATGGGCTGTATCAGATCTCGACGTCCGATATTCTGGACCGATCGGCATGATGGTGGATATCCCGGTAATTCATCGGCTACATAGGCTCTACGCTTGTGGATATCGGCAGATTCACCTGGATTATTAATGAGCTCGTTTAGACTCTTCTGACTCATTTCAAAGTTCGTGGATAAGAAGTTCAAGTATTCCGCATTTTCTTTCCTTTGTTCCACTAAATATCCCCAATTACCTGTGTTGACACTTGGTGAGTTCTTGGAATTCTGACGTCATATTCAATGTGAATCCAACAAGATCAATACATGAATTATTGTAAACTGACACTTTTATCTTTACTAGAGCTCACATAAATAAGCCAAATCTCACAATGGTCGACAATAAGATGGAATATGTCCGGTACAGAACCCCCGAACACATTCTACTCGAATAAGATGCTGATACCAAATAAAAAACAGCCTTGGAAACTCGGGTCTAAAGATCTCCAAAATCATTCTTGGGACAATGGGCTATGGCAGTAAGCAATGGCAAGACTGGGTCCTAGACGAGGAAGACTCACTGCCCCTGATTGAACATGCCTACAAGCAGGGCATCAACACCTGGGACACGGTAAATTTCAAGACACGCAATATTTTCTAGGTAACCGAATAAGCCACTAATATTTACCGACAGGCGGACGTCTACTCCCACGGCAAATCCGAAGAAATCGTCGGAAAAGCCCTGAAGAAGTACAACATCCCCCGCAACCGCGTGGTAATCCTAACGAAGTGTTTCTTCGGCGTCGATGACGAGGGCAATTTCCCACCCATCGCGGCATGCGCCACAAACGACGGACCCTTCGTCAACCGCACCGGCTTATCGCGCAAACATATCTTCGACGCCGTTGATGCCAGCGTGGAACGTCTGGGCACATACATCGATGTGCTACAGCTGCATCGCTTAGACCGGGATACACCGCGCAAGGAGATCATGAAGGCGCTGAACGACGTTGTCGAGAGTGGGAAGGTTCGGTATATCGGTGCTAGCTCGGTATGTCCATGGCTTCCACACCTATTCTCTCCTTTCTTTTCTTTTTCTTTCCTTCCTACCCTGCCTGGTCTCCACACTAACCCACAACCAGATGGCGGCGTGGGAATTCCAATGTCTGCAAAACATCGCCGAGCGCAACGGCTGGCACAAGTTCATCTGCATGCAGAACTTCCACAACCTTCTCTTCCGTGAAGAAGAGCGCGAGATGATCCCCTACTGCCAAGACGCCGGTGTCGGCATTATCCCGTGGTCACCGATTGCTCGTGGCGCGCTCGCGCGGCCCTGGGGCTCGCGCGGGACGGTGCGTGAAAATAGCGACGGCGCGCTGAAGATGTTCGTCCGTAGTCGCGAGTCGGAGGCTGATAAGGCTATTATTGACCGGGTTGAGGAACTCGCTAATAAGAAGGGTGTGAGCATGGCTCAGATTGCTATCGCTTGGTCTCTGACTCACCCTGGCGAGAACCCCATTCTTGGACTGCACAGTGTTAAGAGCATTGATGAGGCGGTTGCTGCTATTAAGGTCCAGCTGTCTCCTGAGGAGATTAAGTATTTGGAGGAGCCGTATGTTCCTAAGGCGGTTACTGCCCTTGAGCGGTAAGAATTTGGGAGGGATACACCAAGAACCTTTATAAACGCTGTGAATACCATGAATACCATGAAGCAAATTGAACTTTCTTTGAAGAGAGACACATCTTGCTCTATTTTGGTCCTTAATGAGATGAGTGAGATATTTTGAATCTGTACTTGGGAGCCTTGATAACGGAATTAACTGTGGGTGATGGGGTATTTTATTCATATGTAGCGTGATGGATAGATGGATAGATGGATAGCAATGTACACGAGCGAGATACAAGCATACACATTGAGTCTGAGCCCCAGGAAATGAAGATGAAGATATGACGAGAAGAAGTAGGTATGAAAAGAGAAGTGTGGGAGGACGCGCAAATGCAAAGGATGCAAGATGCTAGTTGGAATGAGACAGAGAGAGGAGAGTAGAAGAAGGAAAATCGGCCAAGGATTCGTACCTGACGAATCGCGCTGTAACGTATAACGCCCAACTTATGCCAGATGCGATGTTGTGCTGTGACGATGCCTACATATGGACCAGCCACAAACATAATGCAGGAATATACATGGTGATCGGGAATCGAAAGGTCAATGAGTATCGTGTTTTCGGTGAAAAATGCCAAAGAAAGTACTGAGACGGCGGCGAACTTTGCCCTTGTTGGAAGTTGAGTCGACAGATTCGGGGGCTAGAGCATCCGACTTCTTCTTGTGGGTGCTGTTTTGCTGTGCGATGCGGGAGTTTGAGGCAGGAGGATCTCGATCTGGCCCCGTATTCGACCCAACATTATCCCTTTCCGGCTTGGCTTTTGCAGGAGACTTCGGTTTAGGATGACCAGCTCGATATGAATCTTCCACCTCGGCGGATTGTTGGCGAGGAGAAGGAGGACGGGAGACAACGATATCACGGCCGTTCTCGCCCAAGGCAGTGAACATGCTGTGTCGGTTCAGGCGAGCGCTAAGCCCAGAAGCGGATCTTCGCTTCGCTCGATCCATGAATGCAGCACCGGTGGAGTTGGAGCGCTTGGACAAACTGGTGGATTGAGTTCCATCGATGCTGGCCGGGGTGGTGGAACGGCGGATATTGGAGACAGACAAGCAGTGTTTGCCGTCTTCATCGGCATCCGGGAAAGAGTCGGTTTCACTTTTGGCGGTCGTCGGGGATGCATATTTCACGGATGTCGGAGACATACTCGACTTCGCACCGGATGAAGACGCCGCGTCGCCGTAGCGGAAGTTGTCTGACCATCCCTCACGAAAGGCGACCCAAATGCCGGTGATGACAATCAAAGTTCGCAGTCCATCATCAAGAGTGACTGTGTCTCCATCGAGGGGAGTCTCTGCATCCGAGGCATCACTCACGACCGACATTCCTGAGCTCGGAGTCGTGGGACCGGTGCCGGACCGAACAGCGGTGGAATATTCATCATTGACTTGTAGCTGATTTCGAGTCATAGACGCGAGAACGGGATGTCGGCGAGTGGTAGGATCGATGACGCTGAAAGTGAAGCGTTTGCCGTCCTCGCGCGACTGTGTCCCTGGCGTGGACATCCGGCGATTCCTCCCACCACGCAAAGCCCACCGCATGATTTGCACGCCACTATCTGTCTGAGCGACAAACTCGTAAGACCCGCTTGGGAGAGGCGAAGCCTCCCAGACAGGCCCGAAGTTCAGACATATCTCCGCCTTCCCTTTCAGTCGAGCATCTTCTTGGTACTTTTGACAGATTGTGGCGACTACCTCGCGATGATCTTCGTCCTCATCCTCCGAGCTGACACGTTTTTCAGGAATGCTGCCAACCGTCCGGTCGTATTGTTCGCTCAACACCACGATCAGGTCATACGGACCCAATCCGTTTCTGGTCCGATAGATGGCCGGGAACTTGCGGGCTATTAGTGGCAGGTAAGACGTCGATGGCAGAATATCCACAACCGGTAGTGGCCGAGGGGTTTGCGACACCTGTTGTAGCTGCAGGAGGAGCTTAGGACGAAATCTCAACCGCTTGTGGCGAGCATGAGCGGCGGGATGGGCGAATTGATATGATGTCTTCGGTCGAGACTTCCGACCTGCGGTTGAACGGGCAACTGGGGTTCTGGTGACAATAGCAGCCGATTCTTTGGAGGATTCACCGGAATTCGAGGCCGACTCAATCGGACTCATCACCATAGCGGATACAAGCCCCGGACAATCAGTAGAACCATCAGGAAGCCTAGGAGGACTGCAGAAGGAGTTCAACAATGGCAGAGCAGACAGTAAAAAGGTAGGCGAGTAGGTAGTACACGTAGAAGGCTGAGTGTCTGGTTGATTACTAGGTTCATTTGCATGGGCTGCTGCGGCGTCCGCTGTGAGGCCAAGATTCAACAACATTCTTGAGCCCTAGCGGAGCCACATTGGTATTAAAGAGCCAAATCTTTGTGGAATTTCACCTCCAATGTACTAGTCATGAACGGCCCGTATTCAAACCCGTCAGCTGCGGGGGGTTCAAATGTTCAGCCGGGAGCTATGTGTGGGGAAGGCCTAATCACGGTTGCGGAAAGAGCAAACTGGCCAGACATGCAAGTCAAGATTGTAACTCGCTATATGTGTAAGAAAGAAGTAGATGCAAGGGGGAAGGTTTAAAGAGTGAAGGGATAAATCTGCAAGAGCAATAAAGGATAAAGGTCTTCCTTAATATAAATGGGGCGGTCAGCCTTACAGAGCTATGCGAAAAAAGAAAATTAAAAAAAACAAGAAAATTAGCAAAATAGTAATCATAAAGTCATAGTGGGACCGATTAGTTGCACAAAAGTGTGTATTTTAATTTGCTTGATGTGGTTAATGTGTTTATTATGTTGAATAATACATATTAGTAAGGTGGTTTAATGCACAAAATTTGGCTTATGCTTGTCAGCGGGTTCGGTCATTATACGGCCTCCGACACATCCGAACTCCGTGACGATCATTCATAGTCTTTTTGTGCTTCCGAATGCCGCTATGGAGTACATATGTAGTTTATCAAACTCTCCGGCACATCAATTGGTCCGAGTAAAAGGTTAAAATGAGTGTATAAAAATCCCTCAGGGTATCCAAAAGAAAATTCAATTCTTGAACGTGACAATAGTCCCACCATGCCTAGATATTTATATGGATACTCTTACACTAGTCAGTTAGTATATGGTCTTATGAGGTAACAAAGCTCGTGCAAATCTGCCCATTCTCCAATAAGATGGGGCTTGCCAAGAGGCAGGCTAAAATCCCTGTCCGATCTTCGACAGGGCTCACTTGACCAAAGCCTTGGGGAATAGGTAATGGAAATCCTTGGCAAAGTGTTATAGGATATACGATAGCGTGAGCTTTGTTCCTAGAAGTAATATTCTGTTTCGCTTTGTGAGATTCCCCTAGAATTGCCACTCTAATACAGTACATATTATCTAGGCCTTGAAAGCCGATTCCTTTCCAAGGTTGATCAACCTTCGAAGGTTCGGGAGTGATCATGTGACTAATTTATGCGAATTTATGCGAACCTGTCAGGTTTCACCTCCTTGAAAATTACGTTACCTCGGCAGACTGATAGACCGCAAACCGGACAATCGCAAGGTAATCATCCCGACATCTAGAACCCGATTCCGGTAGACGTCCGCATTGGGGAGATTCCCAATTCCTAAGGTTTCATTAAAGTCACCCTCTTTAGTGGCTGAAGTCACTGAGGCCTATCATGGCTTCAGTTCAACCCACCACAAGGCCACCGCCATTGTTTGCCAAACTACTGCGATTGGACAACCCAATTGGAAGCTTGACACTCGCATTTTGGTCATGGAAGGTCTTGTTGTATATAGTCGTTGCCGCCTGTCCAGGATTGGGCTATGATACCTCCACCTCCTTGATCTCATATGCTGCCGACCCTTCAACGGCCCAATCTCTCTCGGGGCCCCTTAAATTTGCCAGATGGGACAGTGTCTACTTCCTGGATATTGCCGAAAAGGGCTATCTCTTTGAGCAAGAATGGGCCTTTGGCTGGGGCTACACTAAGCTTCTATCTATTTTTGTCTCTGGTACGTAAATCCATTCTACCCATACTGCGCGTCTCGTTTTAATACAGACTAACTGTGAATAGGTATTCGTCTCTCTGGTGGAGATGCTGGGCCCGCTAGCACTGCAATGGTGGGAGTGGTTCTCTCCCATGTTGCCCATTATTTGTCCGTATTGGCGCTCTATCGTCTATCGGCTAATATCTTTGGACACGCGACTGCCACCCAACATCTCATTTGTTTCCTATCGGCAGCTCTTCACATCATTTCACCGGCGGGTGCTTTCCTGTCCGCGCCCTATGGAGAGTCGATAGTCTCCCTTTTGAACATGACTGGATTCTACCTCTATTCATCGTCTCTTATCGCCGAGCGCAACGGGGCAACACGTCTGCGAGATATTCGGGTTCTCACATCCGCAGTTCTATTCGCGGTTGCCACCATGGTCCGTAGTAATGGGGTTCTCAGCGGGTTCCTATTTGCCTATGATGCGGCAGTTTTGGCTTGGAAGATCCTGGCTAGAGGTCCTACACTTCACGCTACTGTTCGTCTTGCGGTGATCATTGTCAGTGGGTGTATTGTAGGATCTGGGATAGTCATTCCTCAAATCCTGGCCTATCGCATGTACTGCATGTCCAGGGGCGATCTTCGGCCATGGTGTGAGTGGACTTTGCCTAGCATCTACGGCTGGGTTCAAAGTCATTACTGGTAAGCAGTGATCCACGTCCGAATACCAAAACTAGACAGACTAGTTTCCCCCCCCCTTCGCCTACTTATCCCCCGTCTCGGCCTTCTACCTCTAATGTACGACTTGTATCTTCATCGCTCTTACTGACTGTAATAGGGATGTTGGGTTCTTGCGATATTGGACCATCTCCAATATACCTCTTTTCCTGTTGGCGGCGCCCATGTTGGCCATTCTGTGCCGATCCAGCTTATGGGCATTACAAAGTCCATCTTCCTCCTCAACGAGCCCGGGGTCAATGCTCGTTCGGTTGGCGGTTCCCCAGGGTTTGCTGGCTGTTATGGCATTCACCAGCTACCATGTTCAGATCATCAACCGCATCTCATCGGGATATCCCTTGTGGTACTGGTATCTGGTTACTAGCGCTGTGGATCTCGGTTCAAGCTCACCCAAGCAAAGCCGGACCCTTGTGGCCGCTGTGTATAGCATGGTGGCCTATGCGTTGATCCAGGGTGTTCTTTTCGGTTCTTTTTTGCCCCCAGCATGAAAGAGAACGGCTGTGTATATTGATACGTGATTTAAATTATAAGACATGGCCTAGACTGTTGTGAATGGATGCAGCCATCCCGATTCGTTGGTTGGGCGATATGCTTGCGTAAGGTGGCTGTCTGCCTAAATTGGGGTAAAGGCGGACAAGTGCCCACTACCTGGACTATTATAAATTAGAAAGAAGAGAGAGGAAAGAAACAGGAGTCATATGGCTTTCTTAAAGGACTATCAAAAGCAAATTCTATTATATCTTTAGTGTGTATCTCTCCACGCGGGTCACTCTGCAGGGCCAAGCTTCGTTACGTATAATTATGTCATCACAACCTCGACTCTCTCCCCTTTGACCTCTTGACCTTCAACAACTAGGCATTTCAATAAGAAAAGAAGAAACAGAGGCCGAAATTCTGAGCTACCCAATCCCTAAAACGAATACGAAGCCGGTCATATCCTCCCCTCGCTTGCCGAGAAAAGAAAAGTACCCCATGCGAACACAGCCGTGTGAAATACAATCTCCGGTTCCAAATCCCGCACTTTTTGGAGTGGGAGCTTCAGAGTTTCAATAAAAGTACGATTTCCTTCCAAACTTGTTCTGTGATTGATTGATACTGCGCGGAAAATAAGTTACCCTCGTGAAACATCGGCGTTGCTGACGTATTGCTGCCAGAGCTCACCCGACGGCAACGGCTACTCCTCCCTCACCTCATCTCCACCTCGTGTCGACCATTCCTTTCCCTACCTCCCATCTGACGATGGAAGCCTCCGGCCCCAAGGCGATCCTCACATCCGACAATTTCAATCATGCACAAGATCTCTCCCGGGCGACCTCGCCCGGTGGTGAGCCAGTCGCCGTGAATAGCCAAGGCGAACCGATAGCCCGCGTGCGGCCCCGTACCTATCCATATTTCCAATATCTCCCATACCAGCTCGAGGATGAGACTGAGCGGAATCAAAATCTGCGAGAGATCTTGAATCAGCTCTATATTGCAGTGGAGGCCGGCGACTTCAATCCCGGAGCCGTGCACTGGACACGCGAGCTACGTGGATGGCTATCGCTCAAGTTTGACCCGACCCGGGCGCAGCGCATCAGCCTTGTAAAATTGTATTTTGAGCTTGCACTTGCTCCTGGGATTGACCCGTCGGTCGCCGAGCGCTTTTCGAGCATGTTCATGCTGCTCACCAAGTGAGTATCAGTGTTGGTCGCGGGAGTAGTGTTGGCTGCTAACCCGAAATTTAGGCGCAAGCATTATCTGAAGCCAGTCAAAGACCTCGTCTTAGATTGGAAGCTTTTATACAAGGAGCTCAAGGCTTTTGTCCTCCCCACCGAGTCCGGCCTTGTTCACTCAACCAACCTGAAGCGGAATGTCAAAACCTTGACCAAGCTTTGCGCATTCGCTCAATTATACATTGACCCGTGTGAACTTCCGGCTATGCTCGAAGAGTTCTTGCCTTTTTATACCACATCATTCTCGGAAGGTGCCTTCGTTGTCGCCGGGCTCATTAATTTGTTGCTTCCAACATCCCCGGCTCCTGACTCGCGAGCCGATCTCCTACCGCAGAGTCACCTGCCTACACATTTCCATTTGTGGTCATTGGTCGGTCGGTCAAAAACATTTGACACTACATATCTGGACTATTTCTCCCGATTGGCCCGAGATTCTCTGCCGGCCGCTCACATTCCATTCTCCGAGCATGGTATCTTCACAAAGGACCAGTCTGCTCTCATTTTCACCGCGGTACTGAGGTTGTTGGAAATCCCCGTCGGCCAATCCACTTCTCCGTACAGTGCCCTGGTGGATATCTCGTCTGGTCTGGGTATCATGCTTGATCGCGATGGCCGGAAGCACCCGGTTGCTCATCACATTGCCCGGTGGATTGTGATGTCGCTCTCCCCCGCTTGTGTGGATGCCGAAGTCTCAATTCTTACACAGCTGGAAGGTCTTATTCAAGCTGTTGAGACGTTCTTCCATCCTTCAAACTCAGGCCATTGGACCAAGACCCTGTCACAACTGGTTTATTACCTGACTGATTTCTTCGTCATGCGTTGGAATCGCGAACAAACCGGTGAGATGGATGTCCCTCCTGAGCGACGACTGAGTGAGCCTCTGAAGCGGCGGTTTGTCTTGTGCATCCGTGATGTAATCTTTATGGGCATATATGCTAAGAGTGGCACTGCAATGACTTTCTCCCTGTCGACCTTGCAAGGCCTGGCCTACCTGGAACCGCATCTCATTCTACCGGGGGCTTTGCAGAGAATCTACCCTTCACTGCAAGGCCTTGTTGAGGTCCACCGGACTGCGTCCTCCCTTCGGGCTATGACATCGCTGTCTCGTATCATTTCGCGCACCAAGGGTTATCGCTGTCATATGACAACTTTGTTGGGTCTGACACTACCTGGCATTGACGCGAATGATCTTGAAAAATCGCTTCATGCTCTGTCATTCATCCAATCGGCCTGTTACAATATCCCTATGGTCGACTTGACCAAAGGGCGAGATGACATCAACTGCAATATGCTTGCCATGCAATGGATCTCAGGTGAAATGGAGAGAATGGAAGAGCAAGGGTCCGAAGTACAGCTGGGTTATGATACAGAGTTGGATGATGAGACGGAGGAATTGATCTTGCGCTCTTCGACATGTGGTTTCGGAGACTTCACGATAGCTTTCCTGGGTCGTGTGTTCACACTTTTGGAAAATCTGCCGGACGTCTCCAGGGTTCGAAACGGTTCACCCGAAGAGAATATCGTGAATACTCTTCCCGCTACGTTCATGCCTTTGCTCGCTTCTTTGTCTCCGGAGTATTACGATCTTGCTTTGGGTAAGATTGTGGATTTCGTGTCCAACCATGTCATCCACCAGGCTCGTGATGCAATGGCTTTCATTTGCAACGCCCTATGCAAGGTTAACCCCGAGAAGGCCCTTAAGCGTTTCATCCCTGTCTTGACTGGAGCTATCCGTACTGAGATTGAAGATAATGGTGCTGGATCAACCCGAACCACAGGAACTGATGTTTTGCCTCGTGATCGAGCTCTGGTCTGGAATGTCAGTATGCTGAGCATGTGTGTGGTACATGTCGGCAGCGCCGTCATTGGTCACCGTCAGGAACTGTTTGACATTGCAGTCTACATGCAACAGAACTGCCGTGGCATTCCTACAGTTCATATTTCCAACTTTATCCACCACCTTTTGCTCAACCTGACTGGGACCTACACTAATGATTTCTCACTCTACGAACCTTCAGTCAAAGCAGAAGGTATCGAGCCGAAGCTCTGGAGTTACCAAGCTGATGTGAACAATCTCAACATCAATTGGCATGTGCCGACCCGTCAGGAAATTGAGTTTGCCGTCGACATCTTCAAAACCCAGACAGAGACGGCTTTAAAGTCACTATCTGCGCTGACTCATGAGACATCAAGTGTCAAACGTGATGGAAGCGGCAAGGACTGGTCAGATGAGGTTACTCGGAATCTCGTGCTCCTGCGGCTCGTGTTGTCTGGGGTTTCTGTTCTCTTTGATCCCAAAGCCGCATCAACCACATCACTAAAACCCTCCTCATATGGCACCTCCGAGGATGTCGAGATGGGGGATGATTCGGGCGTTTCAAATAACGCTGATGAAGATGCCGATAGTGTCCTGGACAGCTCTGATGATGCCATAATCAGACAGGCTTTTACCTACCCCACTGGGTATGCCCTCAAGGAGGGAGACCCGTTATACACTACCATCCATGAACTCCGTGAGCGAACTGGCTGGGTCTTGCATGATGTACACCGGTTCTTGAGCGATAATCAAGAGGATGATGTTCCTTGCTTTGGGGCTTTATACTCTGCCTTTAGGTCGTGGTTTGTTGATGTGGGCATGGAGAGGTCCGCTCATGTACTCGACCGAGTGACTCGCCTCTTGGCCGCGGACATTCACCCTTACAAGATGAGTGGTATCCGAAAAGATTACCCCAGAGCCCTGCTTGTGCGAAGAGCCAACGTATATCATCTCCAACGCCTCCGGCACAACGCTGCTCCCCGTCCTCGGTCTAGACTTGATGAAATCCTTCTTCTTGATATTGCCGAATCCTGTGTCTCACTCTACACGGAAACGCGCCGTAATGCTCAAAACGCGGGCGAATCGGCACTCAAGGCGGTCTATGGCGGTAGACTACTCGTTATCCCCCCTCTGCTTGCGGCTTTGCAAAGGGGTGTCAAGGAAAATGATCATGCACGCATCAAGGGAGCACTCTACTCGCTGCTTCTGAGCAGCGTAGCCAAAACGGTGGGGCGGCACTGGAAGTATGCGCCTGCCGTGGTCAGAACCTTTATAGATGCCAGCGCCGTTGATAAGCCTTCCGTCCAGAAAATTTGCTCCACCGCAGTCTTCCAGGTCATGGATTACGGCCGCCCAATGGAGCGAATGGCTATCCTAGATCAAGAAATTGTGGAGGCAATTGCTCCTACTGAAGAAGTCACTGGGCAGATAGAGAAAAAGCGCGCAGTCGTCAACAGCAAGCGCGTTGCTATTGAGCAAAAGAAAGCTGACCTGGCCGAAGAGCTGGTCAACCTGGCGCGAGTATCCCACTGGAAGATTGCCAGTCGTGCTGCGACCATCGTCATCACTATGGGTCTCCGCTTTGACTACATCGCCAGCGACAACTTGATCGAACTGATGACACTCGGGTCTATTGACGACCACCCTGGCTTGCGAGGCATGTACTCCCAGGCTCTCATCGCGTTGTTCACTATGATCGATGTGCGGGCCATCTGCACTCATGAGTACAAGAACTACGTTCTTGGTCATCAGCGATTCCCGTCAAAGATAAAGGTTGCAACCAAACCATATGACAAAGAATACACGCAGGAATACCTTTCTAGCTTTGCTAAGCCCGAGGCGGAGTACTATGTTGACCACGACTTCCCAGGCTGGCTTGTGTGGGGCAAGGCTATGCCAGCTTACAAGTCTAATGTAGCACGGGACATCGAGTATGACGATGTTGAATGGGAGGTTCGCACCAAGATGGGCAAGCTGTTCACTCGCGAATGGTTCTCCAAGTTCTTCATGTACTTGAAGCAAGAGCCACGGGACCCATCTGCTGACAAGTTCCGCATGTCCTGTGCCATGATGCTTCTCTACGCATTCGAACTCATGATCCGGGATGGGCTTACAGCCGTTTCGTTTGAGGAAATCCAAGAAGAGATCAAGGAAGTCTTTGAAGATGGCAGTGATAAGCACCAACATCGTGCCACGGCTGAAATTCTCGGGGCTTTGATCTCCTCTGTGGCAGATACAGGCGTGGAGAAGCGGACCATGGTCTGGGAGTATGCATTCCCTATTGTACGAAAGATCTTCACCGACGGCCTCACCCCAGAGAACTCTGGCTACTGGACAACATTCCTTCACATGATCCTTCAATGCCGTGATCCCCGCCGCGCTTGGCCGTTGGTCGATTGGCTATCCAGCTTCCGTCTTGACATGTCGACCAACGCAGCATTCAAGGAAAGTTCCAAGATCAACCTCCTGCATCAATGTATCATTGATTCTGGTTGGCATTACCAGCTTGAGAAGCCCATTGTAGAGGATTTCCTTGCACATTTGGACCACCCGTACAAGGGCGTCCGCGAGGCAATGGGTCAGACTCTTGCAACTATTTATCGCACGAGGTATCACGAGTCGTACCCTGATGTTCAGCATCTCCTCGAAGCCCAGAAATCGTCCTCTTCCGTTGGCGCACTCCCCTACCCGCCTACTGAAGACTTTACGAAGGTGATTCGTGGAATTTTCAGTCGAATCGAGGAATGGCGGAAGGCCAGAACTCCTGGCCAACAGACACCCTCGTCTTACACCTCGGGTAGCAAAACTGTTCTCCTTTGGCTGGACTCGACTTTGTCTTCTCACGAGTGTACCCAGCTTGTCTCATTCTTCCCTGATGTCTTCACCGCGCAGCTCCTGCACATGATGGATGTAAAGGAAGACCCAGAGCTTCAGTCCCTTGCGTACCACGTCTTCCGTCATCTCCCTAACATCCCGTACCCAGCTGAGAAAAACTCCGGTTTCATCCAATCTCTCATCCGCATCGGACAGACGTCCCCATCATGGCACCAGCGCCTGCGTATCATGATCAACATCCAAATCATCTACTTCCGCCGCCTGTTCCTGCTCGACCCCGAAGACCGCGACAAGCTCTTCGAGTGTATCGCCTCCATGCTCGAAGACCCCCAGCACGAAGTGCGTGCTGGCGCCTCGGCCACGCTATCCGGTATGGTCCGATGCTCACCCGTCTTCCTGCGTGAAAAGATGGTCAGCCGCTTCCATGAACGCTTCACGAAGGTTCTGATAGAAAACCCTCTCCCTAAGAAACCAAAAAACTTCCGCTCAGGAATTGCCTCTGCTGTCTCGTCCGGCGCTGGAACTCCCACCCCCGAGCACAACCGTTTGATTATCGTTCGCCACGGTGCCGTACTGGGTCTTGGCTCTTTGATACAGGCCTTCCCCTACAGCAGCCCTCCGCCGCAGTGGATGCCCGAGGCATTAACTTCGCTTAGTATCCGCGCGGCCAATGATCCTGGCATCGTTGGTTCGAGCGTGAAGTCGATTATCAGCGAGTTCAAGAAGACTAGACAAGATACTTGGCACATTGATGCAAAGGTTCGTGCTTGCGCCTGTGCAATCCTCTTTCAAAGCAAACGGCTAACGATTATCACTATAGGCTTTCACACCGGATCAGCTAGAAGACTTATCGGGTGTTCTATGGAAGAGCTATTTTGCGTAGATGGAACTTCGGTATTTGCATTCTTCGGTTCCATTGGCTTGCTGGGGGTATCCCATTGGTTCTCTGATTAGACAACTCGTTATAAAATAACAATGTGATTAATGGCCGTTCGTATATATTCCTCGGTCTCCCTAGAGCATGACCTCTCTGATATAGCACCCGGTCACGTCCCGTCCTGTCCCTTTAGTAGCTGTGGCTAGCCAGAATGAGACACCATTCTTCCCTTCCAGCTTTCGTGCTTACACGGCCTAGCGTGAAATTTCGAACGTCCAACGACGACCTATTTTTAAAACACTTCTCCTGCTCTATGCTTTCGCTCTTTTTAGTCCGTTTCTTCGGCATTCTATTTAGGGGCGAAATCACCTGACTTGGTGATATTCTACATCACCCCTGGCGTCTCTGCGACCAAAACATCTTTAAGACGCTCAGGTTTACACATATTTAGATTTATTTCGCTATCGCTTCCGTTTAAAATTGTCACCGGGACAAAGTTGTTCTACTTCCCTTAACATGTTCTCGTCGCTTCTGCGATCTTGCCCCAGCTCGGACGAAGATGGAAGCCTCTTGATTTCTCCAATCAGAACTTTGTTCGGATACCTGAATGGCAAAAACTTGAAGAGGAAACTCTCCCAGACTATACCGCCTCGGAGTATTATCCAACTCGAATAGGAGAAGTCATCAAGGGGCGATATCAAGTCATCGGCAAATTGGGATTTGGATCTACATCGACTGCGTGGCTTGCACGAGATATGAAGTGAGATTTGTCGTGATCCTCGAAGATGGCTAATTGTAGATACTCATACACTTTATCATAGCGAACGGCGTTATATTATGCTCAAAATCTTCGTCCAGGCTTCGTCCATGGGCCAGCAAGTGGATAACGAGGTTAATATGTATAGACGTATGGAGCAATCCCCAACCGCCCATCCTGGTCGTGAGGTTATAAGAAAGTTACTTGATACGTTTTATATCGACGGTCCTCGAGACAAGCATCGATGCCTTGTGCATCCCCCGTTATGGGAGAGTGTTTTGGCTTTCTTACGCCGCAACCCAGTCGAGAGGCTACCGTCGCCAGTCATTGCGGTCGTCCTTCATCGCCTCCTTTGGCATTAGATTATCTTCATACAGAGTGCCAGATCGCGCACACTGGTTGGTAGCCCACCATGTCTCCCCTACTTTTATAATTCACTTACTCTTTTCGAAATCAGATATCAAGGCCGATAATATCATGTTCGGCATTAGGGATGATTCAGTCTTCACTGACTTCGAGGAGTCCCGAACTTCAACAACCTGTTCCTAGGAAGGAGGTAGACATAGACGGGAGAATAATCTACACATCACAGGAACGCAAAGTACCCAAACGAGTCGGTGCCCCAGTCCTTTGCGATTTCGGTTCGGCCATGCTCGGTCAATACCACTCGGTATTTGTTCAACCCATGATCTATCGAGTACCGGAAGTGATCTTGGGAATTCCCTGGACATATAGTGCAGATATATGGAATGTGGGATGCATGGTAAGATATACGGCATGACTGTGATGCGAAGTTGCTATGAGTTTGAGATTTGGGACATGTACGAAGGGCGGTTCTTTGTTCATAGGTTTAGACCCCGAATCTGAGAGGTATCGGAGTCGAGCACATCTTGCCGAGATGATCAGTCTTCTGGGTCCTCCGCCTTCTAGCCTTCTTACCCAAGGGGAGCTCAGAGACAAATTCTTTTCAAGCGAAGGCAAGTTTCTTATTCTCACATCTGGTAATCTCTTTGGCATCTAAATCAACTAACCTGATCACTCTAGGTGATTTTCTCGCTCCAGAATTATTGACTGATCAGGTTCCGCTTGAGGAAAGGGAAACTACTCTCGAGGGGAGTGTGGAGAGAGAGGCCTCTTTACTTTTCATGCGCAAAATGCTGCAGTGGGAGCCTGGTAAACGTAGCTCCGCTAAGGAGCTGGGGGAGGATGAATGGATCCACAGCCATCTGTAAATACGCAGGGAATGAAACAATACATGCTATAAAAACCATGTCTGTCTGAGTCCGCATATGTCGATAGAGCTTAAGCCACACGCCACACGGATATTAGCAGAGTAACTTGTCTGCTCTCACTTTTGTCGATCCAAAATACTCCGAGATGAGAAAAGAGCAAAATGATAAATTTGCCTTGCTACCCGGGACTGGGAGCTAGAGGAATAATAAAATACTCTAACGGGCCAAGCTATATGTGGATTCTGTGATACATACGTAGATATTATACATATATTGTTCCTTTGTAGACTTCAAAGCTTTTCTAATAGGGGTGATATCTGCCCAAACAGAAATTTTGGAACTTCTGCCACCATGTCGGTCCTTTTTAATGATTTACCTAGGTATGTTTAGTACTGATGCGACTTATGCTATTTACAAGGTATTCGTATGTCCGGCGTGGTACACTGTATGACAACCACACAGCTTATAGATTAGCAGAATTACTCCAAGCACTATGCAACATATAACTATTTCGGCTTGTGCAACTTCAGACAATGTTCTTTCGTATGTATTTGAATTCTAGAGTGTCATTACCCAAGTGTTAGTCGGAGATGCAGTCAACACCGCGTAGTGATGACATCGTAGGCCTCTATCTAAACCCTATCAAACGAGTCCCGTAGATATTACCGTCAAACAGGTCCATTGATTCACCTGTCTCTCATATATGCTTGATCTTTCATACTGTCTGACTGCTCACCTCTACACCTCCCTTTCCATCTTTAGCACGCACACCACGCATACCCTGTGGCTTTCAAAGCCAAAGAATGCCACCTCCACCCTGTTACTTAACCGTCGCTCACTATGAAATTTCTCACAAGAAATACGAGGCAGTCTCCGTTTTACATTAGGTCTTCTGTCAACCTATGGGATCGCCAGTGGACCTGGCTGCGCTGGCTGGGGTACTTTACCTGTCTGATCACCGTTCTCCAGACTAGCTCATATCTGTTTGGGTACCCGGAGACAAATATTACCCAGACTGTCTATGCTGCGTTACATCGCCCCGGGGTTCTTCGGCCTGGTCAATACCATGGGACTGTTGGTGTGTGGGACAAGGTAGCAGGAGACGACTCACCTGCGCCAGATGCATTGGGCATGGCACATGATCGGAGGTCTGTCCCTGTTCCCAGTACCCTGTGGGTGTACTGGTGTAAGATCTTGCTAAAAATGATATTTATGTTAGAGACAAGCGATTCTATGAGGGCGGTACTTTAACCCTAACCAGCACCGACTCTGCCGACGCTTCGCACCCAGCCCCACTGATCTACGATCCATACCCGGCATACAACAGCCGCGAATGGAAGAAGAAGTTCCATGGAAGGTTCCAGTCCTGCCTTGGCCCTAGGGGCCGTGATCTCGACCGCAGGTCTCCGGAAGATATGGTCCAAGTCTACAAGGGCCAACAAGCCGGGTTCCCAGCACCGCGATTCGGATCATTTGAGGCATTGGATCTAGACGGAAACGTTTGCACTGACAGGTACTCCCGCTTTGGGGTATATGGATACGATGATGATGGCGAGGACGAGGTACCGGGCTTCACGCGCCCTCCCGCACTACCGTGGCGCGAGGTCGATTGGCACAGGCTCCAAAACCTCTGCCTGGAAAGGAACGCAGACAGATACGAATCAACTCAGACAGCAAACTCTTCAAGCCAGAGTCCACTAGCTTTTGATCTTCCCCAGAATCCTCACAAATCATGGGAGCCACCTATGCGTGCTACGGGTGTGAAGCAGTACCAACCTCGCTCGGCATTGCTGATTCGGGCGTGGCATGGGTTCAATTGGAAGGCTCACCATCGTGAATACCTTCGGGCTTTGATTATGGAACTTTCCTTGCATTCTGGGGGAGAATATCAGATCTATCTCCTGTGTCATGTCAAGGAAGACGAGATGCCCATATTCTCTGACATCAAGACCATCAACCGGCTCAGGGATTCCATCCCCGAGGAATTTCGGAATATGACTCTTTTCTTCAATAACAAACTCTTGGAAGCTTGGTATCCCAAGATAGAGGAACACAGGTGAATCAACCTTTGACCCTCGACTGACGTTAAAGACACTCCTAACTAACAGCACTCACAGTCCCCAGCTCCAACACCACCAACCTCTGCAAATATTCTCCCAGCTGTATCCCCACTTCGACTATTACTGGCAACTAGAGATGGACGGTCGTCACACAGGACATATCTACCACTTCCTAGACCGCGCAGTCTCATTCGCACGCCAACAACCCCGCAAATACCTCTGGGAACGCAACGCCTACTTCTACACCCCCGGCGCACACGGCAACTGGAGCCAATTCACGCGAATGGTACACGAAAGCCTCTCCGACAGGTCCAACCGCACAATCTGGGGCCCAGTATCCGGCACAGGGATCAGACCACTGGGCCCGGACCCGCCAGTGCCATACCCCGAGCAGGACAACTACACCTGGGGCGTGGGTGAAGAAGCAGATTTCATAACGTTTCTGCCAATATTCAACCCACAAGACACGCAGTGGACATTCCCGGACAAAATCTGGAACTTCAGACACGGGGCGGGCACGCCGCGCCGCGCCGCGGTCATCACAATGGGCCGGTACTCCAAGCGTCTGCTGGATTTGATCCACCACGCGCAGGCGGCAAAGGGCCTTGGTCTTGCGTCGGAGATGACGGGTGCGTCGTGGGCTTTGTTCCATGGTCTCAAGGCTGTGTATGTTCCTCACCCTATCTATGCGGATGGCCAGTGGACGCCGAAGGAACTGGCGCGTATCTACAATCCCGGCCCGCCGGAGAATGTTAATGGGGCTCCTGTCAGTATTTGGAATTTTGATCATAGGTTTGATCATATTATGTACCGGCTCTCGTATATGTTTACGACGCATAGCGCGGAGGATTTGTACAGACGTTGGCTGGGGTACAAGACTGCGGAGCATGAGGGTGGCAAAGTGGTGAGTACATATGTTTCTTCCTCTTTTTTTGGTTCTTTTGGGCTGGTTTCGGGGATTATGGGAACAATTGACTGAGTTCTCTGTCCTAGATATCTGAGGATCGCTATGGCCGGCATTGCTTCCCATCTATGTTTCTTCATACGATCAAGAACACGGCTGAACGAATGGGGCCAGAAAGGGCTGTTCCCGTTCGCCCCTGATCCATATCCATCTGGGATAGTTGGCTTGAAGTGTCAGGTCTCTTTGCTTGGAGTTATCTGGTGTTGAGGTAGAAGGCACATATGGTTTGCTTCGATACCTGATTTAAAGGAATCTAAAGCCATTTGATATTATTTGCTTTAAAAACCGTCCATTGTTCCGTTTCTTGAACTACGAAGAGATGTACTACAAAGCAGGTTCATTCTAAATACCAACGTTGTCTGATTAAGCTCTACTAAACAAGTGTAGAATCGCACAAAAACTAACTCTTCGCCGCTGTATTCGTAAAGGAGAAGCAGTAAAAAGGCCACCAAAACAGGCCAGGACGTAAAAATTAGGCAAATTATGTACGTGATGGAAACAAGCTGAAAAACCGAGAGCAATTACCGTTCATATGCTCTGTGAATTTTGATAATCCCCGTCCCAAAAATGAAAGTAGTCCATCTCATGACATCATTAAGAACCCAGGGTGCCTCTTCCTCTCTATCCCCTGGCATTATACTTCTCGTTGAAAGCATTGACCGCTGGAAAAGGGATTTGGTTAGCATATGACATTATGTAGCATGATCTGGGTGATCACTGACCAACAGCAATCTGTCTATACAGCCAGTTCCGTGAGCTTTCGTCTTGGACAGGAATGAAGGGTCCGTTGGCACCACCCTTGAGGGTGATACTCATTCCCGTGCGCTCCTTGGAGATGGTCTGGATATCCGTGAGACGGATATCCCACTCAGTAGCCAGCTTCTTTGTGCGCACTAGCATGATACGTGCGTACGTCAACAAGACCAGCATGTCTCGACCAGGAAGCTCTAGGTGGGCAATGTAGTCTTCGTTGAAGTATTTGCCGTCGTCCGTGGTCTTCAGCCAAAACTGTCCGAGAGCTTCGCGCTGGGAGTACGGGCGGACGATGCCATCGGTGCCAATGAAGCGAGTGAGTCGGACACGATCGAGACCTTCGGCATCGAAAACAGTAGTGGTGTTGCGAACACCTTCTGCCAAATCTAGTAGGGAATCGTTATTTACGGATACCAGGGGGAGAAAACAGTTCGACTTACTGGAGGCAAGATCGAATGCACCGATTGCTGGCTTGGTAGCCAATCCAAGTACACCCTTCCCAACACCCTTGAAGAATCCTTGGATACCTTCTTTTTCGGCACCTTGCAGTGGATGACGTGCCAAGCCACCGATACCGCTTGCTAGGCTAGTTGCAAATGCATTGCCACCAGCCGTGATTCCATACAGCGCGTGCTTGGGGCGGTTGCGCACCTTGGACATCCGGCGCTGGGTTTGGAACTCCTTGTCAAGAGTAGCCGCGGCGAGACCCTTGGACATACTTCCCGTGAGCTTGGCCATACTGTCCGAGAATCCGAAGACGGACTTCTTCACGAAGCTTGTGGCACCCTTTGCGATACCAATACCCAGCTCTTGGGGACGATCGGTCATGACCAGACCCTGATATGGCTCATAGAAGATGGCGGCCACACCTGAGCTGACGTTGTTGAACAAACCGACAGGGTTTCCCAAGAAGTCGGCCGAACCGAGAATGATATGGATCTGGCGCAGGAATTCTTGTGTGTAGTGTGCACGGATATTGCCGACCAGGGTAGGGAAAGAGACACGGGCATTCTCAAGCATCAGAGCATTGAGTCGGACAGGTGCATCATTGACATTACCCATCGACATTGTCATGACGTTGACAAAGAACATCAATGGGTTGGACGGCTGCATAGCATCTTCCACATTGACGCGCTCGGTTCGCATGAAAGAGATATCCATCTGCATGGGCTGAAGATGAAGGAGCTCGAAGTACACATCCTGGCCATTGTCTGCCTGTTGGGGCTCTGGAATGTTGAGGTCTTCATCGCACAGTTCACCCTCTTGTTCCTCAGCCCACGAAGCACCCGGAACCTTGACAAAGTCAAGCATAGCAAAGACAAAGTCCTCATCCAGTTCGAGTGTCATTTGCTGCAATAGCAAGGTCGCGTACTTGATATAAAGAACACCGTACGAGTCGTCCTTGACCCGTGTAACCATTGCATGGAAGATTGGGTGTGCTTCCATCTCCTTACCAGTCTTCGGAACAACACTAGGGTAAAGTAAGATGGGGAAAATGCCACCGTAGAGCTGGTTATCGATCTGGATCCACTTGATCGTTGTATTCAGAGTCTGGTACAATCTCGACTCCCTGAACTTGATCTCAATCTCGCGGAATGTGAGGTACAGCAGCTCCTTCAGGTTCTGGTTGATCAATGAGATTCCAATGCCACCTAGGCGAAGTTGGGCCTTGAAGTTGACGTCTGAGTTCATTTCCTTCACCTCGAACCCAGTGCTCATGCCGTTCTGTGAGGATTGTCCTCGTTGCTGCTTGTACATACTCTTCGACGGCTTGAAATTGGACAGCACGAGAGTCTGAGTGGGACCATCGGCAGCAATGTTGATATCAATGATCTTCTGGTAGCCGCCAGGCTGCGAAGGTGGGATCCGCATTGGGATCAGGTTTCCTATCTCAGCAAGTTTGATATGACGCTCTTTGCCCTGGCAGGTCAATACGAGCGACTTGTTCTTCGTCGCCGGGTAGTCCCATGCATACGGCATGATACTCCGCGCGGGGATTCGATATCGGATCGGCCTCCAGCCGCTAGTCTGGTCGTCTTCATCGTCATCTTCCACATTTGGATTGGCTTGGTAGAAAATGAACTCCATATCGCTTTCGTTACGCATGGAGAACGGCCAGGTGCGAGACTCGATGCTGAAGTGCAAGAAAAGAGTTGCTCCTTCCATGATGATATCAACCTTGATCAGCTTCTGCCGCTGATTCGCCTTGGCCAATTTAACATGCACAGTTCCAACATCTGCGATGCTGAACGGAGAAGACCATTGGTTGTTGACGCCCGGGAAGCAAAGGCACAGCTGTTTCTCTTGTACTTGGCGAAGGAAATGAAGTGGTACCAACTGCCCGTTTTGAACCTGGAGCACGTTGGACGATCCTGGCTCGCGCACGAGGATATCTTCGTTGAGCTTACTCTTTAGGATGAAACGCGGAGCAAGAGTGACCACCTTGGTCAGCTTGTACTTGCCCTCGCCTTCGGCAACAGACACTCCGGAATGGAACTCAGATCTGCCTTGGCGATCGGGGAAGACGACCTCAAAGGTACTGCCGATAGCCTCAAAACTCTGAGGCTTGCTCCATGCAGAATCGCTGACCTTCAGGATAGATCGGTTTCGTTGGTCCTCATTGGCATAAGAGTACATGTATGGGAGTGCACGGCCCTCGTCTCTTGTATCAGCTCTGAGTCCTTGACCAGCAGCATTTCTCGCGGACTGAAGGAATGCTTTGCTTTGAATGTCCATAGGAAGGCCAGTCTTGTTCAAGATAAGGTATGGGCTGTACACAGAAACCTTGAAAGCACCACCGCTGTTGGGGATGTTGAAGTAATGAAGTTTCAACTTCAGTTGAAGACCCCGGTCATCCTTAAGAGACAAGGTATGCTCTCTGCGATAGTCTTGAGCATTGCCGTTGACGATAGCAAACTCGCTCTGGCGGAAGACCGTATCTTGCAGATCAATGCTGAGCAACAGTAAGTGGGACAGCTCCACGACGTGGACCGGGCTGACGCCACCCTTCCTCAGGAAGTTCGTCCAATCCTTCTTGGTGTTCTTGTCATAGATGCGGTACTTGAAATCGTAGGGCAACAGGTTCTGAATCTCCACGGGAGCGAAGATTCGGACTCTCATGTAGGGATACACGCTCGTAAGCGAATCTTTGCTATCGAACGTTGCGTTGACTTGGAAATAGAAAGGAGGGGATTGCTGTCCGCTTTCGCTGACGCACTTGACAGTACGTGTGGGTCGCTTGATGAGGTCCTTCCAGAACAGTCGCTCATGTGACCAGTCATATCCGAAGCCCTGATCAGGACGAACAACGATAGAATGGAGATAAGCTGATCCAACGGGCGCTGGTCGTGCATCGCCAGGCAAAATCTTCTCTATCTTCAAGAGGTGGCCTTCTCCGGGGCTGAAAATGCCCAATTCCACGGGAATTTGGGTGTTGTTCTCGATAAGAAGGGGCGAACGGAATGTGATGTACTTGACATTATCAGGGCCCAGTTTGACTTCCACGAGTAGCCGGTGAAGAACATTTTCTTGCTTCGGCTTCAGAGCGTAGATAGTCTCGCCCTCGCGCACGACAGGAATGCGGCTGATACTATCGAAGCCACTGCCTTCCAATTTGACACCAACCACTCCGCCGTGTCCTTCTGGTGTCAGGGTTTCGCGGACAGCGGTGGAATCTTCAAATCGCCATGGGGACTCTTCGCCATCAGTAAGTTTCGCCGCTGGGCCTTCCCCTCCCCCGCTGACATCGGCCCAAACTCTGAGGTCAAATCCAGTGTAGTTGCGGATTCTGTATGGGGCGTCAGCGCCTCTTGGCTTGGAAAGGACATCCTGATCCGTAGAGAGGAACTGGAAGGATTTGGATGCGAGTGCAATCGTGGCGGATGTTACAGTAAGCTCCATTGTCTTGTGCGAATACACATCAAAAGAGAAAACATCCGGGTTGATCTCCTTGGCCATGTGGAATCCCAGCTGCCAGGGCTCAATCAATGGCTCCCAGGCTGACTTCGAGAAGTTGTACACGTTCAAGAATGTTTCGAAGTTGGTATCGGCATTCAGTGTCGATGACCAGTCGCGCACATCGACGTTGAACTTCTTGACACTCCAATCGAGCAAAGGTAGATCGTGTAGGTCTCCAATAAGAATGACTCTAACTCCGTCGATCTTGGCAGACAACTCTTCGCGCTTGAGGACTACTGAACTTTGTGGCGCAGTTATCTTATCCAGGTTTCCAACTCCTTGACTCAGACGGCGGGCTCTCTTAGCAATAGTAGAGGATGTCTTGCTGGCCGAACGCCCTCTGTTCGTTTTCGTGTCCGTGATTTTCTTCACCTCTCCGGTCTCGATCTGCTGGCCATTCCTCATTTCAGAGGCCTTGTTAACAATCTGGGTTGCCATCAGGATATCGCGCAGAGACAAGCGAAGAACCAGAGGCTCAAGGTGCACCTCAATGGAGGTCAGAGCAGACCCCTTATCTTGCGCTCGGCTATCAATGGACATTTCAAGTGTGAAATCATCCAGAATGCGGAGTCGAGACGTCTCGAACTTATCCATGCGGCACAGGAACATGCCCACTTTTTGAATCTGCAGAGTCGACACATTTTGGTGGGAGATGAGAACTTCCTTGGTACCAAGAACGATGGCTTCGGAGTGAGGAATGGCAGGATTAGCTACCATGATCACTTGAGCGTCGACAAGGTTCACCCGGAATGATACGGTCATGGCCGCTCCTGTCCCATCGCCCGAAGAAGCCTCGGTTATAGCCTTGTCGGGACTTGCAGTATCGGACCCTGATTCAGACTCCTCGGGTGATTCGCTCTCTTCCTCCACCGCTTCTACCGGTTCTTCAGACGCAAACGCAGACTGGCTGAATGACTGTAAAGCAGACAGGTAATCCAAAGCAAACATAATGCGAGGGCTGTCAATAGTCAGCATGGCAATGAGATGCTTCTCTGGTCCTCCAGACATGGAGATGCTAGCCATGAACTGCTGCTGGACATCGTTGTTGATCAAAGACATGATGTTTCTGAACTTGTTCGAGTCCTGCTTGCGACTATCGCGGATGGAGAACGAATGAATGAGGAGCTCCGACTCCAATGAGCCATCTGTCAACATGCGCAGCTTGACTCGAGTGTCATTGAGAGAGAACTTTGACAGACTAGAGTCCTCTAGGCGACCAACGGGCTGGTTGTCGTTTGCTAGGATGAGCTCCAAACCGACACTGTCGACCTTAAAGATCATATCAAGTCGTACCCAAGTCTCTTTATTTTCGCTATCAGCGGCTGCTCCTCCCGGGCCATTTTGTGCCTGGACTGCCTTTGAAGTAGCCTCCCTCGTAGGTTCCGTCACAGACGAGGGCAAAGACTCCATGGCCTCGAGCTCTTGCTGTTCGGCATCTGTGGCAAACGCGCCCGGTATCGACTTTGACAGCTCCAGCAAGAACTTGAGCTGGCTCTGGGAGATACGAAGGTTAATGGGAGATAGAGAACCCTCGATTTCCATGTCTGGGCGTGGATTGTTCGCTTGATGCTCCAGATAGCAGATGCTAAACTCCAGGTTCACCTTCTGGATCATCTCCAGCTCCTCGGAAGTACCATCTTTGAAATGAAATTTGGAAGTAAGGCGAATATTGCGGACACCAGTGGATATGACGTTGACAGCAGGGCTGTCCTTTGCTTCTTCCATAGGGACAAATTCATTCTTGATATAGATTTCACCGAGGTGAGCAGTGATCGTGTCTCGGGGGCGATCATCCTTCATAATGCGAGGGAAAACTACAATGGGTGTCTTCACAATAACGTCAAGCCGCACACGTGAAGCATTCTGCTGAAGCTGGTTGGCCTGGCTGGCAGCGGCTTGGCGAGCTGCATTGAAAATAGCTTGCATCTTGCCAAACTTGACGAGGAAGTTGATGATCTTCCGGAAGGGCTCCTCCAGGAAATTGATTTTAATTGAACCAGAGCGTAGATAGACCTCAGAGTCATAGCCGGGGTATGTGTCACTCTCAGGGTCGAAGGTTTCGTATTTGAAGTCCGCAAAATTATCTCCTTCTATGGTCAAAAGGCGTCGGATATCAGAGTCCTCCGCAGCACCTTGGTTGACATCGTCGACCAAAGTCAGACTGCCTATCCGAGACTGGATGAGCATTGACCTGCCCACGAGGAAAATACCGACGTCGGCAGTGTTCAAACTCAAGGTTGCCAAGCGGACTCCATCATTGTTGAGAATGAGAGCAATACTCTTGAGATTAGCCCTGATACGAAGCTTCCCAGCTTGATCCGGCTTTTCTTCCACACTTGTTGTCCCTTCAATGGTCTTGTCTGTTTCTGGATTGGGTTGACTCGGTTGTTGAGGATTTGTGAATGTAAGGAGGATGAAGTCCAGAAGGGTGAGAAGTGTTTTCCTTGTCACAACAAGATTGATAGTCGAGACTGATATATCAAGGTTCATGGCAACCCCTTCATACGTTGAGTCTAGCTCGGGGGACTCAGGCTTGACCCGTACCATCTTCAGCTGGAAGAGATCATTGTCTTCGTCGGCATCGAAGCCTTTAGAAGATATGATTCTCTTGAATTCAGGAACCGGATTCTCCTCAATGTGATCATCCACGCTCAAGGACTTCAGAATGACCTCAGCGACCATGTCATAGGGACGCATGTAAAAGTCCAGCGCAAATCCTTCAGCAACCAGTTCAACCAGCAACTGATCCCGTTGCGGATCATGGGGGTCAGCACGGAAGAGTGAGCCACGGAGACGGCCAACAGTGAATTTGAATTCGAAGTCTCGGCGATGGATATTGGCCGGTGTATTTACACTCTTCTTCGCCTGTTCGCTGTCTACTTCAACCTCTTCCTCATAGTCGTCAACGACAGGAAGGTCACGTTGGACTGGCGGTTGGAAGGATGCTGATCTGGCTCGTGTGGCTATGGCTGCTTCTTGCTTGGCTGTTGCTGTGCTAGCTGGATCTGAGGCAGACTTTTCCGCGTCGAAATGCGGGATTGCAATATCAATCAATTTCATCAGCCCCTTGTATTTGGCGTCTGACATTGATGCGTGAAGCTCTGGCAGATGTCCAGAGATGCGTGTTCGGGTAAGTTGTGTCACGTTCGGTACGATGCACATCTCCAGGACAAAGTCGACATTGATGCGGTCGATGATGTGGAAATTCCTAAACTCGACATTGGTATTGAGCTGCGCTTTGGTTGCTTCAACGCCAGGTCCGATGAGGACTTGAGTGGAGTCCAGTTTTATGAGGAAGCGATCGTACAGCAGATGCTCTAGTTGCTTGTAATCTTCCTCCTCATACTGCCGTTTCTGCTTGGATTGAAGATCTAGCATCGCTTGGCGATTGACCAACTCGCTGTTGACACTGGCATGACCGGCATCAACGATCAAGCAAAGTGAACTTGGTTGTGTGATACTTTCTGGGACAATAATCAAGGGGGCATGGATATCGAATTGCGCATCAACCTTCTTGTGCTCTTGCAAGGCAAACTCAAGGCCGGCCCGGGTTTGCTGCCGCAATCCTTCAACAGTGGCACCTGCGGTATCTAAGAGAGCACCGATCGACTCCATGTGTCGCTCGGGTGGCTCAAAGAACTGGATAATTCCCACAAGGAAGCGAGGGTTGTAAATGACCTCAATACTCTTCAGTTTGACCTTCACCGCTGTATCTGCATCGCTTTCGAGTGGGTTCTTCTCCAGCTGCAGATGGAACAAACTGTCCTCATCCTGAAGGTCGTCTGCGCTGGTTTGAGAGGCAAGATCATCATCATCCTCGCTTAGCTCCTGAACCTTTGCAGGTTCAGGGGGAGAATCCTTGACCTTGACGATCTGGGGATAAAGAGTCCCGGCAGTAGTGCCATCATACATCTTCAGCCCTCCAAGGTCAAGATCAAGGAGATATGAATCATGGCGTTGAAGTGCCTTAGCTCGGAAATTGTCGAACACTAGTTTCATGACCTCGTTGGCCGACCCGTGAGGGTCCTGGATTAGAGTGAAGCTACCAGCCCGGAGACTCCAATTGATCTGGAGCTTGACCCATTCCCGGGGCACCTCCACACTCTCTGTGATAGCTTTCTTTTCGTCCCAGTCGATGGCGTTATACAGCTCTTGTCGCTGTTCTTCGGTCATGGTGGTCTCCTCAGACTCCTCTTTCTTGGCGCCCCAGAGCCAGGCGGACCATGATTGCTGTTCTGCGGGCTTTTTGACCCCTACGTTTTCTTTTCGTAGCTGGTTCCTTGCGAGTGAGCGCCAGAATCGGATATCCTCGTAGCTTAGTTTTGCTTCCAGTCTCTGTACCTCCTTGGTTTCTTCAGGCGTGAGAGCTTCTTCCTTCTTCGTTTTTTTGAACAAGGCAATGTACGCGATTCGGTCATCTCTGCGCTCCTTGATATAATCCCAGGTCCATCGTCTGTTGCGCTCGTGGATTTTGCTAAGAACCGCTTCTCCTGCGAACCTCATCCATGCCCGGGGATCTTCCTTTGGCGAGACCTTGGGCTGCATTTTCTTATATTCCTGATGGCGAATGAAATAGTGGAACAGATCCACTAACATCAACGCGTCACGGTATTGCTTGTCATCAAGAACGAAGCCGAGCTCATCGAAGAGCAACCGTGCTTTGATTGCGGGTCGATCATATGTGCCTGACTTGTCCATCTCCAGTCCAGCACGACCACTGACGGGACGCAACATGAATTGGTTTCCTTCGTCGGCATCAATCGCAGTTCTCAGTTTTTCCATCAGCTCAGCACGGCCGATTCCCTGAGCGTCTGCGCCAATATCAGAGCCTCGCCCGGTTCCGAGCAGTGTGGCATCTGTATTCCAATAAGCCGAGAGAGCACCGAGGACAGCCAGTTTATGTGTGACACTGGAGTCGGATTGGATGAAAGTGGGATTCCATTCTCCGTCTGTGCTGACGGCACTCAATTCTTTGAGTGTCACACCGACAGCAAACGGATGCCCAGGTGATGCAATAGAGTCTTCGTAGCGGAAATGCACATTCTTGATGGAAATCTGCAAGTTGTCCACCACGGCCGTGATCATGCTCTGCGTGAAGCTTTGGTTTCGGCGCTGTTCCTCTTGACTCATGCCTTCCGCGTTGCGCTCGCGCAGAAGCTCGGCACTCTCGATTCGTTCCATCTTCAGCACATTTGCTCTTCTTTCTTCCTCCTCCGGATCGTAATCCGCATCTTCTCTGGGTGCCGCGAGCAGGAAGACATCTTCAATGTCGACTTTCACCGGTTTGCCTCGTAGATTGGACCATGGTATGGACAATGTAAGTTCTCCGAGGTGGCCTTCGACGACGTTGAGAGGGAGGCGTAGCTGGTCGAGCGCTTCGCGGCGCAATTCAAGATTCCGTAGCTTGACGTCGCCCGACCAGATTCCGATGTTGAGCTGGGTCGCATCGAAGTTTTTGACGTAAATCCCCAGGAACCGGTTAAGTATGTTAGCGACCACCCCCTCCAACATTGTGGCGGCGTACAGCCGTTGACCGGGCCTGGTGGTTGGGCTCTATGGCCGGGGCGGACGTCAGTGGGTTGGGGATGAGATGATAGTCTGTAATTGAAAGAAGTTGGCAAGTCAGCGGCGATTCAAGTGAAAGTAAAGAACGAAGCTTGTTCATTAAATGAGCACTTACGCAGTCTAAGGGCTGCTTTCAAGAACCCTGGGTAGTAGAGGACATCCAAGCCATCCAACTGAGCGGGCTGGGAGCGCGCGATACCGAGGTGGAACTTTCCCCTCTAAGCAGAGCGGAATCGGTTAAGATGCCTAGGTGTCAGCTTAAGGAAGGATGTAAGGGAATCACAAGCGCTAAGTTAAGACAAAATTGTGTTGGGTATTCAAGCCCAACATTGAAGTTAAATGACCCTGATTGCGTGGATCAAGAGAGGTGCTATCTGTTACGCAAGTTGTATGATGGAGGTACTCGGTACAAACGGGGTACAACTTCGTACGCCAGGACGGGTATCATTCCCGCCTACCACCAAAGTATTTTAAAGGTACCTACCATCAAAGTGTACTCGAGCTACAATACACTTGGCACTACGTGGGTTGGCGGCTGGTAAGTACTTTTGATTTCGTTATCAAGGCCGTTTGAGGACGAGGCAATGCACTGAGAACCATCCCCTGCAAGATACTGTACTGTATTGGTGGATACACACTTGTTTACCCCAGGAGTGACGTAGCCAACTTGGTTAGGGCAGCAGCCCCCAAACCAGTTGGATGTTTGAAATTTTGTTGCCTGAGGCAATAAGACTAACAGCCTGAGGCCAAAATATCAGCATCGAGCTACAATTTGCAGTTCGGGTCGCTGCGGTCCGCCCGAAAGCAGACCACACCTCATCACCCGGTCACTTCATTTCTGGATATTCTTATTTGTTCCCTCCCGGAAAGCCCACGCCGTCGACTTTGTGCTCAAGTCAATTTCCGGGTGTATACCCTTAATCTCCACTCTTCCACTTCTGTCCAGCTTTTTCAAGGCCAATTGGGTGAGTTGACACTGCTGCCCGGCCATACCCGAGGCTTTTCTCCTCCGATTTGCTAACCCGACGACAACGAAAAGCTGTATTTCTCCCCGCCATGTACCGCAACGCCGCTGCCCGCTCCGCGCTCCGCGCTTTCTCGAGCTCCAATGCCTCCGTGGCTCGCTCCGCTCTGGGCAACCAGATCTGCAAGGCCCAGATGACCTCGTCTGCCCGCACTCTGCTCCGTCCCTCCGTCTCGCCGAGCTTCGCGCTCGCTGCTCACAAGCCTGTTACCACCGCTCTTGTGCGCTACTCGTCTTCTTCGGCTAAGGTAAGAGACGGCACGTGGGTTGTGATTTGCGCGAAGGCACTCAATGGCTAATTGCCGGTACGATAGCACGATGAGGATGATATTGATGTTATGGCGGGTATGAAGTCCGAGGCGGTACGTATTTCCATTCACTTGTGAAGCTGGGTTTGCATATGCTAATTGCGCATCGCCAATATAGAAAGTTATCAAGGAGACCTTCAGCCTGAGCGGAGTCCCCAAGGAAGCCATGTACCTCGGTATGGCTGGTGTCGTCCCCTACCTGGCCACCTCTATGCAGACCGTCTTCCTCTCCTACGAGATCAACCGCGCCGCCGCTCTTGGTGACGGTCTGATCTTCTCCGGCCAGAGCGCTGAGCTGATGCTGCACATGCTCGAGCCCATCCAGATCGGCTACGGTGCTGTTGTGAGTAGTCCCGAGTATAGTCTCTTGAGTAATCAATTTGCAAGTTTGCTAATCGCCATTTACGGTTAGATCCTTTCTTTCCTCGGTGCCATCCACTGGGGTCTTGAATGGGCTGGCTACGGTGGTAAGTTCGGTTACCGCCGCTACGCCGCCGGTGTGATCGCCCCCGCCGTGGCCTGGCCTACTCTGCTGTTCCCCGTCGAGTACGCCCTGATCAGCCAGTTCCTCGCTTTCACCTTCCTGTACTACAACGACGCCCGTGCTGCTGCCGCTGGCCGTGCCCCCCACTGGTACGGCATGTACCGTTTCGTGCTGACCTTCGTCGTCGGTGCCTCCATCGTGGCTACCCTGATCGGCCGTGAGCAGATCCAGCAGAGCATTGCCTCCGAGCACAGCATCAAGGACAAGATCAACGCTCTGATCTTCCTGCAGAAGAAGGAGAAGGAGGAGACTGAGGCTCGCCGTCGCGGCGAGATCGAGGATTCCGAGTAAATTTGCCTTTCGACAAGGCGAGAGACGTCAACCCCCCGAGACTAATCTCGATGTTTGCATTACCCGTGATTTCCTGTAGAATATACGCAGAACGCACTAGGGCGGCCACTGAAATTTTCTTTTGTTTAATTGAAGTGTCAATAGTTGGAGACACCAAAAGTGTTCTCGTCCAAGTAACAAGGTTTTTTTATGTCTCGAGAGGAATTTACCAATTGAGCGTCGAGTGGGGAGTAGATATAAGCGCTACGGGTGTGTACAACGGCATAGAGGTATCCATGGATGTATGCCGGGCCCGCATTAAAAACCTTTTTTCTTTTTTTGCGCGAAACACGGATTCGAAGAAAAAGCTACGTGCTTGGCATCAATCTGATTTAGAGCGGCAAGATTAGGTACCCAAAATATAGCTCCACGGATACTCCATACATGGATCTATACACGGAGTTAAGGGGGAATTGATAATCGGCATCTTGGTCACACGGGTTGCCGCAGATCGGAGGGATCCAAAGGGGGAACAAGTACGGAGTATGTAGGGCGGGTCGATCACAGAGTTGTCACGGGGTGCCGAAAATATAGACTAGAGATCTAACTATGGAAGGAACTAGCTGAAATGGTGAATATTGGGGGAAAGGAGGATACTTTTGTGCAAATTGCATGGATTTCTTTGCTTGAAAACGGTTCTCAGGGAAGGTAAACCGAGACCTGCATGCGAGGCACACATAGTAACACCCGATAACAGAACACATGTTGGAATCCACCTAAATCGGCCTTTTCTTTTCTTTTTGCTTCTCTTTTTTTTTTTTTTTTTTTTTTCT
>CAJVRC010000884.1:633362-644342 GCA_911456345.1 Penicillium egyptiacum
TTCTCCAAGAAAGAACTGGTACGGGAGACGTCATCTGCCGGGGTTTTATGTATAATTAGGTAGGAATTTAACTATTCTCTATCAAGCATAACTGCCAATGTGCCAATGCTTGAGACAAGGATCTTGATCAATAAGAATGAGACCCGGGAAGTAGGGAGTCAAGATCATAGGCAGTTCCCCGGAGGAGGGGTTGATGCGCTCGAATGTTCTTGGCCTCGACTAGAGCCCGTTCTCCAGGAATGGGGAATCCCCGTTTCTTTACTCCGTAGTCCTTTTTTCTTTTTCCCCTATAGGCTACATTAAAAAATCAATAATTCTTCCAGAAGGGATTTTCTCCATGAATAGGAACGATTCAACTAATCTGCAAAGAATGTAGACTAATAAAAAAGGGGGGGTTCTAGAACGACTAAAGGGACCGCAGGGGAAAAATGGACCGTGTCATGTGTACGATCGACGGGGCTTGTGGAGTGCCCAGGCTTGGAGAGACGTTTAAGAGGGAGATGGTCTACGGAGTATATAATATAGGATAAATAGGGTAATAGGCTATTAGGTATAGGATATAGGATATAGGATGGATTAACGAAAGAATACTTTAAGATAAATAAGGTAACATATAAAGAGTTCTAGAAACAGCTTGCCTATTGACTAGTCAATATATAACCTTGGAATATCCTAAGCAAATAGTGGGGAGGTGAAGGTCTTCTGATCAGAAAAAAACCAGTCCCGGATTTCTCTTCTTCCCCACCTGGGCTTTTTCCCAGTCCACCCCTTTGGATAAAGAGAGGGCCCTAGTTCTACCTATTCTGTGAGATCTTTCTTGTTTTCTCCCGATTCTTCCGTTTTCTCTCTCTCCCCTCTATCTACATATACTCCTATACTCTTATACTCGACCTACAAACATACTACACCTACTCGACTCGACACATCTCCCCTCATCCTCCTATTCGAACAATTTCCACCTTTCACCGTTTTTTTCTATTCGATAACGGTGAAGTGACCCCATTTTTATACCTGGTCACTTCTCTGATACGTCACGCTCCACTTTTCTGCCACGGGAGCTGGTCCCCGTATCCCAACACCGCCACCTCGTAGTTCTCTCCTCCGTCATTCCCCCTCTTTAAGTCTTGGAGGACAGTAAAATCGGTCTCTTAATATCTCAATTTTTTTTTCTACCACACATTCTGGAAGATGCGAAACCCATTCGATTTGGACTTCGAGAGCGTCGATGGAGATTCCGAACCCGCCCAGGATTTCGAGCTCCCCGAACAACATGTGCACCAGCATGTGGAGGACAAACAACGGGAACAACTGAATCTCAACTATCGTCCAAAACAGAGAGACGATGGAGATCGTTCTTTGCTACAGGATGAGCCCGAGGATGAAATGAAGAGGCGGTTCATTGGTACCATTGACCAGGGTACAACGAGTACACGATTCATCATCTTCGACTGCACAGGTGTTCCTGTCGCCAAATACCAAACTGAATTCCATCAGATTCATGAACATCCAGGGTAGGTGTTACAACCCCTCCCTTGACAATCCCCGACTTGAATATTAATTTGCCCCGCACCCCCGCAGATGGCACGAACAGGACCCTTACGAACTGGTTGAGTCGGTCTATATCTGTATCGAAGAGGCCATGAAATCCTTCCTTGCCCTCGGCTACACCACATCCGACATCGAAGCCATTGGCATCACCAGTCAAAGAGAGACCGCCTTGGTCTGGGACTGGGAGACTGGCGAGCCCCTGCACAACGCAATCACGTGGACCGATACTCGTACCGTCAACCTGGTGCGGGAACTAAAGGCAAAGCCTGGCGCCGATGAACTCCGGAATATTTGCGGTCTACCCCTCTCCACATACCCCTCATCTGTCACGCTACGATGGATGCTCGACCATCTGCCCGATGTCAAGTCGGCATATGATGATGGCCGGGCGGCATTTGGAACCGTCGATAGCTGGCTCATCTACAACCTCAACGGTGGTCCCCAGAACAAGCGTCTAGTTACCGATGTAACCAATGCCTCCCGAACGATGTTCATGAACCTCGAAACCCTCCAATACGACGATCGCCTCTTGAAGTTCTTCGACATTGACCGAAACAAGATCCGTCTGCCTGAGATTCTTCCCTCGGCCGATCCTGAGGGTTTCGGTAAAGTGGCCGAGGGGCCGCTGGAGGGTGTTCCCATCACCAGCTGTCTGGGTGACCAGGCTTCAGCCTTGGTCGGCCACTGCGCCTTTTCTCCGGGAATGGCTAAGAACACTTATGGCACCGGATGCTTCCTTCTCTACAACGTGGGTGAGAAGCCGGTTATCTCGAAACACGGTCTCTTGGGCACCGTGGGTTTCCAATTAGGGCGAGAACGCAAGGCTGTCTACGCACTGGAAGGCAGTGTGGCTGTGGCGGGCAGTGGTGTCTCTTTCCTAATGAATAACCTCGGCTTTTTCCGCGACTCACGTAAGGTCAGCGATTTGGCCGCCAGTGTGCCGGATAATGGAGGCTGCATTTTCGTCACTGCGTTCAGTGGTCTCTTTGCTCCTTACTGGATCGATGATGCCCAGGGAACTATTTGTAAGTCTCGGACACGGTGCTTCGCCTCCCGGAATATTATCGCTAACGTTCACCAGGGGGAATCACCGCCCACACACAAAAAGGACACATTGCCCGTGCAACCATGGAAGCGGCCTGCTTCCAAACGAAAGCTATCCTCGACGCCATGGCAATGGACAGTGGCAAGGGCCTGACAGAACTGGCCGTTGACGGCGGCATGAGTAACTCCGACGTTTGCATGCAGGTACGTTTCAATCCTTTTCTTAAAATTCCCAGACAACACCGCTCACTGTTATTTTTGTTTTAGACCCAAGCCGATATTATTCAAATCCCCGTCGAACGACCCTCAATGCACGAAACCACTGCCCTCGGCGCCGCAATCGCCGCCGGCTTCGCCATCGACATCTGGAAGGATTTCTCCGAACTTAAGCATATGAACCGCGCCAACCGAGCCTCTTTCACCCCAGCGATGTCCGTCAAAGCCAGTGCCCGCATGTATAAAAAGTGGTCCAAGGCCGTGGAGATGTCGCGCGGCTGGATGGCCGACGAGGACAGAGAGGAACACCATGACGACGAATAAACAACTTTTATACATATTTGAGATGACCCCAATTCCGTCATCGACCCCGCGGCCCGGTTTGTGCATCTCATACCATGCACGATACATACACACGCGCAAGAGAGATTTGAGAGGAGGGTTACGTGAAGATCATATCAACCGGATATCGCATATATCCTCTCTTGGAGATACCCGGATTGTTTCTTTTTCTTTTCCGGGGGGACATTTGGACAACCTCGAGCTTTCCCATTTATACATATTTAGAGAATTTCCGACTAGAAAGTCCGTCCTAATAGGCGTGCGCCAACGCCCATGTCCCCCTTCATCATGACCGTTATGACGGGAGTCGTTTGTTCCAGGAGATGAGCTGGGGATTTACCTTTTTTCTTTTTTCATCTTGCCGTTGGCTTGCTTTCCTCTCTTGGAACGAGCTCGACTTAGCACTTGTGTATATACAAACCGTTTGTGAGGAAATGAAGAAAAAAAATTCTAAAAATTCATCTTTACATCTGAAGAATCTAAACACTGGATATCAAACTCTATCGCAATATCCCCATCCTACGCCAACCTCCAAATCCAGTATATACATGTAGGTATTCATCACATCCGAACAAAATCCCATGACATCATGACAGTGGAGAAGGTTCAATCAAGGTTGATCATTCAGTGCCTGGGCAGTGATGCGCGAGTGAAGTCATGATCCCCACGGAGCCAGACTTAGTTGGACTTTAGGTTTGGCTTGTTACTATATTTGGATTTGACGTGGAGATGAGAAAGACTTCATAGAGGGATCATATGCCTGGTACATTGGCAAGTGGTCTAATCAATACATTGTAGATTGTAACATACACGTACAGTATACAACATACGACATACAGGGAATATGTACAGAGATCAATTCATGCCCTAATGGTAATGGTAATTACGCACGCAGAAAAGCGAATCGATAACCAGAGTCAATGGGGATCTGAGGATCTGACCGAGACATGATGTAGAAGACAGAACCAAGGGAATATGGTATTTTCAATAAACGCCCGAATGAAGGGATGCACAATAGAGATGAAAACAGGGTAGGTTGGTGTTTGTAGAGCAAGGAAATAAGACAGCGAAAATGAAAAGGGGAGATTACAGAGTGTGTGGAGGTGACTTATTCATTGACCGTTGGTGCTCTTCCTGCCGCCGCAGACGAGCCGAGATTGGTCGACTGTAAAGCACTGGGAAGCTTCAGCGGCGCACTAGGGGAGGACATGAGCTTATTGAGCTTTTCACCCTTCAGCACCTGCTCCATTTCCTCCTTTGTGAGCGTCTCGTATTCGATGAGGGCCTTTGTCAGAAGCTCGAGTTCGTTGCGCTTTTCAGTCAGGATGGTGGTTGCTCGGTCGCGAGCCTCCTCTACAAGCCGGCGCACTTCAGCCTCGATCTCTTGCTTGGTTTCCGATGATAGGCTGTCGTAGTTTGTAGACAGATCGACGTTCCCGAGTTTCTTGGAATACCCGAACCGGGTGATCAGCGTGAAGGCTGTCTCGGTAGCACTTTGAATATCCTAAAAAAATTGTTAGTATGAAGAAAATAACAAAAAGACAACCACTAAGACTTACAGCTGAGATACCACTAGTGACATTGTCGTGGCCGAAAACAAGCTCTTCAGCCGCCTTGCCACCCATGGAGACGGCGATGTCTGCCAAGTATTCGGTGTAGTTCCTTGAAACAGTATCCATCTCCGGCAGGAAGTGAGTGATACCGAGGGCCATACCACGGGGAACAATGGTGATCTTGTACAGCGGAGTTGAGGAAGGAGAGAAGTGTGCAACAAGGGCATGACCAGCCTCGTGGTACGCAGTCAGGAGCTTGTCCTTGTCTTGAATGATGCGACTGCGAGCCTCGGCGCCCATCATAATCTTATCCTTGGCCCAATCGAAGTCGAATGAGCCGACATTAGCCTTGCGGTCACGGCTAGCATGGACAGCAGCTTGGTTGACCAAGTTCTCCAGATCAGCACCGGAGAAGCCGGGAGTGCCCCGTGCAATGACTCCAACATCGACATCAGGACCGAACTGGATTTCCTTCATGTGGTGTCTCAAGATGTCCATTCGGCCACGGACATCAGGCAGGTCAACAACGACCCGACGATCGAACCGGCCAGGTCGAGTGAGTGCCTTGTCCAGCAGTTGAGGGTAATTGGTAGCAGCAATGATGATGACACCGCTAGTCTGGGAGAATCCGTCGAGTTCCGTGAGCAACTGGTTGAGCGTCTGCTTGACATAAGCCGCATCGCGCTCGTTTCGCTTCCCACCTATCGCATCCAGTTCATCGATGAAAATAATAGCCGGAGCCTTGCCACGAGCCTGAGCGAACAAATCACGAACACGCTTGGCACCAACGCCGACGTATACCTCATCGAATTCAGATCCAGACATGTAGAAGAATGGGACACCCGCTTCGCCAGCAACAGCACGCGCAAGCAAGGTCTTACCAGTACCGGGAGGACCAACCAAGAGAACACCCTTGGGCAGCTTACCACCTAGGGAAGAGAAACGATCTGGGTTGAGCAGGAATTCCACCAGCTCCTGCAGCTCATCTTTGGCCTCGTCGCAGCCATGCACATCACTGAAGCGAGCGGTTTGCTGTTCGGGCTGAGCTTCCTTGTCCTGTGCACCTCGAACGTTCTTCAGAACGCCAGTGGTTTCAACCAAGATAGTGACCGTGACCAGAGAGATGTAAGTGAAAAAGCCGAAAATGAGCAAGAATTTGACCCAGCGGAACACTGTGCTTCCGAGAGACTCATCAACCACGACGTACAGAGGAGCGTCCTTGGCACCGGTACCGTTCTGCTTTCCCATTCCGATTTGACTGCCAGTAGCCCGGGCAGCGACCGCTTGACCAACTGCCTGGAGCTGCTCAGGGCTCAGATTGTGATTTGACCCGGCGAAAGCTCCAGCACCAGCATCGGCGCCACCGACGCTTGACTGGGCCTGTTGGACTAATGCTTCAGTTGTGAGATCGCCTGCAAAATAACCACTCCGGTGTCGTTCGATAACTATGCCCGGCATTTTGGCACGCAAAAGAGCTGAATAGAGAGCATTTTGAGCATCTGCGTTGTTCGGGCTCTTGTTGGCGATCTTTTCCTTCTGAGCTAGTACATGATGCCAGGATCCCCCGAACAAGAACCGTTGCTGCTGTATCTTCGACAGACCGTTGATCTTCGAGGGAGTGCGTAGGGAGTTAAGGCGGAATGGCGTTAGGGTTGAATATGAACGAGCCCCGGGGATAGCGTGGCGGATCGGCGTAAAAGACGAAGTGGCCCGAAGCGCGTTGTCTGTTACCGATGGTTAGAGATGATTCATCAAGACATTTTGCTCAAGCCAAGACATACTTTGGTTTAGCAATGACGACCATGTTTGGTGCGAAGGCCGGCTGACGATCTCCGCCCGTAGGGCTTCAATAGAAACACCTTCCAGGTACTCGGGCAAGGTGGCGCGTTGAGGAATCTGTCTTCATCAGCATGGATTGAGTCAAATGATGATAGATTATGCCATACCGTCTCATTGCCTTTTCGGCCAGTACTGCGCTGGAGAGGCTCGCTGACATTGGTCGTCGTCGTTCGCCCGGTCTGCTTCCAGGGAACGGCCAGGACGTTATACATTGAAGGCCAGATATCCGATGTCACGGCAGCGACATTCTAGTAGCAGGTTGTTTGTGTTAGTTATGAGATCTGGATGAGAAATCGCGAAGTGGTACTCACAGGCCTGGGGATCGGGACTTGGAAGGCCATGGCTGTCCAATATACAGCGGCACTCGGCCGGTTGCGAGGATGGGCGTGTGCTCCTCTCGGTCGAATTTACAGCTGAGAAGCGAATTTGTATCTGTTAAGTCCGAGTTGAAGAGACTGACATCGCTGACGCAAGAATGAAGATAGAGAGGAAGGCGATAGTGTGCTCCGCTTTGATGCGGCGAATGGCGACGGCCACTTGTGTCCGAACGGGCGACCGTAGAAATATCACGTGATCTTGAATATCACGTGCACAGTATAACCGGACCTCTATAGTGTCAGCAGCTCTCATCAACTCTGACGAAGGAATGAAGAGGACATTTTAATGGAGGATATCGTATGACTTAATTATGGGTGATTTCGTGGAGCAAATTGGTAACAACGGGGTAGGTACTAGCAGTTGGGAAGGGCCAGGCACACCTGTTGCCAACGGTGATGTTGACAGAAGCTGCCCATGGTTCGCGACCCGATCTTTACGAATTTCAACGGCTTGACGTCTGCAAGCATTTGAACTTCCTTCACCTTCTTGACGCTCTTAAAAATAACCTTGTGACACGTCTCGCTCAATGGCTCCACGGACCTTCTGGCCCACGCTCTTTCTCAAGGACAAGAGCTCCCCTTGACCTGCATATTCTGTAATATGTCTCGAAAAAATATCTTCTTGGTAGGGGCTCCGTTGTCAGCAAATCTGAACTGGGAGACAGACGAGCTTCTCAACACGCCCATACCTCCCTTTCACGAGAATACGAGGAGCCCAGAACAACAGCTATCCCTGGAGCAACCACCTGTAAGATGGAGAGTGTTGCGGGCACCATCAGTCTATAAGCTAGGTGACAATCATGACACTCTCCAAGGCTATGAGGATCCGGCCTTTTTCGTCTCGCATCAACTGGCTGTTGCGACAGATGCGACAGATACGACACAAGAACAGTCAGAAGATTCGATTCTTCAATTCTACGACCATTCTTTTGTTATCCACGAAACTTCCGAGGTAGCTGGTCCAGATGTGTACGTCACAGATTCCATACAGGACAGCAGTTTGGGCGAGGACAGCATGTTGGCTACCTTTACGGGATTGGGCAAACCAGACACTCCAAGGTCGCCTCGCATCCTTCATATCCCTGGACCCCTCAGCAATTTGCAAGACCTTCCCACGGCCAGGTACATCCAGTCCATCGCACCGCAAACGATGACGGTGAATATGATTGTGGGAGTGCTGGCAGTTCACCCCCCACGCCGGATAGTAACGCGACAATGGAAAACCGAATTGGATCTTATCGAGCTCGTCGTTGGAGACGAGACAAGGGCTGGGTTTGCAGTCAATTTTTGGCTCAAGCCAGAGAAGCCGACCGCTGCCAAGAACAATGAAGCGGATCGCCTAGGTCGATCGCTGGCGACACTTCGGCCCCGCGACATCGTTTTGCTCCGAACCGTCGGGCTCAGTACATTTCAAGATCGGGTGTACGGACAAAGTCTGCGCCGAGGGATGACTACGGTCGAGCTGTTACATCGACAACCTGTGGACGTGACGGATGCAGTTGGATTTTACCAGGGCAGAATTGAAGAAGGTAGCTCCCACGATGATCAGCCGGTTCTTAAGGTTCGCCGAGTACGAAACTGGATGCTCCGATTTGTGACGGATTCGATTGGAATGTCGCATCCACGTGGGCTGCCTCCGGATACGCAGTAGTTCATTTAATTTTATTGTTTTCATGCTTATATAGTTAGATATTAGCATGTTAAATATGTATCTTTGAGTATGTACTCTGCACCAAGTGCGAAACCAATGATTGTATCTAAGATGAGGGGGTACCCGTGGACAGGGAATACCCCCCAACCACAAATTCACAGTACTTAAGTTTCAGGGGGCGACATCTCATGACCATAGGAAATTAGGAGGTTTAGTTTCGTGGGTGCCATCCCCGGTCGAAACCATGCAATAGCATTGGACATATTGGCCGGGGATGGCTGGACTAGTGAGAACCTCAGGAGACCAGACTTCATGAACGCGTCATAGCTGTCAAGTTCTGGGATTCATGTATATGAAAGAATGTGTATAGAATTACTTGCCACTTGACTCATTAAGTAAAATCAATCTCCCAAAACAGCTCCAACAGCTGAAACAGCTGAAGTTGAAGTATATGGCCCCCTTTTTCCCGCAAACAGAGGCCCCTCCAATCACCGCCACTCACGTGCCCCCACTTGGACGAAAATAAATCCATCAACGGCCAGGTGTTCCCTAAATAACAGAGAGCATAGCATCTCTCTCCTTTTACTTCTCCTTATCCTCTAATCTTCCTAATTTTTTTCTAATTTTTCTATTACTTTCAATTTCAATTCATCATGAAGGGTATGTTGTCTAATCAATGCTTCCCCTTCTCCCCGCTAACCCCTCTCTACAGCTCTTATTCTTGTTGGAGGGTTCGGAACTCGTCTGCGTCCTCTGGTAAATATCCCTTTTATATTTTACGCCTTATTCTCTACTTGGCAATGCTAATACTCAATTGTTCTAGACCCTCACCCTTCCCAAGCCGTTGGTGGAGTTCGGAAACCGGCCCATGATCTTGCACCAGGTCGAGAGCTTGGCTGCTGCGGGTGTTACTGATATCGTTCTTGCCGTCAACTACCGCCCGGATGTGATGGTTGCGGCCCTCAAGAAGTACGAGGAGCAATACGGAGTCAACATTGAGTTCTCCGTCGAGTCCGAACCGCTGGGCACGGCTGGTCCGCTCAAGCTGGCAGAGGAGATCCTGGGCAAGGATGACTCGCCTTTCTTCGTGCTCAACTCGGATGTTATTTGTGACTATCCATTCCAGCAGCTCGCCGACTTCCATAAGAGCCACGGTGATGAGGGTACCATTGTCGTCACCAAGGTTGACGAGCCCTCCAAGTACGGTGTCGTCGTCCACAAGCCCAACCATGCCTCCCGCATCGACCGCTTCGTCGAGAAACCCGTCGAATTCGTTGGCAACCGCATCAACGCCGGTATTTACATTTTGAACCCCAGTGTTCTAAAGCGCATCGATCTCCGCCCGACCTCCATCGAGCAGGAGACCTTCCCCGCCATCTGTAAGGAGGGCCAGCTCCACTCCTTTGATCTCGAGGGCTTCTGGATGGACGTCGGTCAACCCAAGGATTTCCTCACCGGTACTTGCCTGTACCTGACTTCCCTGGCCAAGCGCAACCCCAAGATGCTTGCCCCTCACACAGAGCCCTATGTGCACGGCGGAAATGTCATGGTTGACCCCTCCTCCAAGATCGGCAAGAACTGCCGCATTGGCCCCAATGTGGTCATTGGTCCCAATGTCGTCATTGGCGACGGTGTCCGTCTGCAGCGCTGCGTCGTGATGGAGAACTGCAAGGTCAAGGACCACGCTTGGATCAAGTCCACCATTGTTGGCTGGAACAGCTCTGTTGGCCGCTGGGCGCGTCTGGAGAACGTCACTGTTCTCGGAGACGATGTTACCATTGCCGACGAGGTGTATGTCAATGGTGGCTCGATTCTGCCCCACAAGAGCATCAAGCAGAACATTGATGGTAAGTCTTGGTTTCTATCCATCGCCATAAAAACCTATACTAATCAGTTTATACAGTTCCCGCGATCATCATGTAATCCCCTTCCTACTTCCCCCTCTCCCTTCACGTCGCTATGCCTTTTGAAATACCTCCCTTCAACTCTCGTGCCGATACCACCCTCCAGTCCGCCCTCCCTGATGCATAGAACCGGAGTCATTTACTGCGTTGTCTTCTCTTCTGTTGCCGGCTTGCCTTTTCTTCCAGTGACGGTTTATCCCCTCTCAACTTCCTTCCTTTCGTCCGATCAATGCACTCAGAAACCTAGATGGTGGAAAACGTGCGATTTCGGCTGCTTTGCAAGAAATAACCCTTTTTAGTCTTGTCTTTTTACGTTTATCCTTCAAGTTATCCCCATTTTAGTGCTACACATTGAGGGTTCCGTCCCTACATCCCCGCTCCCTTGCGTTTGGCCGCCTGTTTTCATTCCATTGATTTTTTTTTTTTCAATTTCTTCTTTATCACTGTTGGTCTTCTGGCAATTGGTGGGCAAGGAAATCATGCCATATCCGTTTTAATGAGAACAT
>CAJVRC010000884.1:644376-666814 GCA_911456345.1 Penicillium egyptiacum
GCGTGGGGCTGGTTCTGTTGATGTAAATAATGGGAGGCGAAATTCGAAAAAAGAGATACAAGTTTAGTTGGTCTTGAACACGATTCTTCAGATGTTTCATATCAGGTATCTTGGTAGAAGTCTCATACAGCATACTAGTATTACGTACAGATTTGGGGAAACATACAGTGATTGGAGCTGCTCTGCTTTGAATCAGTCAAGCAGCAGAAAACCGAGGGAAAGACTTAAGATAAGCATATGTGAGTCCTAGACTAAGCCGTTCTTTGCCTCCAGACCGTCTCTAGGAACGAGCCTCAGCTTGATTCAGGATGTCATCCCATTGAATTCTCAACTCTTCCATCTGCTTCCAGCACCGGCGTCCCAGGTCCTCGAACTCTTCCTTCTTTTCCTTGGTAAGATCTTCCGCGCCGCGCTTACGACGTCGGAGCCGGTCAGCCTCAACAACGGGCGTGCCTACAACACCACCATGTCCCCAGCCGTCAACCTCAGTAGAAACCGCACTTTCGTTTCCAAGACGTCCGCAAGACGAACCCCATTTGGCTCGACCACCACCAGCCCGGCGGTAAGGCTCTTCAGCAGCTTCCAGGTCAGCCTGCGGTGCGAGCGCGAGGAACACAGGAGCACAAGCGCCGAGATAAGTAGACAACGGATGCCAGGGCGAACCCAGCATCCTCGCAGTCCAGAAGATGGCCATCATAGCCCACGCAAGGGGAAGAATAAGCGGGATGATCGATGTAGCGCAGATACCAGGGTGGGAGAGATACATGCACGGATTAACGTCGGGGGTATCTGTGTGAATAGCATGGGTGTCAAGCTCCGTTTCGGACTGCAAGAAGCTATCAACCGCCCAGGGCGCGGTGCACGGCAGATTGGAAGTCAGCGCGAGGATATCAGTGAGAGCCTTAGAAGACTCATACGGCGCATCAGTGCGCAAACCCTGCATATCATCAACGTTGAAAAAGTTCCAAGTCGCCTCGAGACTGGAAACCCAGACCACACGACCGGGTCCATTCGCGCGCGCCCGCTTCAGCAGCGGAGCCACGTTGTGCGCCAGCATGTAGTGCCCGAAGACATTTGCGCAAAAGACCGCTCCGAGTGCGGGCTCTTCTTCTGTCTTTGTTTGCTTGTCTGTCAACACGCCCGTCGGTGCGAGCTTGTAGGCTGGCCAGGTCACCGCGTGGAGGAGATCTGTGCATACGTCCCAAATGGCCTTGGTCCAGTTGATGCCGGACCAGCCGCCCAGCCCGGCGTTGAGGACAATTGAGTCGAGTCGGGGGAGGGTATGGACTAGCTTGCGGGAAAGTTCGCGCACTGAGCGGAGATCGCCGAGGTCGACGGTCTCGGAGACGAAGTGAACGCGCGCTGCGGCGGATGCGGAGGGGGAGGTCGATTGAAGGTGTGCTTCTAGTCTGCGGATTGTGTCTTGGGCTTTGCGCGCGCTTCGAGTTGTGAATATTATGGTGAGAGATTCAGATTCTGGGTGAGAGGAGAGGAACTCGTCGGCAAGGCGGCAGCAGATAGAGAACCCAAGGCCGCTGTGGATGGTCTAAGTCAGTATAGCGAATTGAGGTGAATGGGTGTATTGAGAGTCTTGCACCTGTTGGCCCCTGTCACCAATATGTGCAACATTTGCTGCTCGCCAGCGGACTTGACATGATCCATTGCTTATTGCTTCCAGTGAGTCTGTTGACTTAGCACTGTTCTTGATATCGGAGATAGGGGTTATGCGATAAGACGTTCAATTGAAGCTGGCTGAGGCTGGAGAGCTTGTTGCTTGGTGTCGCAAACAGAAAGGTATGCGACAGTCTGCTGCACGTGAAACGAAAGGAATCCCCCCGAGGTGATCGCTGGCGAAGTCTGTTGTTGAAAATCCACCGAACGGGGAAAGTACCTATGCCGCGCGGATCACGTGTTTAACTTTAAATCTTATCCTTATCGGACTCGTAGATGTTGTGCCCCGGCATACTCGCTCCTCACGCTTCATGGCTGAGATATGCTAAATCTCACCTAAGTGTCATGCAGTCGGCACCCGGGAAGCCATGGCAGTCAGACTTGAACGGTTTCTCAACACAACCGGGTTCTTCTTCTTCGCCCTCATCCTCTTCTGTCTCATCGTCCTCACACCAGCGGACGCCATCTACCAATGCTACGAGACGAACCGACTCACCAATGTCTTCTTCATTACCGGCGCATATGTGATAACTTTTATAATTGCAGCGCTCATTTATGCAACACGCATCTACACGAATCGGAGCGCACTCACCGGCATACCCAAAGCCTGGATCCCCGTGGAAAAGGAAGATGTGAACAAGAGCGTTAGGCGACTGGTGAAGGAAGGCCTCGTCCGCAGCGCCGTCATCGCATATCAAGCCCGCCCACGTGATATCTCTACCGACAAGGACAGCTTCCAAAATTACAGACCGCTGCTCATTGACCCCGAACGACCCCCATGGGGCCATGTCGAGCACCCCGGCTGGTCTTCTCCTAATTCGCCGGACTTACCGAACCTACCATACCGCACAGTCATACACGAGCTTCCCAGCTTGATTGAAGCTAAAGCTGTCTCCCTTGCCCCTGCCGATTCATTATCGCCTGCGGCCACATACCACTTCGATCCGTCAGGCGACCTTGCGACACAGTCTCTCCCGGATACACGCGTGGTGGAAGTATTACAACGTCCTGCGTCAATGGGCCTGAGAGAATATATCCGCCACCTGACGTCCCTCGGGGCTATCTATCCGCCAGAACTCGGTGTAGATTTCCTTGCGATGTACGAACGAGCCCGATTCTCGTCGCGCGATCTATACGAAGCGGAATTCCGCGACCTGATGCATCTCTTCGCGGAGATCCTGAGAGGGATGACATCTATTGCACCACCGATCCTGGATGAAATTCGCGACAGTGCAAGCTACCGACGAGCCTATAGCGAATCTGGCATCGGGCCCTCGGACGAAGAGGGAGAAACAGATACCGTTGGGACTTATCGTTACGATGGGGCTCTTAGTTCCATGCGGAGTGACAGCCTTCGCCCATCGAATGCGTCTAGCTGGGAGACCCAGTCCGGGTATGACACTGCGCCCGCAATGCAGAGCCCCGCCTCGGGACTGTCAACGAACAGTGGATACTACGCAACACGAAGTCCTTCCCGCACACCTTCTACGAGATCTCTACGGCGCATGGCATCGGGCCAATCTGGCAGTTCTGGAGGGAGTGTCATTCGCCTGACGCAGCCACGAGATCCGACAGGTTTGCCGTACACAATTGACTACGCTGGACGTAGGCAGTGATAATATTACATTCATACCCTGTATATTACTTATAGAGCAGCGCCCTTTGGACACGCAATTGCGCCAACCTTGGATCCCTCCAGGGCTGGAGCCCTGCCCAGGTGTGGGGGAGGACTTAGTCAGGCGGAAAACATTCCGAGTCCTTGGCAAAACCTGTAAAATGATTGATAAGATCAATTTATCATTTCACGACGCGTCATAAAATAACGAGGCCAAACTTGGCAGATTTTTCCCCTTTCTCGCACTGCCGAAGAAGATATCCATATACTGTAACATGCATCTCTTTCGCCGGGGGACTTCCTCCCTTTTTAGCTCCTCCAACGTCTCTGCTGCCTCCTCCAAGACCGACATCACCACCGACGCCGTGGGTGACAACGCCCTCGCCGCAGAGGGGTTTCAAACGATCTCCTCAAGCGATAAGCTGTTCAAAAGCGTCGATCCAGCAGTAGATGGTGAAGACTGCCTGCACGACTGCGCCACGTGCACAATCAAATACCCCACAAAATTCGATGTCGATCACCAAGACGAACTATATGGACAAGTCAATGGATGGGCGACGCATATGCTCGTCGCAACGGGCAAGTCAGATTGGGTGAGAGATGTGGCAGACGAGGAAGGGAGCGTCATGGAAGCCATTGAGAAGGGAGGGCTGGAACCGAGCAACGGGGTATGACAATATCCACCACCATCCCTCTATACCTGTCAAAGCCCATGCACACACAGAGGAACTAACAATAACCTTCTTACAGCGACTCAAGCTGTCAGCATCAAACATGCCCGTCCCGGACGAACACCACATGGCCGACGCAGGCAAACAGCCAACAAACGTCCTCCTGCTGCCAAGCTTCACCGTCGTCGAGCACGTCACCCCACAGCTAGTCCCAGATCTGATCGAGAACTTCGTAAACCGATCCTTGACAACAACAACGCCACTAGGCGCAATCCCACCCCCTCCAGAGAAATCAACAGAGGCAAACAAAGACCAAGACTCCACACAAACACAAGACCTCCCACACCCATCCACAACATCAATCACCACATCCCTCAGGTCCCACCCTTGTCCACACGCAGCAGTGATCCTGCTCTGCTCGCAGCGCACGCGTGACGCGCGCTGCGGGCAATCCGCACCCCTACTCCGCCGCGAGTTCGAGCGCCACCTGCGTCCGCTGGGTCTTTACCGTGACATGGACGACCAGCGGCCTGGCGGTGTTGGTATCTACTTCATTAGCCATGTCGGTGGGCACAAGTACTCTGCCAATGTGATTGTGTACCGCCGTCGGGACTTTGATTGGTACAAGCGCGATGCTCCTGCGGATGCGGAGGGGCGGCTCGAGGATGAGGGTGCTGCGCAGGGGATCTGGTTGGCGCGTGTGCGGCCGGAGGAGTGCGAGAATATTATTCGGTATACTGTCTTGCAGGGCAAGTTGCTCAAGCCTGGGCAGCAGTTGCGGGCTGGGTTTGATCGTGAGCGCGGGGTTACGAGTTGGTAAAGTTGGAGTTGGGTTGGTTGTTGGGATTTTAGAGTCGGTATGGTGGTATAGTAAGGTATCTCACGGACATATTACTATCCCGGGCTGATTTTGGGTTGCCTGTGTATATCATTTGTGCTTTTGTACATAGTGCTCTATATCCATGTATGTAGCACTGCCCCAAAGTCAGATCTGTCTATGCGCATAATGCCAACAGCTATATTTGCCATGTATGTAGGGCTCTGTACTCTATTTACTATTCGATGCCTGACTCTACAGAAACAGAATTTGACTCACGACGACAATTGAGAGGAAGAGGCGTTTATGCTGTATCTTCAGCCCCATCAACAGAAGCAGGTGACCCATTGGCCTTAGCTTTATTCTGCAAGCCGTAGCCTTTCAGATTCGAATCCACCAAGATTTTAAGTGAGAATTAGCGTCACTATTACTCAAGATCATGTGAATATCTGGACAGATAAATCTGTGTCAAAGCAGATGAGATGCAACTCTAAGCTTATTATTCTCTACAAGCAATGAATAGGTTGCTAACCATAATCTTCTGATCTTTTACTTCGCTCCTGTATCTCACTGTCTGTCATACGGATAACAAATCCTCGAATATAATACTAAATGAAGGGTGATTACCTTCTCTTGCTCTTTGGCAAATATAGTTCACTTCAAATATCATTCATCACTTGCCTACGATCATCTACGCTTCCTACTAAATTGAACATATACCAGCGTCGACAAGCAATCTCGGTGGCCGCATATATAAAGCTGTTTTCCACGCGCTCCATACGTGTGCAAACCAGAGTTAACCGCAAGATAGAAACGGTCCAACTATATGTACAGATATATCTCCCATATAGTGACGAAGCAGGGTGATCGCTTAGCGCACCTGCCCAGGTGCCCACCTGGGCAGGCAGGAGGGAAGGTCCAGCCGCTGCTCTATGGGTCCGCTTGTCTTTGAGCTTCTGTTCGTCTACCCGTCTGCCCCGGTGGACATGCTCGGTCCTGACTTCGGGCCGGGGACCTGAAGTCGGCCCCCGGCCTGCCCTAGGAAGTGAGCCAATCAGCTTATGTAGGTAAGATGCACCTGAACCGTGCTCAGGTGGACACCCGTGGGACCATAGGACCGCTCAGGGGCGTGCTCAATTTTACTCGATTTGGGTATACAAATCACACTGTACATACTAAGGCCATTCCATTTTCCTATTGTACGGAGGTGACTGTACTGCCTTCTGTAGGAAACATGGACTCTTTCTCCTCCTAATTACCTGATCCGCTAATACTAACACGGCGACTCTATATTTCCTAAAGAATGTTAAGCTTGAACCATATGACACTGAGCAGATGAAACTAAGCTGTACAGACGTGTATTGTTACAGTTCCAAGATACCTAGCCAACCCCACCATGAAATGGTCTCAACACGAGCTAACGAATGTCCCGTACCCATTGCAAAAAGCAATGAAATCCCGCTGACAGCGTTGGATCATTGCCTTTATGATATACGACATAAAGCGGGAACAGACTCACCACGTCCCAAATGGCCAAGACGGTGAAGTATAGTGAGCATGAGTCTCTAATACACACAAGAACATGCAGTTGTTCGATGGCCCCCCGATCCCCCAAATTTTGTCTCCGCGTCAAACCACTTGGTGTCTTGGCTCGCAGATTCGCCCTTGGTGTCGTCTCCCTGTTTACGTGTCGGACTAAGCCTCGCGTGAGTACAGACGGAGTATACTTTGCAGACCCTTGCCCAAGTGAAAGGAGGCTAACATACGCTGACCCGTGAACCTACCTCAATAATGTTGCTTTTGGTATTGCTCTTCTCTTTAGCGAATCATTCGCTAGCCTCAAATTCAACGACCCTGGTCGGCTGGCAGCTGGCAGACAATACCCGCTCCACATGGGACATTCTGTGGACATGTCTCTCAACCATTCTCGCCTGCACATGGACAGTCCTTCACATGGACGTTGGACCCCGAAATCAATCAGACTGGCGATTTATGGTGGACAGGGCGCGGCTCTGGCTCTATAATATCCTTATCCCAGAAAGGATAGCTGGAGCAGATGTTGCAGAATTCTTCGCAGCCAGAGGCTTGAGAGCTACATGCAATAAAACGCAGGCAGCAAAGGACTCTGAAATATCGATGTCCAAGATATGGCTCCCAGTACGGACTAGGCCGATAGAACACTCTGCTGCCGACATCGAATTGCAGCCTCTGAACACGGAGTGGACTTTTGCTCACTGCTTCTGCCTTATAATGGGTGGAATAGCTTTGCAGACAGAGGATGGGTGGATCTATAGTGTCGGATGGGAAGATATTCAACTGCTTATACAAGCTGGGGTCATCCGATGTTCTGATATTAGAGATCGAGATATCGAAGATCGGTCGAAAGCGGATTGGTTCGCAAAGGGCTTCACGGTTTTCCAGAGCACCTGGTTCCTTGTCAATGTTATAGCTAGATTGGCAGACGACCTTCCAGTGTCACCCGTCGAGCTCACTACGGTTGCTTATGTGATATGCGGCATTCTTACATATGGCTTCTGGTGGTGTAAACCTAAGGATATGGCCACGCCTGTTATAGTCCCTCTACGCTGCAATGGCCAAGACATGCAGGCTGATATAGAACATGTTGCGGATGCGAAACCTGAAAAATGGGTTCATTTACAGACATGCCTCAGAAAGAACAGTGCAATCTCCGCCCTAAGTGAGCTCTATCATGAGCGGAAGCTCCTGGACACACCTCTGGCTTCTACCACTTGGCTGAATGAAGAGATGGCTCGCCAAGAACAGCAATTTTCGTCGATCAAGATCATCGGCGATGTCGTTGGCAGTATAGTCGCTTTGAGCTTTTGCGCTGTTCATCTGGCTGCGTAAGTCTAAACCTTCCAATACGACCTTCTTAGGAGGCGTTGAGAACTAACGTCGAAATTCAGTTGGAACTTTACGTTTCCAACTGAGGCAGAACAGACAAGTTGGCGTGTCTTTACTATTGTTTCCGTCGCTTCGATCTTCATCTACTATTTACTAATGACGATTCAAGACGTTTGCATGTGGTTAAGGTGCAAGGATATGCTCCCGTCATTTTTGATAGGCTTTGATTCCCATGATGACTTATGGCGTCTATTCAAAGACACCATCTTGAACATTTCTATGGCGGTATACTTAATTTCGCGCTTTGGCATTGTGGCTCTTGTTTCCTCATCCTTGAGATTGCTGCCGGTGGGGTCTTACAGGGCTATTCAGTGGGCGACATCTATACCGTATTTTTAGAGGCATGTGGGCTTATCCTACAGAAAGACGGTCGTCTCTTCGTCTCTTCGACATACAGACTGGGATTTTTTTTAGCGAGGTAGTCACAAAGAGCGTCCAGCATCACGGTATACATAAAAGAAAGACTTGTATTAAAACTATATTCAAAGTGAGGTATTTGCGCCCTTTTCATAAAGTACATATGTTCTCCTGGAAGGCGATAACGGTCACCACCATACCAAAACGCAAGTGCATCCACAGCACTGTATCTCAAACCAAGATAATGCACATCCATACTCCAAGCAAGGATATCAAGTCACGCTATCGGAATGTGCTCCATACCACGTTAGGTGCAGCAAGGCGTGCATGCGTACCCGACGGCCGCGACGGTGGAGATGGCCCTACAAAGAAATCCACGCCATTCCCGTAGAAAGTGTTATGCCTGCGAATGAGCAAGGGTGTTTTCCCTCGACTAAGAAGGCGCCTTTTTGCAACTGCAATGTACATCAGATGACTGGCATGGGGATGCACTCCTGGAAAGAAGCCAACCCCACCAGCCGCTATCCCTCCTCGGGTTGTCATCCTTCTCTGGGCTCCACAGGGCTTGTTTGAAAGTAACATGAGACGGTGATTGCACAGAATAGAGGAAGAGTGATGTTCTCCCGTGTTTATCAAGGAAAGCCCCCTTCTACAGAAATCGGGGAAATGACTGTTGTCCTTTTGCGGGGGAATTAAGAATTAAGAATTAACTCCACGCCATTTTCCCCCCGATAGCTCCTTCTATATTTACACCTACTACATACATATGTATGTACAAATGTAGATAGCAGCGCGGAGATAATGTCTTTTACGGCAAGAGTACCCCGGGCTTTCAGTAAGGAGACGTACCTTCCTAAGTCGGAAATTCCAAGGTTTCTCTTGCTCGTCAGCTGTGATAGGGGCTTGCGGTACGTTTTTTGATTTGATCACGTTCTTCTCTATCTTCGCGCTGTTGGCTTTGCATTTGGTTTCTAACTTCGAAAGAGTCAAAATGCCTGCAAGGGGTCAATTGGTGGCTGCTCACGCTGACCAAGATCCTGGCCGGTCAGTTAGTTATCATTTAGCGCTGATAGGAGAGCAAATCCCGATTGTTGACCGACATTCGCGCAACCGGAACAAGAGAATGTAATATGCGAGGAATTTATTTCTGGCCTGCTGATTCTACTAGGTGGATATCATCATAGATCATCGACTGTTCCTGTTCCTCGTATACTCCGTACAACTACCACATTGGGGGCGTCCATACCGTCTCTTCTTGGGGGAAGCTCCCGGAGTCAATAGCCTGCCGAAACAGAGTCCCAGCTTCTTAGCTTGCTTAGTTCCACAGTGGGGGGATATATACGATATATGTAGCAGCCTAGCGAGCTTCTTCCATCAGTGCGTCGCCATGCGCGCGTCGGAGATTAATTTAGTGGCATTTTGCGACATGCGGAGGATAGTTACTTTGGAGCTGTTTGATGGTATTAATTTTATGTACAACATATCTCGTCATTCTCGGCACTTCACATGGTATAGTACCTAGGTAGGCGACCGACGAGATATTTCCGATCTGTTAATCAATTCACAGTATGGTACCTAGGTAAAATCCCTTTCCATTCTCATTGTACAAGGTACCTAGGATTTCGCTCGTATACAACCCATTACCTACAAATACCAACGTTAGCGGCTTAGCCACAAGCCCATGGGGTCAAATCAGAGAGCTCCCCAACAGCGTCATATCGTCTCTCAATCGCCAAGACGAAACGGAATGCGGGGTAGTCAGAGCTTCCCTTCTTACTACGGGTGGTAAGATCACATCTCATCAGCCGAGGAGAAAAAGAGAGAAAAATAAAAAGAGAAAAGAAACAGATCCTCTCGAACTCTAACCTTCCCAAAAGCCATTGTCCTTGCGTGATACTCCTGCAGCTTCAAACAGCTGTTGAACAGCTTCTGGCTCCCTTTCTCCGCGCATTTTGCTTATTCCCAACAAGACGGTGGGCCTTTCAATATCCAAATATGATATGGCCCCCAAAACAGATTTATCTCCGCAGGTCATCCACTCCACAAACAAGGCTAGTCTCGCATGAACAAAGAATCCGAAGACCAGGCTCTTGGGTGTGTGTGACTGACGCCTCATGTCTTTCTCGCATGGAAGCACACCGGCTTTTCGATTTTCTTCCAGGTCAAGCTCACTCAGCCGCGCCCTGCTTTCGCAGCATGGTAATATGTAAATACGCATATGTGCCTCAATCAAACCATGCATGCTGTGGTGTGCGTACTGATTAACATACGCATATGGTGTAGCCGAGCGATTACCGATTACCTAGGTAATCTAGTGTGCATCTACGGAGTAGTGGGGTCGACGATAGTCCCAGTTTATATCTTAGCTGATCGGCGGAGACTTTGACGCTTTCTTCTGTTGACAAGCCTTCATTTCAAAGTTCCTTGTCGATACGAATGTGTCTGCGAGTCTGGACCCAGGAGGAAATGATGGGCTGTGCAAGCCGTATACTATACAATATACAGTAGCCTTGGGATTTTATCTATATTGTACATTCGACTTGCAACCGGTTTTTATTCCAAGCAATAATTATTTTTTTTTGTTCCGTAGATTATGTTCGATTACCTCAATGGCTGGGGCGGGCTGCATCCATAGCCACTAACAGGAAAATTGTGTGGGTCCTCCAACACATGCTCTTGCCTCGTACACTGTGGTCATCATCATCCGGATATATCATGAGCGCAGAACTATTGGTCCTCAGAATAAGATCTACCTTCCTCCTACCAGGTAATCTACGATAGATCTGCGGCACACGACTAAAGCTCTACAGCGTACGGAGTACTCCGTGCCATACCTCGTACCAGGTATGTAAACGAAGCTTGTCGATCAGAGAAAAAGAAAGAGAGAGAAGGGGATGAAAAAAAATGAAGCCATAGGCTGGCTTCATTCCTCCGGCATAATAAGGTTGTAGTGATCAGAAGATCGCCGCAGTTAAGATGACCGCGAGTGGGTTGCCACGTTCAGTAACAGTTACCAAAACGCCACAGCTTCTATTTACGTTTCAGCTTATGTATGTTGTATGTTGTACTTTCCAGAGACCTTACCCGCTCTGGTATATTCCTGTGATCCTCACCGCATAATTTGCGCAAAGATCGAAGCTTCTTGCGACACCTTCGTTGAGCCTACTGGCCATCGAGACCCGGGCCAACCGAGGCTACCCGAGGCACCTGATGAGGCAACAGGCTTCTATTTGGTCTCTAAGGGACATGGTTTTTGCCGGAATTTTATTAGAGCCAAGATCCCTTCTCGGCCATTTGTTTCCTACAACAGACTTTGAAGGAAGCCAAGTGATCGACCCAGTTACGTTGATAAAAAGCAATTAAAATGGTTGATGTGCGCTATACGGGGAGTACGGTGTAGAGAAGTAAGTAATCCCTCAGCGATGTGGCACTCTATTTATCAGGGATAGCGTGTTACATCGTAAAGTCTGTCAGCCTTGAGATTGAGACCGTGAATGTGAGCGATATTCCCCCAATGAAGCGCAACATACTCCGTACTTGTATACAATTTAAAAGAAGTGGAGAGACGGGAACAGCCCCAACCTTAAGGAAATGGGACCCGAGGACTTGGGGCTGTTCGGGGTGAGCTGGGGTACCTGATTCGGGATAGAGCAATCCGAGTTATCACCGTTAGCCCCGGGTTCAGATGCCGCGTCATAAAGGCCATCCCTTGCAGTGGTCGTTTTCTTTCCCCTATTAACTCTTTTGCTTCCAAGTTTTTTTTCTTCTGGACTCCAGGTCTACGATGTATGCCATATTTCTTTCCTTGTTTTTAATTTCCCCTTTTCGTTTTATGGAGACACGGATATTAATGGAGAACTTCTAGACCCTGAGGGGAAATTAGTCGAGTTCAGTCCGTTTACTTCCCGGAGAAGATCGTTCTTAGCGTTAATGATCTTACCCTCTCATTTGGAAAGTAGACCGGAGTAGTTCGGCCGCGGCTAACCTTGCAAAGTTTAGCTTGGCTTAATTGTGTAGGTTGTTATTTCACAGTCTTTGAATGGACGAATTCCCGAGGGCCCCCATGAATGGCTTTTCCTGCGAGAATGGTACTATGTACTCCGTAGTATGTATGATATCATCTCTAACACAAGCCCACTACTTGGCAAGACGTGGCAGCCCCTTCAGAGACCCTGAAACTCAATCTGTGTACAGTATACATCCCATGATATAGAGTTGATATTACCCAAGAAGTTATAGTCCACGGGTTGAGGATGATATTAAAGGGGGCCAAGACACTGGGAAGTTTATTTTGCAAGATACGGTCACGTATTCTTTACAGTACCATTCCATGCCCAGTCCAGTCTAGCATGTCTTGTCATTCGGAGGTGGAGCATTTGGTAAATAAGCTGGTAATGTGGGGGTTTCTATTTTTCAATGGGCTATCGCAATTTACCTTGATTTTCACTTTCAAGTTCTTTAACAACATTTGAACAGTCACCGTTGAAAGTTTTATTAAATTACCTCCACAGGTATTAGACGGTTTTCCGATGTGGTACATTGTTTCTGGGAAAGAAAAGTTGAGACAATATTCCTATAACAAGTTTTGGGAATAAGAAATGAGGGAAATAAGGGAAAGAAATAGATGTAGGCAGTGACATTCGCGAGCCCTCTGATTGGTCTGTTAGTATAGATCCCTCCAGGGCTGGAATATATCAGTACAATGTATGTTGTACCTGGTACCTGCGAAGAGAAAATAATAAATAATATAGAATAATACATAGAGAATTAAAATAATAATAAAAAAACTAAAAATATAAATAAATAATATACTCTTCGACGGTCCCATCCGCGCCGTTTTTCTCCTTCACAAAGGTTCTTAAACATTACTCTTTTAATACCTTGAGGCTCCCCTCTTTATCGTTTGATCTTTATCGTATATCATTTCCCCCTCATATTATATTATGCTCTGCATTCGCAACATCCCGCCTACCCATCCAGCCTGACCATCTAACCTTTTCCTTATTCCAAGGTCGTCTGCGATCGCGTATGCGCTTACGTTCTTTCCCCTCTTTCCCCCTTCCTTTGGCTTTCCTCCTCGCATCTTCTGCTATTTGAGCTCTCAGATCTTTGCATTATGGCTCCAGGCAGTGGGCGCGACTTTAACTGCTCGTGGGAGCATTGTGGAAAGGTGGGTACTTCAGCTCTTTCTACTCTTCTCCATCCTAACATGCTGTTTTGTAGTCTTTCAACCGCAAATCGGATCTCTGTCGCCATTATCGCATCCACACCAATGAGCGGCCGTATCATTGCACCGTAAAGGGTTGCAACAAGAGCTTTATTCAGCGCAGTGCCTTGACCGTACACTCGAGGACCCACACTGGCGAAAAGCCCCATGTTTGTGACCATGAAGGCTGTCAGAAGGCATTTTCAGACGTAGGCGCCTTTTTGAATCTCGCGTGCGCATTTACTGATTACCTCATAGTCATCAAGTCTGGCTCGCCATCGCCGAATCCACACTGGTAAGCGGCCATACATATGCCACGAGCCTACATGCGAACGAAGGTAAGTGTTTTGGGTGGAAATGGTCGAAACACTATTCTAATTGTCTTGTTGAAACTGCAGTTTCTGTCGAAAGACCACCCTCACCAAACACCAACACCGCTCCCACCCCCCAGGGAGCTTGACCCGACCATCTTCAGAAGATGCGACCTCCGAGCACTCTTACCACCAAACACCCGTATCAGTCTCGGTCCCGACTGAGCAGTACATGCTCGCCCAGCAACCTTTTTACCCGCAATCGGCGACGCCAAGCCATGAGTTCTACTCGCCCCAGAGTGTGCCGATGGGCACCGTGCCGGTTCACGAAGCTGGCCCTCCGATCGTGCCCCAGAATGTACCTGGAACCTCGCCGGTGAACATGACACATGCTCAACAGCCACACCCACAACACCATGCGCATCCGCACCGACATCCGCAACAGCAGCAACAACAGCAACAGCAGCAGCAGCAGCAGCAGCATCAGCATCAACAACAATACATACAAATGATGCAACAACGTTACGACACAAGTCCACGCGCCAACTACCTCCCAGAACAATACCAACATCCCTCTTTTCAAGGTCACGGACTGCCTCCCGAACAGCCAATGATGGTTTCATACCACCCAAACTATGCGTACAAACCCCCAGGCTCCCGTCTCTTAAACCAAGCGGAAGGGACTGACTGGGGCTTTCTGGGAGTAGGTTAAGAGGAGATCACACCTAGATTTGTGGACCGAATGCGTGTTAATGCCCGTTACGACTTCCCTGCTTTCTCCGGCTGTCCCTTCTTTTTTTGAATTGCAAATCAGAGATTCCCATCTGTTGGTTTTATGGCTCTTTATCTCTGCTCCATTTCTAGGTTTCTGGGCGCTTTTACTATGGATTCCCCCTCGCGATATTATGTTATTTTTCTATATATTGTCATTTTAAACGGAGGCAAAGGTGTTTCCTTTCTTGGCGAATCTTTTCTTGATACCTGAACATGAGATATGTTTTCTTTTTCCTTTTTTTTAATTCCCCCTTTTCTGCTATATTCCTTCTGCGTGTATCGTCTATTTTCACCCATATCCCGAAGAATTTCTTTACTAAGACGGTCATTCCGATATTGCCCATGATATATCAGCAGAAGTTAGCCCAGGAATATTACTGCGATGGAACTTGCACTTTCATTGGCTCCATCAAACAGCCTTTTAACAATATCCTTTCCTCTCGTATATTTACTCTCTTTCTCAGCCTCCCGTATTATCTCACGTTATCTAGGCCCTATCATGCTCTAGTTCATAGTGTATCATACCATGCCCAGATTGTTAAACGAGCCGGAAATAACTAAATTGGCATACATGACTCGTGTGGCTTTCTCGTTTAATTTTTTTTGCCCACTTCACATTTTTTGGGATTTTTCTTTTCCCTTTTTCCGCTGAATTTACACGCGGTGGCCCCATTTCCCTCGGGGATCTAGGAGGCCTCGGAAAGCCAAGGAAGGCCAAGGGCCAAGGAGGAGCGCAACCCTGTCTCGCTAACAAAGACAACGCCTTTTTATTTCGCGCTCGTTCTCGCTTGCCTGTCTAAAATGGGTTCTCCAGCTGATATTATTAATATTATTTTGCTTCAAATGACACTTTAGAGAACTATCTGGGCAATTCTTTACTATTTATATGACTATATCTAAAGTATTATTCACTGAACCTGTCTACAATCCCAAATCACAATAATACTGGAATACATTCAAGGGTTTCTTTCGCCTTCTCTTCCCGAGTTCCCGAATGCAACAGCAATTTGCGTTTCTTCCCAGACATACATATCTAGTTACCTATAGTCAAGACAAACCTGGTGGATTATCCAGGGATCTTTACCAGGTTAATCCACCAATGCGGACTAGGTCTCTGTTCTGCATATTGAGTAACCGTTGATCTAAGGTAGCAGGAAATATCACAAGGTTGCACTCTGGCTAAAACACATCGCCACTAGTAGCAAATCAAACAGTCTCTCAGCTCCGCGGTGTACCGGAGCACTCGGTTAGTGTATGTACATGGCTCTGGGCCTTGTGGCAAACAGAAATTTCCTCTCTATTCTTTCTTCATCAGGGATTTGCCGCTTCTCGAGGACTTTTGAGACACCTGCGCCTTCGAGGGAATTGTGTAGGTTTGTTTTAATTATGCATACGGGCTTTGGTTCAAGGTACAAGGTACTTGAGATGCTGGACATATCTACGACCCGACCAGTAAGAATTGAATAAAAGGAGGGTAAATATTCCTCGAGGAAGGAGTTTAATTTCGCATGTCGAACCCGAATCAAAAAAGAAAAGAAAAAATAAGAACGGGGTATACTACGGAGTACCCATTGTCAATAGCAATCTCAACCTCAATTTGACTAACAGCTGCAGCCAAAAACCGGTTTTCTGTTGTTTTGTAAGGCTATCGTAAGGCTTATTAACTACGATCGGATACCATATCCGAATTGAATTGGAATGGACCTTGATCTTCTCTGGAATCGATTTCACAGTTTATATGTCTTTTGCCTTGTTGATCCTCTCCGCAAGGATTTCTTGGATTTCCTGTCCCTGTCCAAAAGTATCTAAGGCGGAGCTCCGGACTTGCGGCCAGACCTGCCGAGCGACACTGCTAACTTTCGACGCAGATCCCTACAGGGGTTTGATTGAGTCAAGAGTGGAGAGTTGGAACCCATGGAATATGAAAAGGGCCGGTAGATCCCGCCTCCAGAAAGATCACCATTATTTTCAGAACGGACATAACACGGAAGACCCGGCCTGTCGGTGCGGCCCTCTTCCCAGCGGACTGGGATCTCAATATCACAGTACCTGCGCACTACTACGTAAGTGGACATAAAAGGCTCATACTTAGGATCTCGGTGATCCAGATGCGCTATAGTACGATATACATACAGCCTAGTCCGGGCTGAGACTATCCGTAGGGTGTTTTAATTGGATTATGCAAGTCACAAACTGCGCACAAACTCGTTGTGCCTTAGCGTTGAAAATGGGGTTTGATATACCTCCAATCGTTGAGAGACAAGGCTTTTCGAGTTGGATTCATTTCGCTTCGTCTCTTGCTCATTTCGCTTCTCCCACCGGAGGTTTTAATTAAACTGATCCAAATTATACTATTTTTATCTTCCCTCCACTCGACTCAGCGAATCATCAAGTTGCGCGATGGGGCCAATTTCGAGCCGCCATGCAATATACTACGCTGTACTAATATACTTCGCTGTACTCAAGGTTCGCACGGGGCAGCGACTTCCGTGGGCGCATCGGACTACACATTCCTTGGGGGGAACTAGGATCTAGCCGCTTGCCAGCTAATGTATCAGGTGTGTCGGGGAGGGAATCAAAACCAAAACAAAGATTGCGACGGGGATTGGTCCAATCTATCCTCGCGTAGATGTTGTGTGCACAGACATGATTAAGGAGTAGTAATTAAGATTAAGATCAGAAAAGACGCAAACTCAATGAAACATAGCAAATAGGAGAACAATTAGAGCTGATTCACGATCGGAGAATGAGGTGCGTCCCAGCGACCGAGGCTGATATTTCCGGCCCCCAAGCCAAGCCCTTTCTAGTCGCATCGGCGGTCTTGGCCCCACAGTCTAGGGGTTAGCTATATTATATGTGTAAATCGAGCATATTGGATGGACATCAGGGATAGTGAAGCTGCATGCAGGTAATTTCCGTGCCAGTGCAATATCGGAGCAGAGAGGGAAATAGGAAAAAGGACAGAAAAAACGAAAACACAAGGATAGAGCTATGCACAGTTATTTCCGCTTCGGGTTGATCGGCTATACACTCATTTCCAGACTTATTACAATCTACGACAATATAGTACATCAGCTCCGCTGCGAGATCCCTACGGGCTGCCCCAAGAGTCGGCGTGGGGGTATTTCCAACGGCGATCTAGGGGAATCAGAAGACTTCCCGTGTGAATGGCCAAAGAGATAATTTGCTAGAACACCCAGGCGAAAGTTTATGGTTGTCATGGATGTCCCCTGTATATTGTAGGATGTATGACATTATAGCTTTGCCTAATGTATGAGGGACTTCTGAAACAGACAGAGAAAATGGGGAGTGGCTATGTAGCATCGGACCTCGGGAGCTAGGGCATTACGTTATTTCCTGGACTAAAACTACTTAGTAGACGCCTCTGTATAGCTTGCTTTGACGCGCGGTGGAGAAGGTGAGCTCTTATGGGGAAACTAAAGGAACTCGAACTAGACTTATTTCCTAAAGGGGTATGTAGTATGTAATTTGAGCACACCCTAGTTACTAGCATCCCTGTTACTATCTGAGAATCAAAATCATTTCTCGACCTGTCAAATTGATCTACAAAAAGTATGTTGTAGTATAAATCCTTCTGAGAAAACCTGAGAGTTTCAGGAGCTTGGGCCTTTCGGGAGCCCCGGGGGACACAGCGCAGAGCCTGGTTGGTGCGGGTATTGTATTGTATTGTATTGTTGTATGACATTGCGGAGTACGCTATGGATTGTTCCCGAAGGTCCACTGGGATCCCAGTACCTGGAGTCTGTTGATTTACGTTAAGGTATCTGATGGTATTTGGAGATATTATATGAAAGAGGAATCACATTGTCCAGACAAAAAGGAAAAAGGACATGCTTGGCATGAATCCATGTAACCTGCCAAACACAATTTCTTGGAAACCTCATGTCGGCGACATTCTAGTTCCATGTGGTCCCGATGATCGACAAAACCTACATATCATAGTCGAAATCGGTGGTAAAGTGAAAAGAGGAGTCCATCAAAAGAAAGTGGATCAGTAATATTTCCATCATCCATATGTGATAGTCTCCCACCTCAACGCTTCGACCCTTCGGTTGAAACTAGTCCGATCTTCCCGGAGAGAGACATAAGAAACAAGCTTTGTGGAATGGGGCAGAGAGCGCGCCCATCTCAGATCCTGGGGTTTGTATCCAATGATTTCGAAGCGAAATCATTTCCGAAACAAAGCAGTATGCCCTGTTGCGGAGTACAATGAAGACATGGAAAGATGGGGTCTGATCTCTAAATGGCAACTTCGATACGAGCGATCGACAGATTTCAAGAGAGAAGTCCAGTTCTAGCTCGAATTCAGACGAGACTGTGTGTTGCGGCTCAGGCCGATCCCAAACTTTCTTTGGAAGTGTCTTCAAAAAACAAAAAGATTACAAAAACAGAAAACAGAAAACAGAAAAAAACAATCTTGGAACCAAGGGACCATGGGACCAAATTGCCGCTCGGCTATTGTGGAGTAACCTTGAATTGGTTCAGGGCAGATCGGAAATTATATTGTTCACCTGGGGACTCCATACAATATACAAAACTGGAAAGGTCAGAATTCATAGTCCCTGATTCAGGAAATCCAGAGTCCCTATAGCCATCATCTCGCATGACGAAGCCCAATATGAAGGTCCCCCCACTTCTCGAACCGCGAATGTCGGGTCTAGATCGGATCGTCTTTTCTTGGGAGCTCCATCGATCAGCGTGAAGCTGTCTGTGCTGAGCCGAGGAGATACAACATACAAAGAGATTCTATGACATCAAGATCAACAACCCGCCGTTAACCATTTCTGGACCTCAATTCCACTTGCGTCGCGCTAATATGCGTGCCATCCAAGGCTCGAGAGCAAGAGAGATCCGCTTGTTTTTATTCCCCCTGGTGCTCCGTAGTTGATGTGTGTCGACTCCCTATAGAGTCGAGTCAGACGTGATTGTCGTTCGTTTTTATACCGTTCCTTTTGCTTGTCTGTGTAACGAAGTGGTCTTGGTACCTGGTGGTACTGGAGTACGCTACATCGTACATGTTAAATGGAAATGTTATACAAATATCCTCCGTAAACGGGAACACATAGATAGTTATTTCGATTCCTACCTAGACATGAGTCAAAATTCAAATGCAAATCACCTGGACATCAGTGCTGCATTTACAATACAGACGCCATATAGTATTATTTGCGAGGCTCTTTCTGCCTCTGCTATTCTCCAAAAAAGCCTAAGGCACCACAACCAAGCCGCTAATCCATATCAGGAAACTTTAGACGAAAAAAAACAACTTTGGTGTCTGTCATTGGCCCATTTCTGTGCCTACTATCCATCCCAATACTGAGGGAAAGCGATTATCCATACCAGTCCAGGCAACTTACTGTATAACTTACAGTATACCCAGGGACATCCGTTGATCTCGAGGGTCTCACGGGTGTACGACTCTGGTAACGGCTGCGTTTATAAGCCTTTTGTGCGACGCCATCCGGGCTGGAAAAAGATGCCGTCTGTGTATGACACAGTGTACGGAGTATGTCGTGTCATGTGCCTATCTAGGAAAAGCCATCCTGGCAAGTGTGTTAGACTTGGGTTCGCCAGGTTATCGGCCAAGGCTGACCGGAGGTTTTACTGGACTATTCGGGAACAGGAAATGGGGGCTTGCTGTGGCTTGACCGGGGTATTGGGGCTATGTAGTATGTCCTTCCTTTCTAGGGCTCTCTTTCTCTGGGCAATCAGAATTCGAGACGGACACATGGCGAATGGTATTTTGACCGAGGTTGGATGGGAGGAGACTGGGTCGTTGCGATATTGCCCCTCGGCTGATGTCTGGTTTTTGGCGGCTTGGAGCACATGAGTAGGTAGTTGCGTGATATCGGTACTCCATGCAGGTACATATGCAATGATCACTCGTGTTCCGTTATGTTATGTATGGTTATGTGGTCAGTGAGGAAAGGCAAGACACAGTTTGGAAGTATGCACATAGAATGCACCACAACGCTAGGTGACGGTAAAATTGGGCGCCGAAAACGGCTGGGTTTGACGCCGTTTCAAGCGTCCTATTTATCACTCGGCCAAAAGATCATAATCAATAGGAACATCGGATTGTAACTCCGTATGCTGCGGCGGTATACATATTTGGCCCTAGACTCTGCTCGGAACCACAACTCTTACTATGTGCTCAGAGAGCGCTCCCTGAGCACTCATGATCGCTCAGGGATCAGCTCACGGTACTCACGGTTGGCAACCAGGGACGTCATAATGTCCCGCCTCCTATGTTGTCCGATTGTAGTGTAAGAATATTTTGTTAGGTGCTGAACCACCCCAAGCCTTCTTTTCTAATATTTAAAGAGCCTCTGCCTCACCTCAACTTATAGGTCTTTTCAGAGCACTTCGTCTAAGGCTTGCAAGTACTTCACCAATTTCCAATCCTTTAGTCTCTTCTGGATCGCAGTTATTACCGTTTTCTTCCTTTTCTCTTCCGTTTCTGTGGCATCACTCCTCTTCTTCTTAAGATTATTCTCGCTTTCGCACTGCCTTATTACTACTCTAACTAACGCTGTTCCTATTCTTAATACCACTACGAGTGGAAAGAAGTAGGCTTATGGTCCTGAGTATTATCGGGACGTCGTCAACAGCTTGAGAAAGGCATCGTCCAAAAACGACATGCTACTTCAACCAAGAACAACATTGATAAAATCAAAAGACGGCGCATCAGGCAATTACATGCCTGACCTTTTATCCTCATATGAGACTAATTCAAAGGCACTGTGAATATGTAGGGGAAGATCCTCTCAGATTTCTTGTTACAGCACAGAAGGGGGACGCTATTCTTTTCTCTAGTGGGTACTTGACAACTCCAAGCAAGACCTCGGCAAGTTTAGCAGCTTATATGAGACTGGAGGCAATGGTGCTAGCGCTACAGCAGAGCTATGGGGCGAAGTCCCCATACGAAGAATTGTCAAGATATTGATAACGTGAGTACAATTCTGCCTTTTAGCTCATTCGCTTTCTGACGGAAAAGTAATAGTATATGAAAGAGGATCTACTCGCACGTTACAATCTTGATATGTCTGTTAGAGAAAAACTCGTGATAAACGTTGGATATCTATATCATTCTCTATCACCATTGGACAAAAGGCACAACTCCCTGTCCCGATGGTCGTTAACTAGCCACTCACCCCATGAAACCACTTAATATCACACTTATCTCCATTATTTGCTGCGGCCGAGCTTGGCCGTCGGGATGATTCGGGCAACGGAACCTTACGACCTTCGGCGCGGTACTGGCGAGGCAGTTAGCAGCGAGTTTTCATGCTGTTAGTCATGGTGGTTCTCCCAGGACTGGAACAGAAAATTTGGTCGGAAACTGCATCCCTCCCTTGCTACAGCAAGTAATGGGCCATGTTTATGCCAGCACATTTCAAGGATATATGAAAATATATGAAAATGAACCCACGAGTCTACATTCAAGTTCAGGCTTCATTCCTTGGAATCCCCTCGGAAGACGCATTGATGAACATCCTTAGTCACCAAAGTCACTCTATTGACCCTCGAGTCCCGTCTAAATACGATGATCTGCCTGAGAGCAAGAGAACTATGCCTTCAAACAACCTGGAGATCATCAAACTACAAGATATGCATGACGCTCGAACCTGGAGGGCTCATTCGGGTCAAAGTCAATTGGAAGAACTACCCATTGAACTTCCTGGAGAGGAGGAAACTCGGATATGGCAACGAGGTCACAACCTACCATACTCGCCAGGGCTCCATGAACTACATGACCCAGCAACCTCCAGACGGACTAGGCTACCTCCTTCACCAGCAATCACAACATCCGTTTGATCCTCCGCCTCCGTATTTGGAGACTGAAGAAAGCTGATAGTCAGAGCAAAATTTTGGTTTATATACCCGATAGTTCTTATTCTAATCTCTGAAGACTATGCCGAGCAATTCAATGATGCCCCCTATACAGTCATGTTTCATTAGTATTTGTACCCTAGGTACTTCGCAAGGCTGGAGACCCACTTATTTTCTGCTGGTAGAACTTCAAAACATATAACTATGAATTCCAATATAAAACTCCTTAATAACTAG
>CAJVRC010000884.1:666969-724411 GCA_911456345.1 Penicillium egyptiacum
GGTCAGATGTATTGGGGTACAAATACTAATGAAACGCCACTGTACTGTCTCTGTAGCTACGTCACGAGTACCCCTGAGACCCATATAGGGTCCGTCTGGCGACCGAACTGGTATGTTCCTGGATGTTTACTAATACTCGTCACCACCTCTCGCCTAAATTCTGTGGAGAGCTCGACTATATGGAATAGGCATCGGCTGGACATGAAGATGCAAGATCCACATTCTTCAGTATAGTGATCTGCATAGTCTGCGACCCTAGCGTAAATGTACAGTACTGCACCTATAAAAGATATTCCGAACGTGGGAAAGGATGTCATAATCCCGAAAAAAAGAGCGACTATCAGGGGCTGGACCCGGCTGGGCTCCCTTATAAAAGCTTTTTTTAGCCGGGTTTCCTGTCACGGTTGACTACGGGGCAATTTTACTTGCATACCTAGCAAGCAACAGGAAGACAATTTACAGTATTTATGATATGTATTCTAGCCTACGTAAATAAAAGGATGAACAATGCACAATGAGAAGGCGGAAGAGAGGGTTACGTTTGCCTCAAAAGGGTGATATAAGTAGGAAGAGTGCCTATTGACTACTTTGTGTGAGTTTAACTGAATACTAAATATGAATTTATGCATCATACAATGTAGGGCTTAAACAATGGATCAAATATTGTAAGATTTTGATGATCCTCAGTTATGACGAGACATTTCCCAAATTACCTCATAGACAGAGTATCTAAAATAATGTGCAGCCACGAAGAAAGCGTTCTCAAATTTTCTTGCTCTTTAGGTAGTCGTAGTCTGGCATAGCCTTTTCCACATGTCTCCAAAGTTCATTCGCAACGTCAGGTCCAAATTCGTCCTTCCATCGTGTATATTTGGCCGCCATATCAAGGCTCCGTGAGCTTTTTGAGCTATCAATGGAGGTCGAGTTCCAATAATCACTCATGAATTTAGCTCGCGACAGCTGGCGCCATGTGGCGGCTGGATGACATCCTGTTGATCGGGGATATGCTGCGTGTCCATACCAAGTGAGGAGCACAACCTCTTGATCGTTGGACTTTTCTCCATGATATCGTCCGCATCAACAACAGTCGGCATGGACGTCTGCTCGCTGTTTGACATAAACCAGCCGTACAGTTGCCGAGAGTACTGAAAGCTGGTATAGAATGCCCATGACGTGTCAAAAATATCGACGTGCCGAGCACCGCTTTCAGCCCTGTACCAAGATTCAAACGTAGGCGCTGGATGCCGAATCAAGAATATAGGTCTCCATGACTTTAGAAAGTTGTCAGGAAATATAGTTGGGTTCGTCTTTTCAGAATCCGAGGATAAAGGAGATGCCTCTTCAACTACGGTGAAAGGCGGGCTCCTAGGGCCACCCCACATGCTCTGCGACAGCCTCGACGGCTTCCATATATGAAACGCGTGTTCTTTAAGGAAAAGGGCCTTATTCAGTTTCTGTTAGCACGCCGCAGCAATAGCATCTAACTCTAGAGCAATGACTTACCTCGATGGCAGCAGATCTCCGATCAGATTGGATCTCGTCGAAACCCTCCTGAAGAAGTTTCTCAAAGTCTTTCCGTGATTGGGGAGATACATCAGCTAGCGGACCCCAACCAAACGATTCTCTGGCAAAGTCAAAAGCACGCTTGAAGTGTCTCATTTGAGTATCATGCTCTTTCACAATAATTTGAAGGACGGATCGTGCAGCCGTGTACTTTCATCGGGCGTCAGGTCGTTGATCCCTTTGACGTGGTTGCCTACGGCAAACAAACTCTTCCACTCAGTGACGGGGTGTTGAAGTCAGAGCTACAAGACTTGCTTGCCCAACTTGCCCGATTTTACAGGATAAATGAGACCAGCATTTCGGCTTTTGAGATATACAAATGCAAGGGGCAGCTGTCAGAGAGCGATATCTCAGCTCTGGATCGCTTCTTCAGCTTGTTTCTGTGTTATACCAAGCAGGTAGGTATCCATTCAATCCAGTTACTTGATTGGATCCCATTCACCAAGCACTGATGATGCTCACTCTGGATCGAACCTATAGAATCTGACTCTGGTATATCACGCCATTTACTGATGCTTCCTTATGTGCTAGAAGACCGCCTTCACAAAGTCTCAAACAACCAATACCATCAATCGCCTGCTGAATCTACATGGTTTCGTGACAATGGTCTGCTCTCCTCTTTTGGCGAAGTCATTGGATAGAACCTCCAGCCAAAAAGGCCCGCTTTTTCTGTCGCTTGGGCTTTGTCTTATGGGGACTGTGCTGGTCGTTTTTACTCCCGAATGTATTTGTCACTCCGGCCACATTTCCTTTCGCTCTACGAATGCTGACAATGTTTGATCCAGTATGGCACTATATCTGGGGAGGGTCCTGCAGGCAGTTGCCGGCTCGGCAGCATGGCTTGCCTGTACGGCTATGCTACCCGATAATGCAGGTGATGGTGGAACTGGACAGTAATGGGAATGAGTACGTCTTTCATAACAATCGGAACAGTGAGTGGGCCAATGCTCGGGGGTGTCTTGTTAGGCTGGGTCCGGTGCTGGCAGCTTGGTCTGTGCCAATGGGCCTGCTGTTTGTTGACATGGTTGCGCGGTTAGTTATAATCCAGCCAGAGCGCCATTTACAGAGTTCATACAATTCGTTTAATGAGCTCGAGCACAGCAAGCCATGCCATGTCGCCCCAAGCGACTCACGCCATGATGTGGAGGGAATTTATACTGAAACATCGCCCCTTCTGTCAACATCGGCTTCGAGAACGGAGGTAGACTCAGACGCAGAAACGGAAGTGAAAATCGACACCGCTTCAGTTGCGGAAAGCCACAGTTTCTACGCAGTATTTCTTCGAGACATTAGTGTATGGACAAGCATTCTGAACACGACTGTCCAAGCCGCGGTTCGAGCAGGCTTCAACGCAACTTTACCTGTCAATCTTCGGGATACCTTCAATTGGGGCCCATCATCAGTCGGAAGCAACTTTCTTTGCTCTCCAAGTCCCTATAGTCTTTCTCTCCCCTGTTCTTGGCTGGGTTCGAGCTCGCATCGGTGTCCGATAGCCAACGACGGCTGGTTGGGTTCTTCTCTGCCCCTTACTATGCTGCTTAGGTATTCCCGGGAATACCTTGGGCTAGTGGCAGCCAGAGAATTGAAGAATCCGCCTTTATTGCATGCATGCGGCATTGGATTGGTTTTGCCATTCGTTCAGGGTGCCAGGGCTTTGCACATGCGGAGTAAGATAGACATCTGTTGCTAAATGAGCTGACGAATGCTAAAAGCGGGTCCCCTGAGTAGATGTTGTCAAGGAGATGGAAGAACAATCCCCCAAAATCTTTGGCCGCAACGGTGCGCGCCCGAGTTGCTTCGCCCTGGTTTCAGTCTCCTTTAATACTGGCTTGACGCTTAGCCCAGCTGTGGCTGGATGGCTGTCTGGCAGCGTTGGGTATTGCTACATGAATATTGTCCTCGGTAGGTGATGACACTCTGTTTCTCAATGTGCGTGTGTTGATATATACTTTAGGGGGCACCTGTCTTGGAGTGGCACTTGTCACTTTCTTTTTTATTGATTTTTAATATATGCATTGTTGAAAACAGAAAAGCAGTTCTTTTGAGGATTGCTAAAACAGTATAAGTGGCTACTATGACAGTGTATATATATGGCGTGTATTCCGGGCTTACTATAATGATTTTAATACTTATTATATGGACTTCTATTACTTAGTACTGCTGCCTTCCTATAACTCGAGTCAATCCCTCATCTCTAGGCCTTTCTACTGTTATAGAACGCCTCTCAGCAGCCTAGCTAGCAAGCCAAATAAACGATATCGAAAATGAGACAATGCAGTTTATTACGCTATTCCCAGCAAGGAAGCTGACTCTAGATCAGGCCAAAGGTCCAAGTATCAAGATCGAAAACTAATCATCCGAAACAGCAACCTCGTCCTCCCACTTCGTCACAGCCATCTCACGCGCACGGTTAACAACACGCTCGATACCATCAAGACCCATCTTCAACACATCCATCTTAGGCCCGTAGCTCAGACGGACGAAGTGGTGACACGGGCTGTCGAAGAGATCACGACGCTTCGCCGGGTTCAAGTCAAAGAAGATACCAGGAACAACAATGACCTTCTCACTCAGCAGGGCATTGAAGAAGTTCAGGCCGTCAGAGATGTTAGCCTGTTCCGGCAGGGGTGGGTCAAGGGAGGTCAGATCAAGCCAGACATAGAAGGTCGCCCCAGGGACGTCCTGGACACGGAAGCCGATATCGTAGAGACGCTTCAGCACGTAGTCGCGCTTCTCCATGAAGTGGCTCTGCAGGGCCTTCATCTCGGTGCGCACGAGCGACGGCTCCAGCATCGGGATCGCGGCTTCTTGGAACGGCACGTTTGCACCGCCGTCTAGGTACGAGCCTGCGGAGCCGAGCGCATCGACGAAGTCTTTTGGGCCGACTACCCACGCAATTCGCCAGCCGGGCAGTCGGAAGCGCTTCGTGAGTCCGTCGATCAGAAGGACGTCTGTGGTTTCGGGGTTAGTTTATGGTACAAAATTAGGTTCTGGGGTTGAATATCGTACCATCCTTGTTGACGTCGACGACGTTCGCGGCACCACTGATTGTCGATCCGTCGCAGCCCGTTGTGTAGTTGTATCCGCCGTAGAACTCGTCCAGGATGAGGGTCGCACGGTCACGGCAGAGGTCTTGGATCTCCACCAGCTCGTCTTGCGGCACGAAGTGGCCTGTTGGGTTACGGGGGTTGGAAGTCAGCAGCACCTGGGTGCCACGGGCGATTTCCTCGGCGATCTTGTTGGGGTGGATGTGGTAGTGGTCATCCTTTGAGAGAGGGAGGGGGATGGGAGCAATCTGCGGAGAATCAGTAAATGGTAACGCACTCCGGCTCAGCTCAGCTCTTCCGGTAACGCACGTTCTTGAACAGAGTCAACATCTCCGAGTACGCAGAGTAATCGGGGATGGGGAAGGACAGGTACGAGTTGCCCAGGATGGCAGCAATGCGAATCAAACCGGCGCGGCCACCGGGAACAATGCAGACATTCTCCCAGGTATACTGGCTCTCCTTCCCCTGGCGGTAGTGCTCGTTGTACAGACGAGCGACAGCGGCACGCAACGGCTTGATACCGGCGGTCGGGCCATATTCCCGAGCAGCGGAGGTGATGGGAATGGAAGTTGGGCGAGGGAAACTTCCCTCGATCTCGTCGTCGGCCTCGGGGGCTCCCTGGCCTAGGTTGGCCCAGCCAGTGGGATCCTCGGCGTAGCCATGCTCAGAGGCTCGCTCTGTGCACCAGACGACACCGGTGGAGGCACGAGAAGCGTCGAGACCGGCGTGCGGACGGTGACCTTCGTGAGCGGCTCGAAATTGCCGATGGGTTTCTGATCGGAGTTCTGAAGATTTTCTAGGTCAGGAAGGTCAGGGGTCAGAAATATGGCATTGTATACGCACCATTTTCCGTCAGGTTCTTGGTGGTCGATAACCGGCGATTCTCAGAGGGGCGCAGGATGCTTAGGCGGCGGCCGGAGAACGACATTCTTGGCGAGTTTTCTTGTCTTTTTGTATAAAATGCTTGCAGTCTCTTTTCTATATGAAAACAATAGAGATTCTGGGAAGTGGAAAGGGGGCAAAGTAAAAAAAGAAGAGCGTTTTCACCGAGCCGGTTATCTTTCAATAAAACGACGCTTGCCAGCAAAATACTGGGCGACGATTCGACGAAATCACCGACTCTGCGCTTTTCATAATTCCCTCGGACGTCAGGACCACCAGGCGCTCCGCTTCCAACACATTAATAACGCATAGTTTGAGGGATTTCCTATACAGTAATATGGTGACCTCTTAAACTGTAGCGGATGTTGCCGGGAGCTACTTAGGTAGAGGTGTAGATGTACACAGAATAAACGCCCTAACATATCGCTATAGAGCTATGGAGTTACAGCTGTTTTAGCTGGCAATCTTGCCCTGCCAAGAATTATCGGCTATCCGACTGCGGCATCCCGATCCTGGAGATAGGCAAGTGGATACGAATTATATGGAAGGTCTTTATATAATTCCACATAAGAAAACAGGCATATACATCATATAGAAGCTTCGTACGTTCGTGGACATTGACTAGATCAGTAGAAAGATAACAATCCAAATGGGAACGCAAATTCAAAACAATGCAGGGACGTCTTTCAGACATTCCCTTCACCTCGTCACCAGGACATCATTCATGCCGTAAACAAATCATTAGATGCTCGCGGACAGACGCCACAGTCCAACTACATGTTTTCCAGATGGCTCGCTGAAAGTCACAAAGAAGGGGAGATAGAAAGAAGTATCTTCCCCGAGAACGGCTGCTCAACAGTTTCAAGCCAATCCAGTTGGAACAATAAGGGTCAAGATGGGAAGAACGAGCGCCAAGGCGATGCAAAGCGTTGAGAGGACGGGGATCGACGAGATCCTCGCAGGGGGAATCAAGAGAGGTAGTAAGTCAAGAATGAGCGGGAAAGCAAACAAGAAAACAGAATGATCTAATCGACCACCTGGCAGTAGAGTTGAATCTCTCCCACCAAGCCCTTGGCGAGCATGTCACGATGTTGTTCCCGCCACTCCATGAAAGCAAGCTGGACCGCCTCGTCGCTATCAATCGTGACGAAATCACCGTCTTCGTCGCGGTAGCGCAGTCGAACGGTTTTGCTCCCGATGGACCGATCTGTGAACCGAGCGAGTTTGGCATCCACGCGGTCCGTCAATGAACGGAACAAAATGTTGGTCGCAATTACTAGTGTGACATAGTTGTCGTCAAAATTCACCTTGGCCTTGAGTTGAGTGGGCATGTAGTCTCCTTCCCCTGGCTCATGGGTCAGGGGCGATGTCGCATGATCGGAGATTTGCCCAGAATGGCGGGTATCGTTATATTCCGGCTCGTTGAAATGCGTGGTGTGGAGTGGGGGCTGGGTACGAATGGGGAGCTGGGTGTTGGTGGGCGAACCGTTCTGGCTGCGGCTGACGGGGGCTTTCATGTTGGCCATGTGCGCAGGAATCGGTGGCACGGGAACATTGTCGACTGTCTGCATAGTGTGCACTCCCATATAACGCCGTGACTCAGGATTGTTATTGTGATGGTGAATATCAGGGCTACTAGCCGATCGCATCCGCTGGGTCATGCCATTTGCGGAGTGAGCCTGCGGGCCCGAGAGTGGAGGCAATGACGGCCGCTGAGCACCTCTTCCACTTGGCTGAGGTGGGAAATATCCGCCAGTGGACCCTTCTCGCGATGTTACACGAGACAACGCTGGTGCTGTGTAGCGAAGGGAATCCTCATTCCAGACGGATGATGGGGTGGTGGAATTTGTATTCTGACGACTAAAGGAAAATCCTGCGGATTGAGAACTCGATCTCGTGGAAGGAGTCTCCGCCGTGGGGGAAAAGTAGGAGCTCATGTTTCGATCACCAGGGGACATGCTTCCGTTGCCGGAGAACTGAGTGTGCACCGACAGCGTTGGATCAGTTCCCGCATAGCGCGGTCGAGTGTTGGGGTGAGGAACAGAGGTGGCGCTGCTACCCGTGGCAGATCGGGTTCTCAGACTAGTACTGGACGCATTTCGGCTCATGGGGAATTCGGAATGATATGGATCTTTGTTGTTGGCGTCATCGGTATCATACTCTTGTTGATAGGGGTTGGGCATATTCGCCATGCCCTCCATGTACGTGAACTCGCTGTCCGATGTACCAGTATTGCGCAAAGTGCGTCGCTCCGCTTGGATCGCCCGTTGGGTGTCAATTTCCTTGTACCAATTCCGCATGGTGTCTTCGTTTGCATATCGGATGATAAAATTGTCGACGACACCAGGGTCGCCTTTCCAGAAAATCTGAATACGGTAGAGTCCTGTTGGAATCCATTAGAGGCATATTCTTAACCTAACAAGCCAAGAGTAATGCTTACCAGGCTTTTGAAGACAAACGATATCTGTGACGTTGGCCATGTAGATTCGACCCTTCAGTTGAAGACGAGCTTTTCCTTTCGCATTCAAAGACGGCTTATCTTTCTGCATCATAAGCTTAGACTTTTGTTTGTTGGGATTGATATCTTTGCAACAGAGAAGTATTCGCTCGAAGAGATAGATGTGGTACTAGGGGCCATGTTAGTGATGTTCCATTTCGGGGAACAAAAAGGCGGAAGACGCAGAAAGCAAGATCACATACCTCTCTCTCGCTATCCTTTCCACTGTCTCCCTTGACAACTTGGAAAGTGCCAAATCGAAGGAGGTCTCCAAATGACTCCATCTTCAATGCTTTCCAGTCGTCAACGCGCTCAGATAGATCAACTACCGCCGCAGCCAAATGTTCTTTGTGGATTGCCTCGTTAGCAAAGTCCAACACATTCTGAATACAATTGACTGCATGTGTGATATCGGCCTGGAGTTGCTCGTCTTCTAATTGTTTGCGTAGCTCCTGAGAAGGTACAACCATATTAGCTCGTTGAGCTTGAACCCAGCACTCAGCAAACTTACCAAGAGCATCAGCGGGTATCGAGTCAAACGCTGGAAGGGTTTCACAAAGAATCCATTGAGCGTTTTCGGCTGAGCGACCATTTGTTGCAGATCTATGCTGCGTGGCGCACTTTGGATTTTATCCCATTCCTTCATACAAGCTTCGTCACAACGCATCTGGTTGGCAATGAAAGGCTCATACTGCCGGAAAGCATCTTCATGCAGGAAGAAAAGCTCACCCCAGTTCTGCATTTCTTCTGGCAAGGCGTAGTGCTGCTCCATGCGAATCAGGAACCGTTGGGCAAAGTCCAGTAGGTTGTTTAAGTTGAGGAAAATCTGATGGCTAGCATCACCTGTCAAAGCACCCGTCTCTTCCAGTTCTTTCTTGAGCGCTTGGAGATTCTGCAGGTGATGAACATAGTCACGCTCCGTTTCCAGAAGCTCCTTGAGAATATGCTCTCGCTTAGTAAGCTTCACATTGGCCTTCGCCGGAGTCTCTAGAACTTCAGACTGCTTTAATTGACCTTGCATTTCGAGAATATCCACCACGCGGTTGACCATTTTGATCACTTTGATGAAACCGGTGGTACTCTCGCCATAAAGGTCAGTGATCAAAAAGCAATCCTGCTGAGGGAATGCCAGGTCTTGTAAACAAGCCTGTAGGAACTTGAAGGTCGCCGCTTTGGGACGTTTCGCCTCAGTTACCTTGCCAGGATCAATTTCTAGTGGTTCATCGGGACCAGATGCATTATAAATGCTCAACAGTGGATAGCCATTTCTGAGGCAATTCCACAACGAAGACACCGGATCTGTATTTCCTCTTATGCGATCATCATCGTCCATCTCTTGCAGGTATGACTCAAAGTTGGGAACTTCGGATAGCCGCCTCTTCAAATTGACGCAGCTCTGGTAGATCGATTCTCCACCGCGGCGGTTGATAATGTTATCCTCGGCGACCGGAGCGCCGCTCATGGTTGAAGAGTCAATCATATCGACTCGAGGGCCAGATATAGATGAGTTAGACCAGCCAGGCTCAACTTAATTCTGCACAGCAGACCCAAGAGGGATAGGTTCGGAGGGATCGACGAGCGTCCGAAATAGAGAAATGACGATCATGAGTTCCCCCGGGTGGGTGTGAGCTGCGCGGCGCAGGGAGGTGTCAATCAAGAGTCTCGCTCGAAATTCCGGAGACCAACAGCGATCTGATCGGTTCTCGGTCGCAGACGTGATTGATTCAAATGGGCTTCCCCGGAAGCGCTCTCAAGGTCAGAGACAACAGGGGATAAATATAGATATATTTGTTTGAACCGATAGCGCGGATATGAAGTACGATGCACCGTCACTGAGGAAAAGGAGGGGCTCGAGGAATATATTCCGACCTGCAGCCAGCCCCAATCGATGGGGTGTGGGGATTTAAACGTTTAGATGACCGCTGCAACCGGGCAGGCGAGTAAAATCAGATAAAAGATAGTTCGGAGGAACAGCTTTGCAAAAGGGCCAGTCACTAGGACTCAGCGGAGGACAATCGAAGTCCCGAGAAAAGGGGTGGCGCACAGAATGATAGTATAAGAGAAGCCGAAGCAAGACGGACTCGGCAGTTGAATGAGGCCAAGAACCAAAATGACAAGAGCAAGCGGAACAGCCGAGAGTTCTGCTGATGGAACAGAGGAATAGGATCCTTGGAGAGAGGGTGAGCCGAAGGAGTCTGTTCAGTTGCCTCAAAGGGTTTAGCGTGTGTTTTATGGGGCGGTGTGATGTGGAGAGGGGCAATTGGTTTTGCTTGTGTCAGCACCCACCTTCCAACCTTGGAAGCTTGGGGGCCAGGGCTAGGGCAGCCCAGGCCCCGGAGCAAGCGTGGGAAGGGGAGGGCTAGACGGCTGGAGAAGAGAGCTCTGGAGCATCGATACTGGAGTATCCCAACGTACACGATTTGTATAGTATAAGCGCAAGTACCTTGGATAAGGGGGTCGCATACAAAAGGTACATTCGCTGAACAAGATAACATATGAAGGAAAATATATACTTCCTATAAAAAGTCTTTCTGCTCTATTCCGTAGCGTTATTATTTCTTGTCTTTAGCGCCTAGAATGAGTCTGTGCGATTACAAGACAGCACTTGCGATTTTATCGGTTCCCTTCGTAGCAAATATATTAGCACCTATTTTGGGAATGCAATAAATGCTATTCATTTTCCCTGGCTACCTATGTAGACATGGGGTATGCCCTCTAACCATAGCTATAGTCTATCCGTGCGGAATATAGGAATCTGGACCTAGAGGAACAGGCTATATGCTATGAGTTGCTCCCTAACATACGGCACTACAATACTATACGAGACATCAATCGGCCTGGGCCTCCCAGTTTCTTAGACGCATTGATATTCTCGTCTTTGTCAATAGCCTGCTTTTCTCATGAAGTACATATGTAACTCTGTATGGGTTGTTAACTATAGCCCTATAGACTCAAACCACGTGACTCGCAGGGGGAACAATGTCCATCCATTCATTCCATGCGCGACATACTCAAACTTGTTTATTATTACTTCGAGTGATAAGAGGCTCTTGAAGGGACTCTGTATGTAAATTGAAATTCTATATATTTCAATTCGGATTTGTATTGAACTTCTCCTTTTTTTCACTTTGCGACTGCTCTATCAATCTTCAGGGTGGGCCTTGCCTCGTCCAAACATGACGTGACATGCACCGAGGCCAACCTATCTGCTCAACCTCCTTCCTTTGCCCAACTCTCCTCTGCAAGGAACCTACCCTCATTCATTAATTCTCTATACTCTCTCGGAAAGTTATTGCAGGATTTCACAGCCATCGCGCAACGCCATTGATCTCGGCGTTCGACTCATCAACTCGGCGCAGACCCCTCTGAAAACCCGCATCAATGGAGGGTGAGCCCTTGCCCGATGCTCCTGATGCTCCCGATGCTCAAATCTCCCCTACACTACAATTGCAGACAACTACCGTCTCCGAATTCCCCGCGCTTTCTCTGTCACCCTCGTTTAAGCTAGATGAAGGCTACTCGGATGATACTCGAAGCCAGGCCGACAAAGATCTCGGATCAGACAATGTCATGGCGCTTCCAAATTGGGTGCTCGCCCAGTCCGAGGCCGGCAGAGCTGGTAAGATATCCCTTTCCTTGTCCCTGTGGTAACTGCTACGAGCGTTAAGGATCAATCGCTTTTGCTTGTTCCTTTGCGATTTCCCTTGCTAACCGAGGTTTCCAACTTCCAGAGCTCGCATACAGCCTTCTTCGGTCTCTACGAACCTCAAGCATCGCCGCAGTAGTTGATCGACTTAACCCCATCCTCCATATTGACCCATGTGTCAGACTTCCCCCGGAAGTCACATGGGAGATCTTTACCTACCTCGATGCTCGGACGCTTCTGAATGCCTCGCTTGCATCCCGCTCATGGCGTGAACGTATCCTTGACTCAGGTCTGTGGAAGTTCCATTATATCCATGAAGGTTGGGACATGGACACGAGCGTGATTCGTGCGTTTGAACAAGGACATTCCGAGGCCATGTCGCCGCAGACTCGGAAGTCCCGCCTACGACACTCGGAACCAGATCTCGGGGAACCCAAGCAGAAGAAGCGCGTGCCGTCGACCTGGCTCGATTCACGAAGCGATGAAAACCAAAGACCGACCGTGTTTGGCCCCGAGCCCCCGGTGGCCGACAGTGAAGGTGATCACCACATGACTGATGATGACGATCAACCCGCACCTCCGTCCACTGAAAATCCGGAGTTCACTCTGCCCACGAATATTTCCCAATCTCCTTCGCCGCTGTACCCACCTCTACGCTCGCAACTTCTCATACGGGATACCGATGGAAGCGCCAAAGTCAACTATTTCCATATCTACAAGCAACGCAGGCGGCTCGAAGCGAATTGGCATCAAGGCCGTTACACCAATTTCCAACTTCCTGACCCTTCCCACCCAGAAGAGGCCCATCGGGAATGCGTATATGCGATCCAGTTCGAGGGCCGATGGCTAGTCAGTGGGAGCCGAGACAAGACTGTGCGAGTCTGGAACCTGGATACCAAACGACTGTGGCATCCCCCGCTGGTGGGACATATCAAGTCCGTACTTTGCTTGCAATTTGATCCTCTTCCCGAGGAAGACATCATCATCTCCGGCAGCAGCGACAAGTCCGTCATCGTATGGAAATTCTCCACTGGAGAAAAGATCCATCAAATTGAAGAAGCGCATACTGACTCCGTGCTGAATCTCAAATTCGATACTCGTTACCTTGTGACATGTTCCAAGGACCGAAGTGTGAAGGTATGGAACCGCCGGGATCTTCTACCGAACAGCAAGGATTATCCGCGTATCTGCCATGGATCAGGTGCCACATATCCTACATGGATAATAGATCTGAACGCGGTTGCACCGAATGTTCTTGAAGCTGGCATTGCACATGAGCATTACAAAGTCCTAGAGCCTTACACGTTGCTCATGACCGTGGAAGGACATGGAGCCGCCGTGAATGCCATGCAGATCCATGGTGATGATATTGTGACGGCGTCTGGGGATCGAGTGATCAAAGTCTGGAACATCCGCACTGGTGCTTGCACGAAGACCTTGCTAGGCCACGAGAAAGGCATCGCATGTGTTGAGTTCGACAGCCGAAGAATCATTAGTGGTAGCAATGATAACTCTGTCCGCATCTACGATCATGCCACCGGAGCTGAGGTGGCGTGTTTGCGAGCTCATAGTAATCTCGTTCGCACCCTTCAAGCAGGGTTCGGTGATGCTCCGGGAGCCGATGAAACCTTGCGTGGTGAAGCGCGAGCATGTGAAGCTGCGTTCTTCGCCGCTCAAGAGGCCGGATTGGACGTCGACATGGGTCATCGGGAGCAACGCCGCAATGGCTACCAACCGAACACTGCTGGATCTAGGGACCCTCGCGATATCCCTGCTCTGGGAGCAAAAATCCCACCCGGTGGGGGAGGTAGTAGCTGGGCCCGTATCGTGTCCGGTTCCTACGACGAGTCAATCTTAATCTGGCACAAAGACCGTGATAACAGGTGGACAACGGATCATCAACTGCGACACAGTGATGCCATCGCCAATTCCGCTCGTGCGAACCTCAGCCAGGTGGCACGAACCACTGTTGCGGCCCAGGCTCAACACTTGCAAGCAGCACAGGCTCTGGCGACACTTGGGCAAAATGCCAATGTCAACCCCCACGCCGGTCGTGCCAACCCACAATTTGTGCCCCCTCTGGTTATCAATGCCCTGCCACTGAACCCACCTCCTGCTCACCATCATCACCACCATGGTCATCAACGCAGACCTCAAGGGTCCTCGACAGCTGCGAGGGTGTTCAAACTCCAGTTTGATGCACGAAAGCTCATTTGTGCCAGCGTGGACCCTCGCATTGTGGGATGGGATTTCGCGTACGATGATGAAGATATCATTGAGGCGAGTCCATTCTTTAAGGGGCTTTAATCTTTCTCTCGCCTATACGCTACGCCTTTTAATGCCAGCGTCTGTTCTTGTTTTACTTCGGTACATCTCCTGCATCGCCCTTACTGGGCGCGAATTGTGAACTCTGATGAGAAGACGACTCAATTCATTTGACGATTCCCTATTATTAGCATCCATGTGATCGCGTTGTGTTTTCTTTGCCTGGTGCATTGTTACTTGATGGGCCCTTGCTTTCTGTTTAATGATGCATGTCTTATTTTGACTTCCGTGTTAGGAGTCATTCCAGGCTATCCCCGTCACATATATTTTTCGGAGTTTCTTTTTCTATCTTTTTTTTCGATCTCATTGTTATCTTCTTACATGGCGCCGGTGTGGCATTTGATCCATAGCATTATGATTAGCATCAATCGGAAAGGTTCGACTCTCAAGACAATCTCACTGGATATTAGACCACCTGGGCACCTCGGCAGATTTGTCTCTATCTCAATTGGAACGTGGGACCCGACCGAAATTATAAATTAAGTGACTCATCAGGAACTATACCAGTGGACCCCGCAGTAACTATTTAGGTTGTTAGTTCCCCCGGACTCACGTCTACTAACTCCATTAATCTCACTTCATTTTCACATATCATGGCCATTCAGACCCCAGACTACCATCTCATCGGGCTACACACCCGCTACTCCAGTAAGCAGCAAGGAATCATACATCAGCAGACCTAACAAGCTCCAAATAGGCTGGACAGCACGCGTCGAGGCAGTACTAGAGTACTTCCAGATCCCCCATACGCGCCAATTTATACAGCTCTCCGAAGTATATACTTACATCCTCAACAAAAACCCAGAAAAGTATTCAGTCACTCACAGAAAAACTAAACAGACAAAATCCCACTCCCAAACAGGCCTCGTCCCAATCCTCCAATGTCACTCCCTCCCCTCGACAACAATAACAGACTCCCTCGCCATCTGCGAATTCCTCGCTGAATCAAATCCAACCCTCCCGCTCTGGCCCAAAGACCGCCACCTGCGCGCCCTCGCCCGTAGCGCCGCCGCCCAAATGCATTCCGGCTTCCCACTCCTGCGCAGTACCTTCCACACAAACTTCCTCGCCAGGTACACGGGTAACGTGCCGATCCCAGATGGTGCGGCCGCGGAGATAGCGCGCATGCTCCGGATCTGGGATTCGGCGCGGCAGGCGACGACCGAACGGCTTGCGCTGCTGGGGGAGGTTGATGAAGGGTTTTTGTTTGGTGGGTTTAGTATTGCGGATGCATTCTTTTGGCCAGTTCTTTGGGTGGGTTTCTTCCTCACCTTTTTTTTTCGAAAAAGAGAACACAACCAAAACAGGCGCATTGGCTGACTTTAGATATAGCGGTTCCGCTCTTATGGTCTTCCGCTAGATGGCGCTGGGCCCGATGCCCTAGCATGGATGGCGAAGATGTGGAGTGACCCGGTGTTTAAGGCGTTGGGGGATAGCTACTATGCGCAGGCTGAGGATCCGCAGACTTGTATTGCGCATTATGATGATATCTTCCGGGATAGGGATGATGTGCAGTACGGTTTGTTCCCGAGGGATTGGACTTTCTCGGTTTCTGCGTGAGAATTATAAGGATTGATCGGGGTATAGACAGGTCTAACTTGTACTAAATATACTAAATACATACACCAATGTAGTTGCGAGAAGAATTGTGCATTCAAAGGGCTTAAAAGATTTCCAGTGGTGACTATGGATACGCAACATCACTGTTTTCAGCATAAGAGAGAAGAAGCATCTCAAAAAGGGAGAAAAGTATGTATAGATGTAGGTAACTACAGAACTACATGGAGACCGCTCATCAACTCTTGGTTTAAGGCCAAAGTAGCTCAAGCACCTGTAAAAATCCGTCTTAGATTTTCAGGGGGGATATTCTTATCGGAAACGTAATTTTTAGCATAGCGTGCTATGGTAGCTACATACCTTGGCTAATCTTCGAATATTTCGAACGGCTATACGTAGTCACTGCAAAATGAGACCTCAACCTTGGAAGCAAGTGGATGCTGTATCAAAGACCTATACCGTCGGAAAAACTATAATAGATGAGACGTAAGTGGATCCGATATCAAAGGCCGATTCTATAGTATAACGGTGGCACCACTGAGCTTGCTCTGAGACATAACGTGCCCGGGTGATCACTGACACTGATCAAAGACTTCCAATGTTAGATATGTAGTCCTTCAGGGGCATCTATGTATCCATACAGAGTACTGAACTCTTAGTCCATAGTGAGACCATTCCCAAAGGATCCGCTTCAAGAGCAGAACGCCAATGGAATAAATCTAGTCCTAGCTATATAGATATAACTATTCCTGGCATCGAATTTATCTCCATAGCTTCTGTATAGCTTCTCCATACCTCCCCAAACTTCCAGTCCCTAGATTAAGCACATATGAATATCTATGGAAGCGAAAAGGGCGAGGTCCAACCTTTCTTTTTGGTTGGTGGATCTTGTAAATGCGTAGGTCGTTTCAAGGTTGCAGGCATAGCCACAATGCCGGAGTGCGAACTGGAGCTCTCGAATCTTGGCATCTTGGCTCTTGGCATTTTCAATATAAATGTATCTTGGTATTGGCTACATGACTCAGGGAAGCGCCAAGACGGAAAATAAGGTGTTAGAAAATGTCTTATGTTCTCACGATAGGTAGGGATAGAATGCATCCGGGCCGAATTATGACCTGGGCCTTGCATTACCTCGTGGGAGTCGTGGGGTAATTCCATCCAGTCAGATGTCGTGGAATTTCTTCAGCTATATTGAGGAGTCATGTAGCCGGACGGAGCGTATGTGACTGAGACAGCACGGGGTAAGACCTGTCTTATGAGCTCAAAAGGTATAAAAGGCTCCTCATTGACCCTCGATTTGAGCAACCATCAACCATCAACCATCAATTGAACAAAATGCACTCCAGCGCTATCATCCTCGGTCTCCTTGGCATTGCCAGTGCCCAGACTCTCAAAATCCCCTCTCGTGTGGGTGACATTATCTCTCTGCCTTCTCCTAGTGAGATCTCAGGCAGTGTTGATCTGGGCAACCGCGAGTACGACCGTGGTCGATCCTGCGACAATGATGATGACACTGGTATGTCCACACTAAAAAATGAGTCCAGACAAACAGAGAGCTAATTGAATATAGGCGACGACAACGCCGTGTTCATCTTGAAGGATGGAGCATCACTGAGCAACGTGATCATTGGAAAGAACCAACTCGAGGGCATCCACTGCAAGGGATCCTGCACTCTGACCAACGTCTGGTTCCGTGATGTCTGTGAGGTGAGTATTCCTATACCTATCTGGTCAACTAATGCTAATGTGTCCCATATAGGACGCAATTTCCATCCTCGGAACCGGAGATGCCCTCATCAAGGGTGGAGGCGCCCAGGACGCCAAGGATAAGGTTGTGCAGCACAACGGTGCCGGAACCGTCACCATTGATGGATTCACTGTTGTGAATGCCGGCAAGCTGTACCGATCATGCGGCAACTGCAGCAAGAACAAGAGCAAGAGCCCCCGTCATGTGGTGGTCAAGAACGTCAAGGCCAATGACGTCTCGACATTAGTAGGAATTAATTCTAACTATGGCGATACCTCTAACATTAGCGGAACTTGCGGATCCGTCAGCCACGTGTGCCAGGAGTTCGAGGGAGTCGACAAGTCTGAGGGCAGAGAAAGCCCCAAGCTGACCTCAACTGCTTCCTGCAAGGGACAGTCGTCTCTGTCCTCCTGCTAAGTTCGAATTGATTTGATCTTTCGATGGAAGAAAGGGAGAAGAGGCATGGATGTTGACCACTGGCTATTAAGAAGGGGGAAGATGTAATATGAGAGGAGATCGTGGGCAAAAAGATATGGGGCCTCAGGACATCGCATCATCTCCCTCATAAGACAGACTCCCCTCAGACTAGCTATATCAATGTCATAGAAAACGGTGTCAGGAAAACCCTAAAACTCCCTAATCCCTCGTAAACAGTGAACCCGCATGCCACTCATGTTCTAAACCAATCTCCTATCTATCAAAATTCCCATTTCAAGCGTCCTTGTCGTCAGGTTCAATAAAGAGATGAAGTAACGTCACGATCTGGGGTCAGGGCATGCATGATCACATGCCAGATCGTTTGCTGGTTTGGTTAGTTTGGTTAGTTTGCTTTCTCTTTGTTTAGCTAGAAGGTCGGGTTTGCATTGTTTGCATTGGTCGTTGGTATAAACGCTCTCTCAGAATTGGGCCGGATCTTGCTTCCTTTCTCTCCCCATCTTTAGTATTTTGAATTGAGTATTTTCTTGGGACGCGGCTTTTTGGTTACATCCGGAAGAGGAAATGCCAACATAATGTTGACGTTAAAGATCAACCGGAGAAAGCCACACATTACCATTGAACATTGATAAACGGGTATGGGACGGCGTAAACGGGCAAATAAACAGGGTCCAGCGCATCGTGATCGCTGAGAAGGAAAACGGGGAGGTCCAGAAAATTTCAGATGCTCCATTAGTATCGAATATGAGAACCTGCCTGATGCGACGAGCAAAGTCGGCTCCGAAGGATAGTGATATCCGAATCGGAAGACAAGGCCTCAAGGCCATTGCCGATAACACCTGGCGTGTGCAAGACTTCAACTGAAGGGGCACCACCGCGATGACCCCTCGAAGGACTCACTAATATCCAAGAACACGCCACTTTCTAGGACTGGACTGGGCTCTGCGGGATGTATGCAATGAAGCCGATCAAGTACAGGCCCCACATCGATTTGTCACACCAGACATCCAGGAGGCCGGCCCCTGCCCCCTTCTTCACCTGTAAGAGGGTCGGAGAAGTCGCCCCGATGATAAGCAAAAAGAGAGATGTGTCTGTCTTAAGGATTTTTGGTTTTGTCTTTATTATTGCCAATATAATTCTTACCAAATTTATTATCATCAAACGTGCGCCTAGGCTAGTAGTCTTCTCATTTTTCCTTAGAGTAGATCAGGCTGCCTATATAGAATGGTCTGCTAAACTTCACGTTCTTTTCCTCCTATTTATCCTCGGGGACATATCTTTACATTTTCTGTCGAGGTGGAAAGGGGCGAGGAACCTCGCTATTCTAGAGACTTTTCTGAACAGAAGCTCTCAGCTGAAAACAAAAGGTATTGGACAAGGCCAGTCTTATTCTAGCTTGGGGATGCGATATCGAGAGCCCATTCAGCGAGCAAACAGAAAGGGAGAAAGAGAACGCCAAGACGTGGCAGAGGAAATTCGGCACTGTATCTACATGAGCGAGATGCTAGGACACGTTCGAGTTAATGATAAGACCACCCAGCAAGCGTGTTTGTGCATTGAGCATTCAGAAAAGAAAGAAAACAGCACCATAGTAGTAATGTAACAGGTTGTCGAGACGCATATACTTCAACGAAAGCCTATACAGCGGCAGGGCTCACAAGGGTCGGAAACATGACACCGTACAGAGATGAAATCCATTCCTGGAAGCTATGGAGACGAGTATTCTCCTCACTGTTTTCATTCTGAGATGCAGTAGGAGACACCTGGCTCTGGGCGGTTACATATGTGTCCCGCGAGCTGGTTACCCCGAGAGAATCATCCGACTCCTCATGGCTGCCTGAGCAGCAGCAGAGGCAAGTATGGAATTTCACCCAGGACAAAATGTCCGGACAGACGGGCGTGCTTGCGTGAGAGCCTTCATCTGCACCGCCGCCGCAGACAGCCATCGTGAAAGCCGAATGAAGCCGCGATGGATTGGGAGGGAGATGGTCTCCAGTTGCTCTGGTCCCTTGGGCAGAAGATTCCGCTGAAACCGTAGGACCGTCTGATGCAGCCAAGTTATGTGACAAACTGAGAAGTGCAGTGGCTCTGGGCCGCGGTGGGCGGTTTACCACAGCAGGGGCCGGGTTCGATGGAAAGGGTCTAGACGAGGATCTGGTCACAGGCTGGACACGCCTGCTTGGGCTTCCTCCAAGACCACCCTTCGTGTGTGCAGCTTCAATATAAGGATCGTGGCTTGTACCTGCGGCTTCATGGTGGGCAATGGGAAGATTGCGTTGGTGGAAAGGGTGGTCCTGTAGCGGTCGACCGACGTGCATCCCATGGCCACTTTGTCGATGCGGGAACCGGCCCTGTACCAGCGTGCCATCCTCGGCCCTTCCTATACCATTAACGGAAATCCCATTAGCCTGAGACGCGGAAGACGGCAAGCCAAATAATCTCCTTAGTGTGTCGCCATACGAACTGGGCTGACCACTAGCAGGACCACCACCTTGTAAGTTTGCGCGTGACCGTGCACCGTTGTCTGGGATCATGAACCGTTGAGAGATGGTCATAGCCTCTGATGTTCCGAAGGAGGGAAGGCCAGGGGGTGTAGGCGTTCTTTGTGGCGGTGGATATCGAGGCTGGACGGTCGCTACTGCAGGTCCCAAGCCCCCAGGCCATCTAGGCCTGCGGATACTACCCTCACCGAGGGAAACAGCCTTGCGATGCGAAGACCGATGGGGTTCTGGTACCGATGTCGTTCTACTCAAAGCACGTCTCGACCGGTGCGTGGCTTGCCAGCATTGGTCGGATAACAGCTTGGTGTGATCCCCAAGCTTTCCAACAATTCTCTGTCGTTTTCCTCGCCTGGCTGGCACATGGATAGGGGTTTGATCATCCTGTGAATCTGTAGAAACGAATCTGGCCAAGTTTACCGCTAAACCTTGCTCATGAACGGGGTTCTCATGGGCGAAAGATGCATAGAAACGAGGGCTGGATTCACTTGGTGTGGTGACTCTGATCGCATTGTATATGGATCTTTCATCGCTTAGGACGGACTCAGATGAGTCTGGGTTATCGTATGCTGAAATGGAGTCGGAATCGTGGCGTTTTCCACGTCGGAGGTTCTGTGATGCTGAAAAAGACTGCGAATGAGCGTTACTGGACTGGTCGATTCTTCGGGAAATCATCTTGAAGGCAAAAGAGCGAAGCCTCAAGATTACAAATGTAAAAATAGGAGAGAGTGACAGGTGGGAATACCAAAGATGAGTATGTGATTTCCTCGAAAACCCTCATCGTGCCTGCCGAGATCAAGCCAAACGAAAATATTATACAAAACAGTCTATATGTACACTCTTAAATGAATATGCGCTCTAAACCCGAAAACGTTGAATGTCATGATCATAATGGAGTGCCACCTGGGCTGGGCATGGGCTTGCCAGTCACTTGGGCGTGCTCCTTTCTTAGGGCTCGCAGCAACCCTTCAATCCTGCGGCGCTCTTCTTGTTCGGCCTGAGAGGTGTCAGTTAGTTCGAAAAGAGAGAAAGGTATAATATAACTTACCCTTAGTATCTTCATGTTCTCGTTGCGCGTGTCACGCATCATCTTCTTGAACTCATTCTTGAGCACCATGGTAGATGTCGTCTCAGAAGTACCGTCGCGGCCCACGGATGTGGGACTACTCAAGTTCATCCAGCTGATACGTTCTTCTGCCAGTTGTGTCTCGAGTTGCTCGCAACGATCCCGAAGACTGTCAATGAAACTTTCAAAGCGTTCGCGTTCCTTCTCAAACTCGATGCTGGCTTTCGTCATCGCTTCGTAGTCATCGATGGTCTCACGAAGTTCTCTTTCAAGAGTATCCGCCCGCTGCTGAAGATCGCCACCTCCTCGCTGGCTCTTCAGAGCAGCCAGTTCTTCAGTGAGCTCGATATTTCGCGTAACCAGAGCATCGTTCTCCCTTTGGACACTAGGGTTCGAAGCCACCTCTGCCGCGCGTTCGGCTCGAGTACCATAGGCACCATCCAGCTCTGCCTTGGCCATTGTCAGTTCAGTTGTGACCCGCACAATCTCGCCTTCAAGCTCGGTCAACTCATTCTGCAGGCGGGTGGCGTTGTGGTCGGACTGCGCGCGCTGATCATCCGCTTCCTTAACACGGGCATCAGATTGAATCCGGATCTGTTGGATCGCGCCTTCGAGTTGAGCGACCTCTTGCTCTGCGCGGTCACGAGCACCCCTAACTTCCTCGGTTCTAGAATCGCTATCGTTCTGTAGTGTTTCGACGACGCTCTGCAGGCGTTGACACTCGTTCTCCGCGCGCTCCCGGGCTTCCTTGACGTCCTCGCCTCTAGAATCGGTGTCGTTTTGCAAAGTCTCGACGACTATATGTAGACGCTTGACTTCGTCTTCCGCACGGTCGCGGGCCTCTATGGCCTCTTCCATCTTACCGTCGGTACCATTTTGCAACGATGCAATGACCGCCTGGAGACGCTTAACCTCGCCCTCCGCATGGTCGCGAGCCTCTCTGGCTTCTTCGCTCTTAGCGTCGGTATCATTCTCCAGCGATTCAATAACGGCCTGTAGACGCTTCACTTCGTCTTCCGCGCGGTGGCGGGCCTCTCTGGCCTCTCTGGCCTCTTCACTCTTAGCGTCGTTATCATTCTGCAAAGATGTAATGATGACCTGTAGACGCTTCACTTCTTCTTCCGCATGGTCGCGGGCCTCTCTGGCCTCTTCGCTCCTAGCGTCGGTATCGTTTTGCAGTGATGCAATGACGACCTGTAGGCGCTTGACCTCGCCTTCTGCGCGGTCGCGAGCATCACTGACTTGCTCTGCTTTGGTATCGTTGTCTCTCTGCACATCGTCGATGTATTGTTGCAGGCGCTTAACCTCGGCCTCTGCTTTATCTTGGGCTTCCCGGGCTTCGCTGACTTCGTTGATCCTGGCATCAGCTTCGGTGTGCAGCGAGGAAACGACGCTTTGCAAACGCGCAACTTCACCCTCGGCCTGAACAAGAGTCGCCTTGGCTTCTTCCTGGGAAGAGCCACTGTGGCGCATTGCGTTGAGCTGTTCCATGACAAGGGCCAGCTCGTCGCGACTGGCGTTGGCTTCACGCTCAGATACTTCAAGATCTCTGCGAACGTGGGTCAACTGTTCCGTCAGGTCGCCGATATGGGCATCGCGTTCGGCATCCGACTTGGAGTTGAGCTCGCGTTGCTGCTGGATTTGCGTGGTGAGAATACTCTTCTGCTCAAGAACCCCATCTACTCGACTATCCAGACCATCTACACCAGCCTGAAGGTATGAGAGTTGTTCTTCCAGCCCCTCGCCGTGAGACGCGTCGGGGGGTGGAGGCAAGGTTGGCGAACGGGTCAAGCCAAACCGGTCAACAATGGCTTGCACTCGATTGTTGATTTCGGTGAGTTGGTGTTTCCAGGCGCCCTCGGCTTCAGGTGCAATATCGCGAGCAGCCATGGGAGCAGGAATGTCTCCCGTATGCAAGACGATATTATTCATGCTATTCTTGATATAGTCCAAGTGAGCGTCGACCGTTGCTGTGGGATTGACGGGCCCCCCACCCCCTGACAGCTGCGGAGGAGGATCGATGAATTCACCGGGATTGGACTGTATCATCATGTCATGCATGCGCTCGCTAAGTCCCTCCAATCGTCGTTCTGTAGCCTGCATGGCGTCGGTATTCATTCCGGCAGCCGCATTGGTCTCGATCTTCCCGTTCACGCCGAAGTTATCCAAATGCTCGGTTGTCCGGTAAAGACTACGATCGTCGAATTTGCGATCATCATAGGTGTTATCCGAAGTGCGCGGATCAGGGTTCTTAGGACTCTTCTTCAAACCCTTGTGTGTCATCTGCAAGACACCCGCAGTGTGCTCCAGCAAGCGCTGGGTGATTGTCTGAGACCTTTTCTCCAGCTTCCAGAGTTCCTGCGCCAACTCCTCACATCGCCGCTGGCTGACCGCGAGTTCGGAGTCGCTCTTGTCGAGGGCCTCAGAAGCCCCACTGCGACCAAATATACCGCGGCTCATCCGGTGCGAGTTCGAACCACCATTGGCGCCGTATTCACCGCTGCTCCGCGGGCTGGGCGGGCTGTAGAGCCTACCGAGAGACTGCGCCGCGTCACGCAGTTTCGTTTCAAGTGCCAGTTTCCGCTTCGTGCCATGGATACGAGTGGACAATAATATGACTTCCTTCTTCAGCTCTTCGACCTCCTCGAGGGATAGGACTTCGTAGTTCGTGCTATCCCCTATCGCGGTCTCGGTCAGCAGATACATGGCCACGGGGTCGTTGGCGTTCAGGAGAACCGAACTTCGCGGGTGAGTCGGGTTGAGCTACCAGAATGAAGAAAGCATGGTCAGCCGGAGTCCCAGATTGGCGTGTTATGTCTCTACTCACTGGGTTGTATCGTGACCGCTCCTCATGTTGGGGGTCCAGCGCATCCCGATACCCGTCCACGAGTGTCTTTCCGTGCGGCGGCACCGGAGCTGGAGCATCGGAGGCGGTCATGGTCGAGAGATACCGCGGGTCCCCGTACGAGGATTGGCTGGAGCGCATGCTGATATTCATGGTCGTTCAATGGGCCGAGGTGTCTCCGATGAGAATGATTAGGAGAAATTCAGGAACAGGCGTCGGGCATCATGAGTCCTGGACTTTGCGATGGGAGGGAAACGTAGTAGGTCTGAATTAGGAGAATAGTGGAGAGGGATTCGATGTATTTAGCGAAGATCCTAAATAAAAGATGGCGGGGAGTGAAGGAGAAAACACACGATCGGCATCACAGAGTTCAGCCACGGCAATTTCTACATAAACGATATGTTCGATTTGAATACATATGGATATTGTACATATTGTACGGAGTACATGTAAATATCATAGATGTAGAGAACCCCTGAATACGTATACGAGATAAGTTCGAAGGTCATTTCCACCATTTCCACTTTCCAAGGTTCTTTGTCTGAGATGATTCGTTGGGAACCCACAGATACGGAGTATACCGTACGGAGTACGGAGTTATACTTCACAGTACTGACCTAAAAACATCTCTAATAACTACATACGTAGTTAGTTAGTTAGCTGGCTAGTTAGTTATGCAACAGCTATTACAAATTAATATAAGACCTCTGATTCGACAACCCCGCTGTGTCCTGTACTTGATAGTACTTGAGCAAACGTCACAGCAGGGCTGATCAAGTACCGCCAAGTACCCGGCTGCGTGTGACTCGGATCCGATGCCCCAGAGTAACATGGAAAAGGCCAAGAGACTAAAAGACTAAAAGGATAAGAGATGCCCGCTTTGTTCCATTTTCTTGTAGAGGCCGGCACAGAATGAATCTGGTCTGTCAGAATTGTGGACATGTCGACTTTTGAGCGCTCTCCAAATACCGAGGCCTCTCGACCTATCTACAAAGTCTATAAGCGACGCTTCTGGGGCCTGGCACAGCTGGTATTGCTGAATATCGTCGTCAGTTGGGACGTATGCGCTACTTTACGATTGATCCATATATCGACTTTGCATATCGCTGACTCGCGTATACAGTGGTTGACCTTCTCGTCCATCTCGACAACGGCCGCGGAGTACTTCGATGTCTCAGAGAGCGCTATTAACTGGATGAGCACTGGCTACCTCTTCGCCTTCTGCGTTGTTAGCCCGTAAGTATGCATAAATCGCCGCCTTGAAAAGCAAGAGAAGCGAAAAAAAGAAAAATCCGCCCAAGGTATGCCATTCATTAACAAGATTCCCAGCATCGTCATCTGGATCCTGAACAAAGGCGGCCCAAAACCAGCTATAATTACCACCGCCACGCTCCTACTATTCGGCAACTGGCTCAGATATGCCGGCACCAGAGCGAACGGCGGCATCTTCGGGCTCGCGATGTTCGGCCAGATCCTAATAGGGTTCGCGCAACCCTTCTGCCTCTGCGCACCAACCCGATACAGCGAGCTCTGGTTCTCCGACAAAGGCCGCACGAGTGCAACAGCAGTTGCCAGTCTAGCGAACCCACTCGGCGCAGCCCTGGGCCAGCTAATCGACTCGGAGTGGGCGTCAAAACCCTCCGATATTCCAAATATGGTCCTGTACATCTCGATCATCGTACGTGAAACCCACCCCCCAAAAATGTCCCAACCCACCATTAGTCCTTTCTCCCTCTCGCTCACACCAAGTAAATCAATAGTCCACCGTCGCAGCAATCCCATCATTCTTCCTCCCGGCGTCACCACCAACACCCGCAAGCGCATCCTCCGCAAAGCCGCACACGCCACTAGGCGCAGCAGTGCGCGAACTAACCCGCACGCGGGAATTCTGGCAGATCTTCATCCCATTCTCTGTATACGTGGGCTTCTTCAACAGCGTCTCCTCACTGCTAAACCAAATCCTCAGTCCGCACGGGTTCTCCGAGACAGAAGCAGGCATTGCGGGCGCCATCCTGATCGTGGTGGGACTCGTCGCGTCGGCAATCATGTCGCCGATAACAGACCGGTACAAGCACTACCTTGGCACTATCCGGGTTCTAGTTCCCGTGGTTGCAGCCACGTATATCGGGCTGATTTTTGCGCCGGGCAGTCCGGCGGGAATCCCGCCTTCGTATGTGGTTATGGCGCTGCTGGGCGCGGCGTCGTTCGTGATACTGCCGATTGTTCTAGAGTACCTGGCTGAGATTACTTATCCGCTCTCGTCGGAGATTGGGAGTACCATCTGCTGGACGGGTGGGCAGTTGCTCGGTGCGTGCTTTATTCTTATTCAAGATGCGTTGAAGGCTGGGGCTGGGGCTGCGCCGCCGTATAATATGCGAAATGCGTTGATATTTGCGGCTGTCGTTGCTGTTGTGGCTGCGCCGTTTCCCATGACGATTGGCCTCTTTGGGAGGGCTGTTCATCGTCGTAGATGGGATGTGGATCGCGGCGTTGAGTTGCAGCAGGTTGGGGAGGTGGATGGGCCGGTTGACAATGTTAAGAGGGTTAGATCTGATGAGTCTGCTGTGGATACTGATACGCTGATCAAGACTTGAGAACTGTGTCGCTATCAGGATTCCTTGGTTCGCTCTCTTCAATTTATTGCTGCGCCATGGTGCTCTCGAAGAGTCTTTATTGCCGTTGTCCCTAATCAGCTCAAGTTATATCCCATTTATGTTACCCTGATATCTTTTGAATTTGTACCCACCCACAGGGGCTTAAGCTATTTGGGTCGATATATCAGTGCTGGTTGACGATTTGAGCGTACTCATGGAACGATAATCTGGCCGTACTGAACCGAGCTATATGAATCCTGCAGCTGGCATGGTCGCTATAAGCCTAGCCTACCAGAGCACAATGCCAACTAGACAGATGAGATTCGTTTTAAAACAAGAGAATAAACAAAAGCACAGTTCGAACGGGCGGAAGACCAGCTATCTGTACACGCAAGGCCGAAAGAGGAGGGCAAATGATCTATTATTCTTTGTTGCTCCTCTGAGCCCTCCTCCCCGCCTTGAAAAACACAATACATATGCGCACACATACGCAAGGAACAACCAGAAACAAAATTTGACGTTTCTGGACGATCCTGCGTTCTCAATCCAAGGCGGCAAGCTACCAGGCTATCAGTCCACCTTGGCAGCCATCATAAAAGCGGGATTGGGTTTTCTTCCGGAGCTTCGGTCCAAGGGATTCCCCGTATCGATGCAGTGGAGGGCGAAGGTTATTCCTGGGATCGATATGAGGGTTGGACGGAACGCCGAAATCAAGACTCAATAGAAGAGTCGTTTACTTCAGCTCTCTCCAGAGCTTGGGGGCAGCGCAGGCGGTCACGCAGTGAGTGAGGTGGAAGACTGGGGTTATGTTAGTCGCACAATCAGGACTCGATGGGAAGCAACTCCATGGTTTTGTCTGATTCCATCGTTGGTGTCAATTGCACTTACACTCCTCGACGCAGTCCTCCTTGGGGCCCTTGAAATCCTCATCCTCCTCCTGGCGGGTGACGCGCTCAACGCACTCATCGTAGTGGTGCTTGTAGGGAGCGCAGACGGCGGAGTGGGCGCACTCTGAGAATAATAGTTAGCTTCCGATCGAGAAATCCGGTAAAATTCGTATTTGCAGTGCCATTGGCGGTTTTATGAGCCAGGCGCGGATCTTGACACATAAGACCAATTGGTGCGAACAACAGCTCATGTTCAATCATCGCATGGACAACAGAACGCGAATAGGAAAGCAAAAGTCAAGAAAAAAACCCATCAAGGTCACTCACCTTCCTCGAGCTTGGGCTTGATGTCCTCAGGCTCTTCCTCCTCCTCTTCTTCCTCTTCCTCCTCGGCCTCAGCCTCCTCTTCTTCGGGGGTCTCCTCGGCAGACTCCTCCTCAGCCGGGGTCTCCTCAGCTGACTCGGGCTCAGCAGACTCAGTCTCGGCGCTCTCGGTGGAGGCGGGCTCCTCCTCGGCGGGCTCTTCCTGAGTGGTGGTCTCGGTCTCGGTGTCTGGAGCGGGAGCCTCAGCCTGGGCCTCAGTGAACCCGAAGGAGGAGACGACGTCAGAGAAAAATTCGGAGAGACCCATTGCGACAGAGATCAATTGAATGATGACCGGAGGTCTTGTGTGGGTGGAAAAGCGGAAGGGGGTGGTAATGAGGGAGGTTGTTGGTTTTGCCCAAGAGCTGCTTCTTTCGGACTGGAAAATCGGAAAGGCCCGGCCGCTGAGAGACGCCAATTATGCCGCACGTGATTGGCCAGTGGGGTTCAACACCATTCGGGGCTTCACAGTGCAGTTTATGGGGAAGTTATTATTGGAGTTATTTCTGCCAGATCTAAGGATCTCGGAGATATAGGATACTTCTACTATTGTCCGCTGAGAACAAACGTTGTCGAGCATGCCAACTCATCGTATCTCCATTGCTAAGTGCGTAACCTTGCAAGCACCGCTTTCGTATCGCTAATTGCTAATTGATGGGGAATAATGTACATGAGATAGATAGTAAAAATGAGGCCAGTTCAAATATGTGATAGAATGGCATGTTGAAATAGAGTCCAGAAAGATTAGGTGGCCCGTCGCAGCCTCTCCTCCAGCTCGTGGGCTACACTCTGTGACTGAACCTCCTCGTAACATGGAGGCGGCTCCACAGGTTCGGTACCGGTGTCAGATGCTCGACTGCTTTGCGATTCTTCCGGTGTCTGACTGGGTCTAGCGTGTTGGCTAGCATCAGGCGGAGCTTCATATGCAGGCAACTCTTCTAAGTGGACAGCTGAGAGATCCACGTTCTGGTGCCCCCGAGTTCCGTGACTTGTGTTCTCGACAGCTTGCTCGAGTCGTTCCCTAATCCGCTCGAAGTTGGTATGGAAGTCAAAGGCTCCACCCTCCTTGAATGTCACTTTCAACTGGACGGCAGGCAGAGACGGTGAAATGCCACCTCCAGATACTGGTTGCGCTAGAGCTGTCCATACATTGGGCCCAAAGAACGGTGCAGATACATGGGAGTCACGGATATTCAAGAGCGGTGATGAGAAGGACTGGAAGTCATTACTTCTAGATGCGGGAAGGTAGACGACCTGGCGAGTGTTAAATTGGTGGGAAGACATGGATATGGCTGGATACTGACTCTTTGGTTGGTGAGGTGGATGCAGCCGGTACTGCTTTGGATTGAAAGTTTTTCTGCGCCCTTGTATCCGGACGGCGGGGTCAAAGAGACACTAGTACGAGGAGGGGAGGAGTAGATCAGACGTTCGTTGGGAAGACGGACGAAGCCTTCCTGGTCATCAAGCATTACCCAACTAGGCAGTCAGTATAGATGCTTCAAGGCTATATGGGTCTGGTCCTGGCCGGCGGAGAGAAACAAGCATGAGAGCAGAGGCATACTTGAGAGACATGATGTGAGATCATTCCAGGCGCATGTGACACTGCTTTTATCAGCCCAAACCGCCGGTAAGAGAATGGTCAGGTTGGATATGACTTCGAAGGTGAAAGGTGAGGTGTGCGGATATTGGGGTGTGGACGGGGTTAGGAGGGACCAAAGTAAGGCCTGTAGATTTCCCCAAAGACAAGATCAAAAAGCCACAATTTCAAAGGTTTTTTGAGTGAAGCGCAGACTTGCAATATCAAGAGGGAAAGTTGAAGTGGAAAGGCGGGGCAGGCGGGGAGACAAACCTGCAGGGGAAACTTCGACAGTATGTTGTACGGTGTGGAAACTGATCGTTCTTTTTTATGTACTTCGTATGTAGATAATTCTGATGTTAATTCCAGTACAATATGTAGTTAGCTATATGTATCCATATGCTTACAGAGCACATTGTCTCCACCATGCTAAGCTTAATGTTTTACGCACTTCTATGCACTTGGCGATAGCTTCCAGGCCGATCCCATCAAAAAGGGATCTGGAATAGCCGCATGACGTTTTGACCGAATCTCAACGCTCTGCATATGTGGCTTGGGATTATTTGAAAAGTTGGAAAGTTGATCTCGTACTAGGATCTCTAGGATCTTATCCTGTCATGCGAATGTTGCAATGATCTGACCTCACCTGGGAAGGGGTTATATCAGAGCTTTTCTAGGTGTGACAGATCATATTATTAGCTTATGTAGCATGTAACAGTTGCATGCACACAGAGAGAAAAAGAGATATACGTATTTACATCCTTTCATACGTAGTTCAAAGTCGAAGTTCAATATGTTCGTTCTAACTAATGTTGTCCTAACGATGTCACGTTCTAGAAGCGTCCGAGTCAAAGCGCACTAACACTGAAACCTTCCACATACAAACTTCGACCTCTTCCCCTCTTCTTATGTTTCTGCCTTGATCTCATGTTCTGATATCTCTATCGATTATATTGGATAGTCCGTGGTGATCCGAGGCTCGAAACAGCCAAGTATGTGGATCCCAAGCTCCTTCCGGCTAGCCATACTAACGTTTATCTTTTCCCCAGGGACTTCATGTCGAGATCATAACTCTTTCACGACCCTTTCACGACCATCTAGCCTTCTTTCCTCCCCGGAAACTGCCCATCGGGCTTCTACGGCACAATGGGAGAAAAAGGCCAGTACATCCCACCCCTCGTTGGGTGGATGTATGATTTGGTCCTTTGGACATTCTCCGTGCTCATCGACCTCTTCTTCCGCGAGGTTCACCCCCGAGGCTCATGGAAAATCCCCCGCCGCGGTCCCATCATTCTAGTGGCAGCTCCCCATGCGAACCAGGTATGCCGCCCGCTTCCGGTCCAACGCACACAAGATGCTAATGATGAATATTCGCCCAGTTCGTCGATTCTTTGGTGTTGATGCGCGTCATTCGCAGCGAAGCGCAACGTCGGATCTCATGGCTTATTGCGGACAAATCTTTCAAACGCAAGTTCATCGGATTTCTGGCGAGATCAGTTGGGACACTGCCCGTGGCACGTGCTATGGACAACTTGAAACCCGGCACCGGCACCATCTATCTTCCCGACCCAATCAATCAGCCAACTTTGCTGCGAGGTGTTGGAACCAATTTTGAAGGAAAAGATTTCGAAAAGGACGGAACCATTGCCCTGCCCACCATCAACGGAACATCACACAGTACCGCGATCGCCGAGATCAAGGGACCGGAGGAATTGGTGCTCAAGAAGGCTTTCAAGCACAGGGATGCGCTAGCCCAGCTTACTGGACGGCAAGACATTGACCGTGATGGAAATTTCACTGGAGATGCATCCGAGCAGGATCCGGATTTCAAGGGCACCAAATTCAAGGTTGCTCCGCATGTGGATCAGACTGCAGTCTATGAGGCAGTATTCAAAAGACTAGGCACAGGCGGCTGCGTCGGTATCTTCCCGGAAGGTGGAAGCCACGATCGTACTACACTGCTTCCCTTGAAAGGTAAGCTGTCCGTGTTTAAGAGGTCCGAAAGATTTACTGACATGATACAGCTGGTGTCGCCCTGATGGCTCTAGGCACCCTGGCTGAAAACCCGGGCTGTGGTTTGAAAATTGTGCCTTGTGGCATGAACTATTTCCATGCCCACAAGTTCCGCTCCAGGGCCGTTATTGAGTTTGGTACTCCAATTGACATTCCCTCAGAATTGGTGGAGCAGTTCAAGCAAGGTGAACGACGGGAGTCTGTCGGTGCTTTGCTGGAAATCATCTACGGAAGTCTCGTCTCGGTCACTGTCACTAGTCCCGATTATGAAACTCTTATGGTAAGCTTCTTTCCATTTCGGGAAATATGCTTCCGCTAACAATTCAAAGGTCATTCAAGCTGCCCGTCGTCTGTACAACACCAAAGGCAAAAATCTTCCTCTTCCTATGGTTGTGGAGCTGAATCGCCGTCTCGTGAAAGGTTACGCCCACTTCAAGGACGATCCCCGGATCGTTGAACTACGCAAGTCTATTGTAGGATATAACAAACAGCTTCGTCTTCTTGGAATCCGGGATCACCAAGTGGCCTACGCCAAGTTCTCCATCTTGCAGGTGGTAGCCACGTTGATCTACCGCCTAGGCAAACTAGCACTCTTGACAATCGGGACGCTTCCCGGTCTCCTGCTCTTTACCCCTGTTTTCATCGTGACCAAGTACCTCTCCGCAAAGAAGTCCAAGGAAGCACTGGCTGCTTCCACAGTGAAACTTCAAGGCCGCGATGTCATGGCCACATGGAAGCTTCTTATTGCCCTTGCATTTGCTCCAGCACTTTATGCCTTTTACACTGCTTCCCTCGCTTATTGGACGTACTGGAACCGAGTCAATGGAATGGTTCCAGACTGGGTACCACTTTGGTCGGTAGTGATAATCGGTATGGTGCTCTTCCCCACGATCACCTTTGCGGCCCTTCGGATCGGCGAAGTAGGCATGGATATCATTAAGTCACTTCGCCCGCTTGTTCTGTCTCTAAACCCATCATCGGCCAACACGCTAGTGAAGCTTCGAGAGAGACGCGCTGCATTGGCTCAGCAAGTGACGGACGCGATCAACACCATGGGACCTGAGCTATTCCCCGACTTTGATGCCGCTCGTGTTGTCACCGATCCATTCCGAGAAGCGAGCAACACCGATACCAAGGCCAAACACGAACTGCCGGAGATTAGGAGAACCAGCGTATCGGACCATGGCGAGAAAATGCCCTCGTCAGAGCCCTTGCCCCGCAACGAGTCCTTCCACAACCTGGCCAACATTGGTTTCTTCTCCACACGACCTCCTAGTCGTGACCGTAGCCGCAGCAGATCTGCTAGCGCCCGCCCTGGGTCTCGGCACGGACTGAAGCCGCTCAGCCCTCTCACCCCGAAAGACCCGCTTGAGGATGTTAGTTCACGGATCCGTGATGCCATGAGAGAGCGCGGAGAGCGTCGTCGGCGTCGAAGCGAAGATGGAAGCTGGGATATGGCCAGCTCAGGCCCTGGAACTCCATCTAGCACTGAGGAGTCCCGAAAAGATCTTTGAGATGTGTACTGCATTGGTCATTTAACCCTTTATCATCGCGACCACCAACCACGGTGTTCAGCGCGCAGTTGTGTACGTATTTGCTTTTATATAACCATGCAAGATATCCTCTCTGTTTTTTTATGATTATGAATATCATCAAACAATCTATCCATGGATGGGTCACCTGGCAACTAATTATTATTGTAATCTAAATAATAGCGTAACGAAGAAAAGCATTACTACTCCATAAGTATAATAAACAAGTCATATAATTCCACCGCAGATCAAGTAGATAGCGACACCAGGGTCTCCTTCTATACGAGATATCTTCTCTGCTTCCCTGCCCCTGGTTATAAATAGGAAATCTTTTCCGCCTTATTGTAGAGTGATAAGTCCGATATTATTGCCATTCCTGTACTTCTGTAGGTACCATCAAGGCCAACCAATTATTATTGAACATGTTCGCTATTGCTCGGGGCCTAATCTTGGCCGATTATTCATTTTTGCCTCACATCCACAGGGCTACGTTAAGAGCAGGGGGCAAAAAACGCCCCCTTAGAATCTAAAATTGCACATGAAAATGGTGCAGCCTAGGTTATTTTATTGCATCGCCTCAAAATTGTACTAAAAATTGCCAATAAAGACTGTCATCATAACTGACCACGTCGCGTTTTGTACAAAACCGAATCCGGTCAGCCGCTAACCGTGCACCTTCAAATGTTTTATCTTCTACTCCGTATCCCAGTCTCTACCCCAACTCCTTGATTTTTCTGCGGAGTTTACGGGGCTTACATCTTTTTCACATATTCATCATGCCGGGTTCAATGCATATGTCACGCCTCCGGAACTGGTTCCTCGCCTCTCCGCCTGCCGAGTACGCCATCTCCAGCCTTAAAGAATTGCTGATCGGCGCACTCCAACAGGGTCCTGTCCCCCAGCATGTGGCCTTTGTCATGGATGGAAACCGGCGTTTTGCCCGTTCACACGGAATTGAGACAGTGGAGGGACATAATCTGGGGTTTGAAGCTCTTGCAAGAGTGAGTGCTACATTTTTGGCAGCTCGGCGTTACACGGCAGCACCCGTATTGTGGCCGATACTAACGACTAATAGATCCTCGAAGTCTGCTACAAGAGCGGAGTGAAGGTAGTCACAATCTATGCCTTCAGCATCGAGAACTTCAAACGCTCAAAATTCGAGGTGGATGCGCTCATGGAAATGGCCAAGGTGAAGCTGTCGCAGATGGCTCAACACGGAGACCTGCTCGATCGATACGGAGCAAAGGTTCGCGTCCTGGGCCGCCTTGACATGCTCAAACCCGACGTTCTGGAGGCTGTCAATAAAGCCGTCGACATGACCAGCCGCAACGGAGACCGCGTCCTAAATATCTGCTTCCCCTATACCTCCCGCGACGAGATCACCTCCGCTATCCGCGACACGGTCGAGGATTACACCACGCCGATTCAACAGGGTCGCTCCGCCGCTGCCGCTTCCCGCTTCTCGGAATCCCATATCGCACATAATATCCGCGCCCAGACGCTCGGCTCGACGACACACGAATCACACAGTGATTCTGAGTCTACTTCCGGCTCCTCGGGACAGGATGATGACGCATTCCCTCGGCACGACTACTCCGACCGAGTCTACGGATCGATGTCTTCCTGCTCGTCTTCCACAACCCTCCACCTCGGAAACCAGCAAGACCCCAAGGGCGGCTCACCACCGAGACCCGTTACTGAGGCAGATAACCCAGTCTATATCTCCCCCGAAACAATCTCTCGTCAGACACTTAATGACCACATGTTGACCAAGGGTACTCCGCCCCTGGATATCCTGATCCGCACTTCGGGCGTCGAACGCCTGAGCGACTTTATGCTCTGGCAGACTCATGAGAACACTGAGATTGTGTTCCTCAACGTCATGTGGCCAGAGTTCGACCTGTGGCACTTCCTACCTGTGGTGCTCGGATGGCAGAGGCGGATTTCCAAGTCCCGGCAGGACCCCAATGCAGAGGGGAACTTTGCCGGCGATGCAAGATCAAGCGAGGAAGGCCCGGACGCGATGCTGTGGCATCAAGGTGGAAAGGTCAAAGACGTATAGTAAATCGTCTATTATATACCCTGCGTCTACTTGTTTTCGTTCAGCTTCAGCATCACTGGCGTCTTGCTTTTGCGGAGTTTCTGTTGGGCATGCCTGACTTGATATCAGCATATATCTACATACATATGCATCGCCGCACCTACATCGATCCTCGTTAAATAAAATATCATCTACTTCCTAATCCTCCACTTTCTATATGCCAGATCCATCCATGATGTCCACATTTGATATGCAAGAATAGGTACCTGTTTTACTTCTCCGGCGCTTTTCTTCCTTACGAATTGTGAATTAGCTTTGGTATTCATATTTATTTCTCTTACTTACACATGTACTATAGATCATAACACAAAGATGTCCTTCTCAACGACTCCGCGTCCTCAGCGTGAAAACAATTAGCCAAAAAAAGCAGGCGGTGAAAAGCGACCTTTTGTTGCCCACCCCGCGCCGATACCGGTCCACGTGATGTTGAGTCACTGCCGTATACCGGTCCCACAGAGAAGAACTGCCGGACTTTCTCCAGTTGAACTACCCCAACGTCATCTATCATACCAATTAATTCAAAATGGTCAAGCAAATTGCCGGTTCTAAGGCCCTCCTTTTGGGTTCGGGCTTCGGTACGCCTCCCAATCTCTACTCCAAATCTCCCAGACCAAAATGCGTCATGCTGCCCCGCATCGAGCTTCTATAGTCATACATTTGCTAATTTCTGATTTCTGGTAGTCACCAAGCCCACTGTTGAGGTCCTCAGCAAGGCCGATGTCGAGGTCACTGTCGGTATGTCCAATCGAATCTATACGGACCCATATTGCATTGAACATCGCTGACGATGCGGTAAACAGCCTGCCGTACCCTCGAGAGTGCCCAGGCCCTGGCCTCTGGCTTCAAGAACGCCAAGGCCATCTCTCTCGATGTCAACGATGATGCCGCCCTCGATGCTGCCCTGAACAAAGCCGATGTTGTGATTTCGCTTATTCCATACACTTTCCACGCTACCGTCATCAAGTCTGCTATCCGCACTAAGGTAATTATTGTTTCTATATAGGAAGCAGGCACTTTACTAATTCACTACAACAGACAAATGTGGTCACGACATCCTACGTTTCCCCCGCGATGATGGAGTTGGATGAGCAGTGCCGCGAGGCTGGTATCACAGTCATGAACGAGATCGGTCTTGACCCTGGTCTCGATCACCTCTGTAAGTGTCTATGCTATGGACCAAAACAGACCGACGCTTATAAGAAATAGACGCTGTCAAGACCATTCACGAGGTCCACGCGGCTGGCGGCAAGGTTACCGGATTTGTTTCCTTCTGCGGAGGGTTCGTCCGATTATTCCCATGTTCTATACGGGGTATAGCTAACAAAAAACAGCTTGCCCGCCCCCGAATGCTCCAACAACCCCTTGGGATACAAGGTTAGTGAAAGCCCAATTGTCATCAATTTGATAAATAACTGACAATTGGCTGTTTCAAGTTCTCGTGGTCTAGGTTAGCAAAGGTCCAATGCTGAGTTTTTGCTCGAACAAATAACTAACTAGCTCAGCCGCGGTGTGCTCCTTGCCCTCCGTAACGCCGCCAAGATCTACCAAGGTACATGCTTTAACTAGATTTAACCGGGACCAAGGAGTGCTAATGCAGAATGCAGATGGTGAGATCGTGTCGATCGACGGACCCGATTTGATGGCTACCGCTAAGCCCTTCTTCATCTACCCCGGATTCGCCTTCGTCGGCTACCCTAACCGTGATTCTGTATGACACTTACGCATTGAAAGACTCTAGTTACAGTCAACTAATCCTTCCAGACTCCCTTCCGCGAGCGCTACGGTATTCCCGAGGCCCAGACCGTTATTCGCGGCACCCTTCGCTACCAGGGCTTCCCCGAGATGATCAAGGTCCTTGTCGACATTGGTTTCCTCAACGACGCGCCTAACAGCGTTTTCGATAAAGCCACTTCATGGAAGGAAGCCACCAAACAGGTTCTCGGCGCGACCTCGTCCTCCGAGAAGGATCTGCAGTGGGCCATCGCATCCAAGACTAAGTTCCCTAACAACGACGAGCGTGATCGTCTCCTTTCCGGCCTGCGCTGGATTGGTCTCTTCTCCGACGAGCAGACCATCCCCCGCGGAAACGCCCTCGACACTCTCTGCGCTACCCTCGAGCAGAAGATGCAGTACGGTCCCGGCGAGCGTGACCTTGTTATGCTCCAGCACAAGTTCGAGATCGAGAACAAGGACGGCTCCAAGGAGACCCGTACCTCCACCCTGTGCGAGTACGGTAACGAGGTCAGCTCGGCTATGGCCCGCACCGTTGGTATTCCTTGCGGTGTCGCTGTTAAGCAGGTTCTCGACGGTACTATCAGCAAGACTGTATGTTTATCCATATCCCCTTTCTCTCGAGGTTTCTATACTCACTTCATTATAGGGTGTTCTCGCTCCCGTGACTTGGGACATCTGTGCTCCTCTTATCAAGACCCTGAAGGAGGACTACGGCATGGAGCTCATTGAGCGTACTCTGTAAGGGTGTAGTCGGATCTTAAATATTGAATAGATTTTCGGCTAGTAAAAAACATAGGAATGACATAGACGATGAATGAAATGGGATTTATATGAAAGGCTAGTCAATCAACTAGACATGGACTTCTATCATTAAGATTTCCATCTTGCTTGGACCTGTTATTTGAGTCTTTACCTGGGTAGTTAGTTAGTACACAGTTGTAGAGGAAAGAGGTTACATCAAGAGCATCGACACGGTGCAAGTAAAGATGTGCCAAAATTTGAGAAAGAAGAGAACGATTTCGATCTCTTACGGACTTCTTCAGGGAGAGCCAGACTGCAGGGACCCATCCATCTCGGACCAGGGATCGTGGAGGGATGTCCTGGGGTGCTCTTCATAAGAGACTCAATCTCAGAGTCGGCCATCTTAGAACCTCCGGTATGCTCAACAAGCCCGGCAATAGAAGAGTAACCAGCGCACCATCTACCAAAGGAGCTCAAGTAAATCAAAACGTAAACTTATCTTTCATTATCATAGACATAACACCACTCCTCTTATCGTAGCATCATTGTGCCCCCAACCCAACACGCAACTGCAAGCGGGGCCACAGGGAAAAAGAAAAGAGACACGAAATTGGAAAAGAAAGCAGAGTAATCTAGTTGCTTGCGCTTTTTGCAATCTTTATATGTGGCCAATTCATGGAGAAAAAGAGGGAAGAAATTTTCGGACGAATGCATTGTTTCGTGTCTTTCATGCCACCGGTAAGAGATGCAGTCGATCAGAGAATACTGCCAAACCTACACCGAAGAGAAGAACGAGGATGATTAGTAACTGATTCCAGTATTGCGAGGTCCTTGGGGAACGCTGAGATCTGTAGACGGAGGCCGGATTGGCAAAAGAGTCCAGGAGAGAGAAGGTGTATGGGTAGAAAAGACAAGTGATTAAAAAAGAGAGACGACATACCCGAAAGTCTGCTTAATACTGCGAACATAGTACATGTCCCAGTTCTGCTTGGTGACATCCTCCTGGCCAACCGGAACGCCAGACCAAGAAACACGCATCTGAGTAACACCGTCGATATCATTCTGATCGAAGTTGATTTCCTGCGTACTGAAGTGCCCCTCAGGCCACTGGGCAAGACGCCACTTCTGGACAATCTGCTTGGGCTCGTTAAGGGTGACGAACTCGCCAGTCACGTTTCCGTCGAAGATAGCGAACTTGCCGCCGACCTTGGCGCCCTCGAACTGGCGTGGCGCGCCGCGCGTGAATGCCGTAATGCGCTGCGGGTCTGTGAAGGTGTTGTAGAGCTCGGCGGCTGTGGTGCGGAACTCGTCCGAGGCCGTCACAGTGGTTGTGTTGACGGCGACCTTGCCGGTCTTCGAGGTGGTGGTGGACTGCGTGGCTGAGACATCGGACTTGGTCTGCGGGTGCACGGTGGCCTTGGGGAAGCCGCTGGATGGGTTGACGCCCGGGGCGTGCTGGAGGTCCTTGCCGTGCTCGGAGATCAGGGCGGGAGTGAGGCCAGACAGGGCCTTGCGGAGTTCGGCGACGAGCTTTGTGCGCACCAGGTCCTTTACGGGCTGCTTGGAGTTGGAGTCGGCGTGGTTTTCAATCTCGAACTGTAGGCGGGGTTTTACGTGGTTAGTATTACAGATCACCTTGGCAATGGGGAATGGGTCAAATGAACATACGACGTACTCATCTTCCTCGGTGTCGTGGGCTACCTCGGGAATGCTGATGGTGCCAGTGACATCCTCGTCGTCCTTGGTCTTACCTATGGAAGCGTCTCAGCTGCCAGGTCCACAAACGGAAAAAGAAAAAAAAAAAGAGAAATTGAAATAAGCTGAATTGATATTGGACTACAAACCTGAGTATTCTAGCGAGACCTTGACATCGAACAGAGTGATGACCTTGCCCTTGCGCTGGCTGACATCTACGTCGCCATCCATGGACAACAGCTTGCTTACTTTGGCTGACACACCCCCTTCCTCGACACTGATGTCGACCAGGTTCTTCTGCAAGTACTCCTTGGCCCAGCCAGAGGCATCCTTGTTGACCCAGTGCCAGTTGTTGGGGTTGTGAAGGACCATGATGAATGTTGACTAGTTGAATGAAAGAAAACTCTGATTTGGTGTTGGAAAGCGGGTTGCTTCCTGCTTAAAGAAATCTTCTGAAGATAAAAGAAAAGTGCTAAAAAGTTCTGTTGAAAATTCCTGTCAGTCATGATCTTTCTCTTGTGGATGAAAATTGCATGTGAAAGGAAAGGCCAATGTCAGGTCTCGGGGCGTAATTCCCGGACTTGTTAAGCGTTGTCCGCAAGTAGATGGAGAATCATCTCTCAGACTGGTGCCAGCTGAAGTCTCTTCATGTAAGGCCAATTGAGTGTTGTAGAGGGGGTACAAAATCCCATCCTCTTTGCACTCAAGGGGAAATGTAGCAAAGGCGAAAGGCAATTCAAACTTACAGTTGTAATCAAGTGCAGAAAATCATGGACATCAATGACTCTGAGGTGAAATAAAAGAAAGGAGAGTCGAGGGGAAAGAGAGCTATTTGAAGGCGGACGGAAGACTCTAGAAGGTGCACGTGACTGTGGATAGCGCTAGCGATTTCTCAGATATCGCGCTAGGTCAATTCTCCTTTGTACGGGCTATATCCTTTAGGTTTACTGCAATGGATAAGTTATATTCTTTTACCGGTTGAAATGTGTGTGTATTCAACCCTCAATCCCTAAAGGAGACCAAAACTCAAGTGTCGCAGGCACTGCCGCGCATCACTCGATCTATAACGAACGAATGGGGATATCACGCTACCAAGTACATAACAAAAATTCCAGAAAGCCACTCTTCTATTCCTCCAATTGTTCCAGTTCCTCCCAGCCATCTTCACTCATAAGCTGTTCCTTCACCCGTTCTCTCAGCCCCTCAATCTGGCTCCCCAGCGCCTCAGTCCACTGACCCTCAACGGTAGCTACCTTATCCTTAAGGTCAGTCGTAAGGGCAAGCTCCTCATCAGCACGAGTCTCCTGCATATCACGACGGACATCCTCCTCGGACTCCCCACGCTTAATACGTTGCGCCTCCACAAGCTTCCGACTAGCCCGCATAACAGCAGACCGCACCTCATGCAAGAGACATAGCAGATTCGTCTGCGACTCAATGAACTGGTAGCTCGATTTCTCCGCATGCGACAGCAGCGTATACAGATACTGTAGCGGATGCTCATGGTAGCTAGGGTTTTCCTCGTATTCGTCTGCGGGGATCTGCACCTGGAAGCCGCGCAGGTCCTCAGGCGCCTGCTGCACAAGAGCCAGGAGGGACGGGGCGATATCCCAGAATGCAGAGAGCTGCACCTCAACGCCTCGCATGACGTTCTGCTCGATGACGTCCAGGAAAGTTTCGAGGCGGGTTAGCGCCTCGTTTTCGTACTGCACGCGTCGGTCTAGTGCGTCCTGCGTGAAGAACGCTTGCGTCTCCCGTAGCTTGTCTTCGTTTTTGTTTTGCTTGTAGGGGAGCAGGGCGACGGCTTTGTATTTGTCGTCGCGGTCGCTGATCAGGTCGAATGACTCGCGGTGGAGCTGCTCGCGGGCTTCGAAGAGCCATTTTAGTTGCGTTAGTTTCTCTAATAGCTCGGGCTTCTCGTCGCCTTCTTCCTGCGTTTGATCCGGTGTCCTGCTCTGTGCCTCGTCTGAGAGCTCGCTGCTCAGCTGATCGATGCAGGTTGTTGCTCTGCTGATTCTGTCGACGAGAATGGCGTGCATCGGCTTGAGCACGGTTTCTTGGTACGTGTCTAGCTGGCGTTTGACCATTGCCCTTTCTCGTTCGTTCTCCTCGGCAATCATCGCTGCCTCGGCCTCTGCTGCTTCCGCGAAGGTGAGACTGCCTTCTTGGATCTGGCTTTGGATGTTCGACCTGAAATGGCGGTGACCCTCGTCAACTTGTTCCTGGTGCTCTTGAAGCATTCGCTCCACGTCGGCCTTATACCGATGCCTGGTGGTTTTGATCTCCGCAAGATCAGTAATTGACCGGACCGTGGTTCGATGAGTAACCAAATCAGGATGGCTGTTATTGACAGCAGGATGGTGGCGGGGATAAGGCGGAGGCAAGGTGATCAACCGCGAGATATCTAAACTGCGGTTTTCGTAGCGATATCCAGTTCCGGTGGAATTTGCAGGAGAACCTTCATGCCAACCGACTTTCTCAGGCGGGTACTCATCAGAGCCATATTCCGTATTTCCATAGTTCATGCTCACGTCTTTGGGCTGAGAAGGAGTCAACTCCTGATCCCCATGCATTGCCTCCCGAGGCAAGCCCATGTACTTCGACTCCCGCTTGGATCGTTGAACCCTTCTCTCGGCCCCCTCACCGCTGGAACCGGTGGCCGATTCCCACCAGCGGCTTGGTGCACGGCCTCGAGAGCTCTCCTCGTTGCTCATGTTAAGGCTGGCAATCGGCGACAGACAAGGCTGATAGTTATTCCACCACGCAGACTCCGGTCGACCCGCTCGGTTTTGTGGAATATCTAGCTTTGGCTGGGGCTTAGGCTTTGGTGGTTGCTTGACCGGCAACTCGAAAAGATTGCGGCGCACATCCTCCACTTGGAAAGATTCCCAGACCTTGGAGTACCGCTGGCGTCGGATCTGAGATTCGGCAAGCATATAGTCTGCAAATATCTTGAGTGCTTCGGTATCATCCTCCGCACTGGCTTCTTTATCAATAAAGGTCTTGTGCCTTTGAATCGCATCCTGTAGGAAAGCAGGATCTTGCCTAAGGATAGATTCCATTGACACCTGCGTCGTTTGCTGCCCCGGCGTTCGGCGTGGCGACAGGGGTTTCATTATCGACACAGTATCGTTAGGCATGTGGAGAATGTGAGAGAGTGGACGGTTTTCCGCTGCCCCGGGGGGTGCACGGGAACGCGAGCGTGGCCGCACCTCTTTTGCTGAGTTGAGAGGCGGAGTTGGTAGTGCCTTTGGTGGTACTGCTTGGCTGGCCTCTTTGGGATATGCTGGCGAGCCCACTCCATTTGGATTTGGCGAAAATGGAGGGGTATGTGCGAATACAGCCGACGGACCAGCCGAGCTGGGATGCTGTCGGGGAGTCCCGTAGGGTGATTGTTCTGAAAGGAGAGCGCTGGACGATGCTCGAGGCCGGGAGGCAGTATATTGTCCCTCTGATTTAATGCTGCGGGTACTTAGAGGGGTTTGGTTGTACTTGCCCGAGGTTGGATGCCGATCTCGATCAGGACTATTGGCCTGATCTGGTAGAATCAGGTTCGACGGTTTGATTTGCTCGAGGGCATCAGCCCAAGGATTACCATTTGACGATACCGCACTTGGGGGCTCGAGAACCTGGCTTTGCCGGTTGCGTCGTTCAATTCGCCTTTCACGGATTCCCTTGGCACTTGGATCGCGGACTGCTGAGCTGCGGAAAAGACCGCCACTACCAGGAGTCCTTTGATTAGATGAATCGTGAGGATCTCCTTCCGTCGGCTCTGGTGCCTTGGCCGCTTTTGCTGTGTCAACATATAAACCCTCCGTTGGTCGACTGTTCAAATATCCCTCGTCAATCCAGTCAGCTGGCGTGGGCGGAATGCTTCCTAGTCCTGTTCCTAGTACGGGAGGTCCTCTTCTCGCCGTCCTGTTTGAGCTTTGGGTCGTTCTCAGAGATGATTCTGACGAGCCACTCGCACTGACAGACCTCGCAGCGGGGGGTGGCCCTGGAGGTGGTGGTGGAAGTGGCATTCCGGGCTCCCAGTTACTATTTGACGGCGATCGATTTCGTGACTGACTCGTTGCCCTTGATGAGCCCGCACTGCTTACCACAGCCCCAGCAGATGCGGCTCTTCGGGATCCAGGGGCCCGGGTCGGTGTCTCGAAGTGAGCTGGTGTTGCAGATATATGCCCGTTAAAGCCAATTGAGTGTTGGCCCTGGTCGTACTGTGCCGCCCGAGGCCTGTGACTACCTGCAGCATTATATTGCGTAGCATGATCATTATAGGGCATGCCCTGGTACTCCACTGGACCCTGAGAAACAGATCTACTCGCTGGATGGCCCTGCGGGGGAGGTGGAGGAGGTAGCGACTGGCGAGACCCCGAGTCAGATGGATAAGCCATAGATAATGGCCGTGGTCGGTTTGAGCGTATTTGATACTGGGCGGGCATGTCAAATCCGCCTTCCCTGTTGTCGGGTGGCGAAGGCGTTCCGGCAAAATTAGGATTTGTCTGGCCAGAGAAGTCCTGGGACAATCGATTTTGGTTGCTGGGAGGTGAGTATGGCGGAGGAGGTGGAGACAACGAAACATCTACCAAAGGATCAATGTCAATTCAAAGCGGGTCTTGGGATACAGCCGCTCTGCACAGACATGGGCTGTGAGCGAGACTCACCCGGATTATTTCTTTGCGGCGTCACGCGATGCATAGTGCCTGGCTGAAGATACGGGGCCTGCGCCTGGGGCCTGCCCGGAGGCCCCCAGTCCTGGGGATTATAAGGAACATTGTACGCGTTTCTCGACGCCATCGAAGACGACGAAACCGATCTGCCGTTAATAGGCGATGGAACAGCAGGCGATAGACCGTGAGTAAATGGGCTCGAAAGCGAGGTTGATGATGAAGGCGTCGGTGTTAGTCCAAGACCAGCCCCAAGGCTCTGGTATTGAGGACCGCTCAGTGCTGTTGTCAGCAATGGCGGCTGTACAGCATGTTCTCGGCGACCTGGTGATGGCTGATTGCTGGGACTAGCTGTCGATGACCAGCCCTGGTAATGGTTTCTCAGCGGCTGCTCGACTGCATGATTTGAACCCAACCAGCTAGAGAGGATCAGTATACAGAAATTCCCGAGAATAAGATGGGCCACACCTATTCATATTGGGCTGTGCATCCATCTAGGAGGCCCGATCCGAAGCCATGGCCGCCTGGAATGAAAGAGGATAACCCAACAGGACAGAGGGAAAACTATTGGCTCGAAACAGGCGAGAGTCTAATTTTTCTATTCTTGCAACTGTGGAGGGCAAAGTTGAGAGGAAAACAATAGCCTAGCCCATACGGAATAGTACTCCGCACAGCAGAGGCAGATGGACCCATACGATAAAAGAAATCTATATTTGGAACAGAAGAAAGAAGAACAAATGAGCCCGTAGCGGGGATTGTTATGCACCTCAGGAGATTCTCATCACATCCGAGGCCCAAGCTCGGCGCTTATCGTTCTCTATGAGAGGCCCAACGACCCTTGTCCCCTGCGTCCCCGCAATAAAACAACCAAACAACAAACCAGAGAGGGCCATGGGGACGGGAATTATCTTAACAAAAGCCGTAAAAGTGACTAGACTATGCAGGGGTGTCTTACAGGATAGAAAAGTATCTAAAAAAAGATCACTTCATACGTTTATAGCAAGGATCTGAGGTCTCTTGAATTGTGATTGGTATTTGCCATTAAACTCTTCACTACTGCGGACTTTCATCGAAGACCGGGATATTTATCTGCCACGTGTGTAGCCCAAGACCGACGGCTCCGACATCTTCACTGTTCAACTGATCGATATTAGTATCAAGACTAACAAGCGATGGCAAGAAAGAAAATGTGTGGACAAATTTCAGATAAAGCCTTGTCACAGGCGATGGTCGTCAATTAAAAATCCTTACGTTGACCGTCGTGATAAATTGAAGTGAATCATCATAAAAAAAAGGTGAAGCAAGAAATAGATGGTCAAAACTTACACAAAGCAGTGAGGCGGATCGCCATAGACGTCTGCAATTAGTAGTTCGCTCAATTGTTTCTGTTCGACCTCAATCAGCATCGAGTACTGAATGGACAATGTAGCAATGCATGAGACACGTGAATTGGTCAGGCATGACAGTTTATCGTCTTCGCCAGCAAGCTGACTTGGACATATGCTTGTCTTTTTTGTGTCATTTCATCATGTAAGGTCGGGGAAGGGAAGGAGACAAGGTGTACATACACCCACAAGTCAACATTGGAGTCAATAGAGCTCTTGAAAGTTCAAAATATCTGTCAAAAAATCATTAGCACTAGCCAAGGAAATTCGATCAGTGAAATTTTGTGTAGGAATGAATGTCAGAAAGGCATGAATGGTATTAAAAAGATTGTGTCAGCATCGAAAACTCGAATCAGACTCGTCATCTAAAGGGTATCATCATAGAAGGTAGGGCAGCAAGAAGAACAAGACTCAGTCGCATACCTTCTACAGTTACAGTTGGGTCTCAATCGGCACAATGAAATAGGCTTCTATTCAAGAATATCAGTGACTGTGTCACGCAACCGTCTCACGAGTCGATGAATATATGGTATGTCTCAGTGGGCGAGGTTTTCTAGGCCTGCCGCAAAAAAGGCGTATCCATCATGACCGGACATTTTTTGTAAACGCCGTCGGAGCCCAGTGCCGTTTCATCTTCGGACAGATATTCTTGTGGGGAAAGGTGCTTTAGGCTTACCATTAGAGCCAGTAGCGCAGTAACCTATTGGTCTTCGAAACATTAGCTTGGGGTCTGAAAAGAATTTTCATGCAAATGTTGAGATAGGGTGAAGATCAGAAATAGCCATTTGTATCATCACCGACCCGAAGGTCTGAGACGGTAATTTCCAGCGTATTTTCATACACATCGCGTTCATCATGATATAAGGTAAAGGTAGAATAAAAATATCAAGGTAACTCACCATCTGCGCATGTTGTGGGGTGGTATCTGCAATCGACGAGATGTCTGTATTATCATTTCTGGAAAGGCAAGTTAGCTCAGTCCAACTCAAGGTTTGTGTGCTAGTCCAAAGCAATGAGGTGAGATCAGCCTGACGTGCAATAACAGAAGTTTCATTCCCCTTGGGGTCAAAGACTCTAGTTTGTTTGGTTATAGGTATCATCATGTTGGGAGGTGCGTGGATGTGTCGGGGGAAAATGGAGTGGACAAGATCTTACCATCGTTGCAGATCCTGTAGAGCGGCTATGAGTTAGCGAAAAACACATTGTGTCAAGAGTTATGGTTGGCTCAAGGCCAGAGATCAATCGACCTCAGTCTCCATTTGCATTGGAAGCATTAACCATGCTGAAGATGAGCGTAGGATGATGGAAGAGAAAAGAGTGAAAACAGAAATTTGTACTTTTTTCAAGCTCTGACGGCGCGGAATCACCTTCAGCCGGAGCTAGGTCATATTGGGACTAGCGTTACCATAGGCGAGTTCTGCTTATGTCAAGTACCCCAACGGCCAGGGCGACCCTGGAGCCTGGGTCATTTAGCAATCAATGACCTTAACAATGGACATTGAATTTGTGCTGGAAAATTCAGAATCGAATTTGAAGGGTGCTGATATATCAGTTATTAAATTATCTCAATATATTGTTTTAACCCTGTCAGCATAATACGCCTCTATGCACAGGACCGCTTCTTTTCGCGGGCCCAAAACTGATATAGAACAGCCAGCATAGCTAGCATGCACACATCAAGGGCAATAGTCCAGTTATATCCAATAAGGTACCTCGGAGCATCAACAGTCTTCCACACGCTAAATAAGAGAGAAAAAGAAAGTTAGTATAAAGTTCGGCATCAACAGGTTGCACCAAACACTCACAAAAGCGGAATCCAAGCTCCAAAGGTATTGCCAATGGTATTCATCGCACTGATGACAATAGCACGCTCCTCAGCGCTGTGGGCACAAATCTCATTTGCCCACGCATAGATAATAGCCGCGATACCATCCGCCGTGCCAGACAGGAAGAACGCAAAGAACTTCAGTCCAACAGGGACAGTCCAGATAGCTAGCACGATGCAAGCAAATATATTCAGCACAGCAGTGGCAGCAATCAAGCTAGCCTTCACATCGTATACATCAGAGAGGACTCCACAGATAACAGACGCAATAATGGTGACTGCCGGCGAGACTGTCGTGATCGTGTTGATACTCTCGACCGAGTATCCCTCTTCCTTAAGCCAGATAGGCAAGCCGCTATTTGAGGATACGCCATCTGCCTGCGAGAAAAAGAATGCAAACGCGACTAGAACCCACAGCCTCCAGCCTTTCAGGATCTGGAGAACTTTCGACTTGGTGAAGGGTTGGCGGGCTTCACGGTTCTCGGATGCCATGCGCTCCTGTGCGAGGCGGACTTCATCAGCGCTGAGGAAGCGCGAGTTGCATTTGTCTGGTGTGCTGGGGAGGACGCATAGGCCTAGGAAGGCGATGGGGATTGTGCATGCAAAGCCTGATATTGTTAGATTGTGTCTCCTTTTTCTTCTTGTGGGACACTCGGGGTACACTCACAAATAATGTACAACCATCTCCACCCTTCAATCCCATATCGACCATCAAGTGTGGCATAAGCTCCCGCTTGAATGTATCCCGAGCTCATGCTGCCGACTTGGGAAGCAATGAAGAAGATCGCACCTCGACGGGACAGTTCCGAGCGCTTATACCAACTACCCAGGTACCATTGCACAGCAGGGAAGAAGAAGCCACCGAGCGCACCGACGAAGAAGCGGAGAGCGTAGAGCTGGGTGACATTGCTGGCCTTGTACTGCGCCAGGGTGAAGACACCCCAGAACAGGTCGGCGGCAGGCAGGAAATAGTTCACGGGGCAGCGAGTCATCTATGAAAAGCAGTCAGCAAATCAGTATCTCCATGGGATGGATTTAAATGACGACGAACCAACAGAGTCAAAGGAATCTGCATAGTAATGAAACCAACCCTATGCCAAGTCAGCATCAATCCTCAATTCCCACCCCCCAGTGACCATCACCAACCCATCGATTGACATACATGTAGACCGTCTGCAGATAATTCAATTGGTTCCCATAGAGCTTCAGATCTTCCTTCATACCAGACACATAGGCTGTACTCGTAGCCGAGGAATCCAAGACCTTAGCCCAGTACGCCAGGAAGACGAAGACGATGATCAGTCCATCGAGCTTGAGAATCAGCCGTCGCTCGGCGTGGGTATCTGTCGGCGCAAACCACTCATACCATTTCTGTTGTGGGGGCTGACAGCTGGCCGTATTCTCTGATTTCGTGGGGTTTTCCTCGGCTTCCACTGTGCGTGGGGCTTTGTCGATGGGTAGAGAGGACATGGCTGGATATCTACCTCCAGGGCTATGTATTTCCTTGTGGCAATAAGATTGGCCTCTGGGGTATGGAGATATGACACTGCCGACCAATTATCTGAGATTTCTTCATTTTCATTTTCTTGGAAGCTCTGGACTATTATAAGGCTGAGTCGGAGCACGCCATCGGCCGCTCGAATGAGGAGTCAAATTCGTAAAATTTGGCGCTATCACCAAAATTGCATCATCCTGTCGCCGACTATCTAATTCCACATTTATGTAGAGAGTTAAAGCAATGGTTGTGATATGACTATTGGTGTTTGAATCTCAAGTGTTGATCACATCAAAAAGATCCTTCAAACTCCGATCGTACTCAAGCAATGCCCACTGACCATCCAGTCCGACTGAAGCACCTCGTCAGCAGTCGGTCGCTCCTCCGGCCGAAATGCCAGCATCCGTCGCATCAAATCCAGAAACGCCGCTTGCTCCTCTTCCCCAAATGGCTTCCCTTTTTCCGCCTCCACTTCTGCACACCGATCTCGAATGTCTCCTCAAGTCGTGGCCATTTATTTCTCCGGTGAAACTCGGTTGATTGCCATCCTCGGAGAAAAACTGGCTCCGTCCCTCCCAGCGCAGCCACCAGTCCGAAGGCATCGGCCCTAGTACGTCGATGCGCTGAGACGCTATCTCATCTTCGGTCACAAACTCGGAGCTAAAAATGGGCTTCATTCCGATAATATCCCAGATTGCTGTAGCTAGGCTCCAAATGTTAGATGGATAGGAAAGCGGAGCTTCTGGTTCAAACTTGGCTTCTAGAGCTCGGAAAGCTGGTGGGGTATGGCAGTCTTGTCCAAGTCGAACTTCCGAGGCTGGAGCAAAGGCTTCACCAAAGTCGCTAAGAATTAGGCGCGCCTCAGGTAGAGTTAGCTTATCCGCTGGTTTCCCGATGAATAGCGGTATAACTGCTTGAGCTGGGACATTCGGGAGAAGCGGCTCTCCGCTACATTGCGTAATAGGTACAACTGCTCGATAGAAAGGTCATCGAACCTTAACGGGAGCTTAAGCAAAACGATGTCTAAATGAATGTCTAAGCTAGAAGATGCCCGGGGCCGAACATTAGCCCACTAGTCTCGAAACGTAAAGAGATATCATTGTCACTATAACGTACCTCCATGAACATAGCCTCGTGAGTGTATATACGCAACGGCCTGGCGAGGCCATATGATAGCGCTCGAGCAACTTCCAAAGAGAAAAGACGGGTTAAAAGAGACTTCTCTCAGACTGCATACAGCTAATGTAACCCGTAACACGTATGCGTTCCATTAGGACCTTGCACCTCGAATTCATCTAGTAGACTGGGGATTAAGCCACGCTAGTGTATCCAGGCGAAGATGGCGCAAGCGGTGCAGACAGAGCTTTAAGGACCTTCGTCTCGCGCGGAAGCGAGGATGCTATATTGACCTTAAGAGCAACGTATTGCTTCAGATAAGTGTCGTGGGCAAGCCAAACGGTCGAGTAGCCCCAAAGCCGAGTTTTCTACAATGTGGTATCGGCCATACAGCATGTCCCCGACCATGATGGGATGATAGCCTCCGGGCTCATATTCTTCAAGTGTCCCTAGACCTCTGATCCAGTTGTACTCGATGCAACGCCCCTGAATCCTTGTGGAGCTCGCTCGCGCGAAAGAATCATGTCTGAACTTCAGAAGATTCCCAAGGAATTGTGAAGGTGACAGTGAAGATCGAGATGGAATCAGAGATGCAAAAAAAGGGACGGAACGCGCAACTACTTTAGCGCAGTGCGGCATGATACGTCGGTGTGGTTGTTCCAAAGAGGGACAGGCAAGCGCCCAAAGGAAAGGGTGGCTACTGGACAGTCACCTCGGGTTCCAGCTCGGATAGACACACCCCAGATAGTCACCTAAGTACCTATAATATTGTAGGTAGACTCGCCCGCCCGTGGGCGTAATTGCCTGCTTATATAATACTAAAATGATGGGTCCATAACCTTGGAACTATGCCACCAATTCGCTCACGATCCTCTAAAAATTCAACACAGCAAGAGGGTAGGATCTTATAGCTATAGAACAATATGATTTAATGATTTCTTTTATTTTAATCCCGACTTGTGCAGGTATAAGTATCGTAAAGCGCTGAAAACAACATGCAACGAGGCAGAGGTCGGGAATCCAAAACGTATGAACAGGTAGATGAATAAATATTGTTAAGAGTGAATATGCCGGCGTAAACCAGCATCCAGAAAGAATGAAAGAACGTCTCAGCGAGACGCTTATTTCTTGTACTTGTTGTACATATCGATGACCTTCTGGACCTCATCCTTAGAGCCAAGGAAGACACCACTCTTATCGTGGATGTTCTCAGGAACAACCTCCATCAAGCGCTCCATGCGCGAGTTGACAGCAAGACCGCCTGCGTTCTCGAATACCATAGCCATAGGCGCACACTCGTACAGGATACGCAGCTTGCCCTTGGGACTCTTCGAGTCGGCCGGGTATGCGAAGATGCCGCCGTACAACAGAGTGCGGTAAGCATCGGCGACCATGCTACCAATGTAACGGGCGCTGTAAGGCTTGCCACCGTTTTCGGGGTACTTGAGGCTGTGGAAGTAGGCGTTGCACCACTCGTCCCAGTACTGGCTGTTGCCCTCGTTGACGGAGTAGATGGCGCGCGATGGGGGCATTTTCATGTTGGGGTGGGTAAGGATGAACTCGCCGAGCGAGTTCTCGAGTGTGAAGCCGTTGACACCACCGCCGCGCATCGTGATCACCAGCTGCGCTGAGGCACCGTACATGGTAAAGCCGGACGCCACCAGGCTGGTACCAGGGTGGAGGAGGTCGTCTGGACCAACGGTCTTGTTGGGACCAAGGACCTCGTCGGGAAGCTGGAAGATACCGAAGATGGTGCCAACGGACACACCAGCATCTAGGTTGGAGGAACCGTCGATGGGGTCGCAGACGACGGCGTAGCGAGCATTGGGGTGCTCGTCGAATCGGATCACTTCCTCTTCTTCTTCCGAGACGACAATGCGACACTTGCCTGAGCCACGCATCGCGGAGATGAAGATGTCATTGCCAATCACGTCCAGCTTCTTCTGGTCATCACCGGTCATGTTCGAGGAACCAGCGAGTCCGGTAAGGTTGATCAAGGAGGCACGACGGATGTAGTAGGCAATTGACTTGAAGGAGAATTGGAGGGCATGGCAGAGGAGGGTAAAATCACCAGAGGCTTCAGGGTGCTTAATCTGTTCTTCTGTGAAGAAGCGGGAAAGTGTGACGATATCGGTGTTGATGTTCTCCGCTCCGACGGGGGGTGCTGAAGCCATTTTGAGTTATTGTTTCGAGGATTTAGGGTATCAAGATTGAAAGGTATAAGCAATTGAGTTTCAACTAAAGAGTAGTTTAAATAGTAGAAGTGGCAATCTCGGAACAAGGCAGACAAAGTAAAAAAAAAGTAGTTCAACGTCAGTGAGGGGATTAAACCGGGTAGAAGTATGGGGAGTGACTTCAGTCCCGTTTTCGTCATTTTGCCCCGCGTGACCAGCCCGGACCCTCTCCCCTCGCCCGGTTATCCATCCCCCTTGCCGGGAACGCCCGTCTCTTAACTATAGAGCCTTCCTATCAAAAATCACTGTTATTGTTGATCGCTGTAGGAATTTGATACATCTTATAGATAAACTAGATTCTCTCCAATTAGATATACGCCCATATCAATATGATGCAATACGTCCAACCTAATCGAAGATACGCTGTCTAATGATCTAGATCCTCCCGGTCTGTTCCTTGCCCGACTCGGCCTCGGGATCAGCAACGGAAGAATGAATTCCCTATACCCCACTCGTAGTCATGCGCACTTGAAAAGATCCTGACATTTAGGTAATGCCATTGGTATCCGCGGGTACCTAATTAAAGGGGGATATCTACGCTATATACGATAGTTTGGTGTGGATACATGTAGGGATCTACATCAATGGAACAATAACGGGTGGGACGGATCGGTACAATATGGATAATGTATAATTCTAGACCCTTTACAATAAAAAGAAGAAAAAAAGAAACAGGGAGATGATCCCGTGCGTTGTAGAAAAAGAAAGGAAAGGACTAGTCCACGGGGTCCTCCTCCAACAGGGTCTTGAAGCTGAAAGGCAAGAAAGGGATACCCTCACCAACGAAGTGCTTGCTCATCGCCTCAACCCAGTGAAGACGAAGCGAGTGCAACATGGCACTGGTACCTTCCATCACACAGAGAATGCAAATAGTCAGTACGAACCAGAGGTAGAAGCTGACAACAATCATGATAACACGGGTCACGGGGCTCTCCTGGTCAAAGGCACTACCAATGGTCATAGTCCAGAGAACGATCGAGAGTTGCTGGTGGGCAAGCGACAGAGCCCACAGACGAAGGTAAGAGGCAGTGTGGGAGATACAGTTGAGGCAGAATTCGATGGTGTGGATGACTTGGTGAATCATGATGTCGCCAAAGTCGAACTCCTCGTGCTCTTCATCATCGATGTCCTGAGAAAGCATGGCAACGCCTTCTCCGTCGCTAGCCGTACTGTCACGGCCGAGCCCGTCCATATCACCGTCGGCGTCAAGTGCGCTCACTCGGGAGTTCTCGCCGAGACCGCGGTAACCCAAGGCACGAGCACGGTTGTGTTCATAGCGGAGCCAGAACGGCTTGAGGAAGAGCATGATAGGTACCTGGGCCACAGCGACGAGGAGCAGGAGAATCTGGACCGTTGACTGGCCAGGGTAGAGCTGCTCTTCCACCGTACCAGGGCTCAGGAACATGAAAATGAGCATGTTGAGGAGACCGGGAGGATTCACTCCCTTCTCCTGCCAGTTGACGGACCACTTGTAGAGTATAGTGAGGACAAGGTAACCAAAAATTGACTGGAAGAAGAGCAACCCAGGAACAAAATTCCCCCAAATATCAACCTTAGACTTGAAGTGCCGTCCATTGACGTACTGCAAGCAAAGGGCGTACGTCATGTGGCACCATCCCAAAAGTACACTCATCTTCATCTTCATACTGTTCGAAAAGAGCAAAGAATTGTCCGCCTCGTGCCAGTTCCAGTCCAGACCAATTGGATAGCGATAGCCTTCTTTCAATGTCGCCTCGACCATTTGGCCGGCCTTGAGGTCGTCGGGCCATTGCCACTGACTAGGGAAGATGGTGAAAGATTTGGAGAAAATATCGTTGTAAATAAAACCGGTGTAAATCGAGAAGAGACCCATCATCAACATGATGTACCGTCCATAGAATGCCATGTATGTCAGTTCATCCAGCTTAGTCCGCGCCAGCTTCTTTTCCCAGAAGATCATAGCAGAAGCGGCCATGGTCATCAGCGCACCGTGGCCGCAATCACCAAACATGACTGCGAACAAGAAGGGGAAAGTGACGACCGTGTACAGCCCAGGGTTGACTTCCGAATACTTAGGGATACCGTAAGCATTCACAATTGTTTGGAATCCTTCAGTGAACTTGTTCGTTCTCACAAAAGTGGGAGGGGTCTTGTTGGTTCGGATCTGGTTGACAATTGTAGGAACAGTGAGGCCCGCGCGGTCGTTCACATCCTGAAGGGTTGACTTGATCAGAGCAAGAGAGTTTGTCGGACACCACGCCTCGGCGATTAGGGTCTTCCGCGCTTGGTCGTATGAAAATTTGTTCAAGGTATCGTAAACGGCCTTCTCCTTCTTGACAATGATCATCCACGCGGCGAGCGAGCGAGCAATTTGTGAAAGTTCCGCATCAAGGGTGTTCTTGGTGTTACGGAGCACATTGCCAACATCGCCGAGACGGGTGTTCACTTCGTGAATCTGGTCTCTTCTCAGCTCACTGTTTTCATCGACACCGTACAAGGATGCGTTGAGCGACTCCGAGATCTTTCGAATCTTGGCAAGGATATTCTTTCCGTGAGCGAAGATGACGAAAACATTCTTGTGGACTTCTTCGTTGGTCATCGGGTCGATAATGGGCTCCGGTATCTCAGACTGGTTCATGTAAAGGTTTCCACGCAGGGTGCGCCAGAGGATACGCTCGAAGGCTCCAATACGATCCCGGGGGATAACACCAGCAACGAATCCAATGTTCATTTCCGAGAAGCTCTGCTGACCCTGGGTGTCTCCATTTTGACGAGGGGCGTGGTGCTCAACATCGCGGAGCAAGGGAGCTTCATCGTTGTCGAAGGACTGACGAATGTCTTCTGTTTGTGTATGGGCCTATTCAGTTAGCCTCCTCTATCAACGGCGGTATACTCGAAGCCACCTACCCGATCGAAGAAGCCACCGGCCTCTCTAAGTACCCATCGCCATTCGCTCAGTTCGACTTCGCGCTTCTTCAAAGTCTCATAGCTATCGTTCAGAGAGATAATCCGCTGTTCAAGGCTCTCGCTGCGATCAGCCAACTCATCGATCTCTGACGCTAAAGGGGCGGCCAATGTATCGGAGAACTCCGAGGAAGATCTCATGGGGATTGCGGCCTTTTCCATCTGCTGGTGGAAATAGCGGAGCTGTCTTTCCACATTGTCGAGGCGACGGATTTCCTTTGTAAAGGTCCTTTGGAAAGCATTCGTGTCCGGGTTGAGCTAGAAAGAAGTCAGCGGGGAGTATTGAAGCAAAGCGTTCTACGCCACTCACATCTCGGAACTGAACCTGACCAACTTCACCTAAAGCACTGACAACTTCTCTTCCGATCTCGTTGGCAATGTAGAGCTGGGTCAAGCTCATATCCGCCGAGCGGAAGAAGGTGTCCCGTGGAGCCATGGTGTAAGGAGGCTACCAGGAGCCGTGTGTTTTGGTAAGAAGACAGGGGAAAGGAGAAAGCTAAAGAGCGACAGTAGATAGACAGATTCAATGAGAGGCACAGATCCTCGGCTCTGTTGTTGGAGATAGTCCGGGCTCTCCTTGGGCTCGCTCTCGGGTGGCTCTGTCAAGCTGGCTGCATCCAGCCACGTGATTTGGTTTGCACGTGACATCGTGAGACTGAACAAAGAGTCTTCTACAACATACAATATAAGTAACGATACTTCCTTTAAACCACTCTCAATTAAAACTGCACCTGGGCTGATGAACTGATAGCTTGTCATGATTGTTCCGTCTATGTTTCTTTCTGTATTTCAGGGGGTCTGGAATTAGCAGGGGATCTGTCCTAATTGCCTGCTGGGGAATGGGAACAGGCTTCCCCAACTGATCTAGTTGAGGAACGACTATGCCATTACATGCTACAAGATACGTGACCGCTAGGGTTATTGGGGCCTACATATACTGACACACGATACCGGAACAATCCGATAGTTTCTAAGTATGCACGGAGTACATGTTGTTTCTATAGTCTTTGTTGAGTCCATAGATCCAACCTCCTTGTCGGGATTAGCGACCTACGTATGTACCTCTTAAGATTCTAAATATATGACAAAGGCCTCTCCCTCTCGTGCCTAGGACCACTCATGTAATCGGAGAAGGGGTTCCTGCACACTATCCAAGAGCTCGGTTTACCTGGAAAGCGGAATCTACCCTCCACTACCTCGAGGATAAGTATCCGCTACAGTCCAGCGAGGTACGTAACATTATGTCTACATCTATGGTAAATGTGTGGAATAGACTATTGTCTGCAATGCATTTCAGGCAATCTTAATGCGCTTAAGATCATTCGTGGGCGCACCATAGGTTGTAGGGGCTTCTCTAAGCTTTGGAACTAAACATCACATCCCAGACACCACTCCCTTCTTCTCTTTCCCTTTTGATCTCATAGAGCCGATGCTACACTAGGGACCCTGAGAAAAGATCTGGTGGCTGACTTGAGCTGCTTCTTCCTCCTCCATAGGCCACTGACATGCTGTGGTAGTTGCTCATTGCTCCTCTGCCTCGTCCTCTGCCTTTACCTCATTCTCTGCCTCATCGCCTTCCTTGTCTTTTTCCTCGTCGCCTTCCTTCAAAGAAACATGCTTCATGGCTTCAAGCATTTTCTCGACGCTAGACCTCAGAGAAACCAAACCACCATTGATTTGAAATCGTTGTGTTTGAGTGGGTTCTGCTTTGAGGAAATTGATCATGGCAGGCTGGATGCTTTTCAGAGTCTCATCGAACTGCCTTACTTCTCGTTTCAGCTTGGTCACCTTTCCTTGAAGAACCACTTTTGGGCGTGTCCGATGCTGGCAAGTAGCCACGGCGTTATCTTACAGTGGCGGTTAGCTTGTATGTCATAAAATACCCGTTGCATTTGAGTACGTACCAATGGTTAAGCTACACGCTTTTACAGGATGCATGCTCCATAGACAGTTTGCGCAACTACCCTCAGACATATTTGGCACCCTCCTACATTCTGTGAATGGCGAAGTTTTCTTTTCGCAATTCTCGTAGGGTGTGGGTTTGACTGCCCACAATCTGAGTTGTTGCTGCCCTAAGGCGAGAACCACGTCCGAGGCGGGTGCAGAATTCTGACGGTGTCATGTCACTGATGACAATCTCCCGTAAGGGCTTCATCATGCTCGTTAATTTGATATCGAAACTAGGCTTCTGGCCATAGCCCATCACCCTGTCTGTGAGATCCCTATATAGGGCTCAGCTTCCGAGTTCCTAACTTCTCAAGGACGGCTGCGTTCATTGACTGACATGGTCGCGTTGAATGTAATTTGACACCGATAGGCAATTGTTGATGTAGATGTGTAGAGGATGTCCATAAGGACTAGGGTGTCGACGGAGGATGAAGAAAGAAGCTCTTTTCATGGATTATATATGTCGGGGGGGGGGGGGGGATTGCA